>CM076903.1:52250762-52285281 GCA_039519145.1 Kokia cookei
TATTAAAAATTAAAATAGAAAAATATTTCAAACCAAATTAAAATATAACAAAAAAAAATAACAAAATAAAGAGAAACTAAAAAAAACTAGAGAACGAAACATTAGACTAGCAAAACACTTTTATGGGTTGCAACGACAAGGATGGAATGAAACACTAGAGAAAGGAAGCAGGAAACAAAACTCATTGTCCCTATCCACCTACACGCTTAAGGATCAAATTAAGAGTGGTGAGTGAAATCAACAATCTTTTAGGCTGATTCGTAAAACAAATCTGACTGCATCGGCAAACGAATCACAAAAGGGGATCAAACTACTGAAAAACCACCGATAATTGCAAATCAGAACCGAACGTTGTGAGAAAACTATTCATGAATGCAAATCTATCACAAAGGTAGACGAAAACATGCTATAAGACAGAAGTTTACCACAAAGCAGAGGAAAAGCGTGTCACAAAGCAAAGAAAAAGCGTGTCACAAAAATAGATAAAAACTAGAAGAAAACCAAACTATAAAAGAAAATAAGAACTGAATATAACAAATTAAAGAGAAGGAATACTGGTGGCCAACGCACAGCATTAAAGCTGATGTCGTTGCCGACTAGTAAAAAAAGAAAGAAACAAAAATAAAACGGGGTAAATTGTTTTTTTTTTAATTTAGAAAAATAAATTGTTAAAAAACTCAGCTTGAAGAGAAACAGTCTGAGACAACAGCTAGCTCTGTATCCCCATAATGGAAAATACAATGAATAGAAAAGTTACATTAGAAGCTAAACTATGACAAGTTATATACGTGTGTGTAATATCGATTGAATTGAATGTTGTATATGATGAAAAATACTCGCAGTCGAATTTAAGTACCACGGATTAGTTGCTTTCGAGGTTATGTTTGAATAATTCATCAACTAAAGTCTCTACACTGTATTAAACCATGCCTTGGGCAACACATTTGTTCAAATTTTTATTAGCCAAATAGATGATCATCTCCTAGCCTTGACCTTTCAAGCTCGAGAACGTAAAATGTCGAGCTTTAATACCAAGCAGTGTAGAAATCAAAGCCCTTGCCTACGATCCATGAACATCTTTACTAGAGTGTAGTCAAGGGGTAGGCAATGACCTTGACCCCTCTTTGATTTAATGAAATATATTTATAGTCTCTCTAAATTTATAAGATTCAATTTTGTTTTTTTTTTTAACTTTTGATTGAATGAAAAAGAAATCATAATTTTAATTCTTTAGCAATTTTAATACAAAATTTTCTCAAATTTTATAATCTTATCGTGTTAACCGGAAGAAGAAACAAACTTTGGGAGAAAGCAACACATTGTATTATAGATACAACATATGAAAAGATGGCAAGTAAAAGGCATCACACATTGTTGTACTTTAGGAGCTATCCTAATCGATTTCCATGAATTCAAGCAATGGAAAAATATTGGGGGTTTGTATATGTTTCTTTCAATAATATTGTTTTCAATATTCAAAAAAAATTTGGTGATTAAAACAACTTCAGAGACTAAGTTACACGAGTACAAAAGTCATTTTCTTTGTCAGCTTTAAGAAAAGTCAAAACTACTTTCAAGGAGATCTCAACTAATTGAAGCTCTTCCTTGCCTTCCAATGCCAGTTTGGCTATGAAGTCGACACTTCTGTTTTTCTCTCTGGAAATGTAATGTATATGCCAGCTGCTTTCTTGATCCAGGATGTGGTGAATTCTTCAGATAAGAACGGATTGCAAAGTCCTCTGTCTGGATCCATGGATAATTTTGACCGCCTCCAAGCTATCTGACTGGATAATGACCTTAGGATGGCTTATTTTTCGAACAAGTTTTAGCCTCAAATTTTAGTTTATCTTCTTAAGAATGCAATATGCTTTATCTCTGTGTCCAACACTAGTTGATAAATTTGGTACAACTTTACTAAGTTGAAACGATTCAAAACACCACTAAACCGAGCATAAATGTAAACTTTAATTTCTAATTCTTTGATTAAAGGAGTTCAAATCCAGCAAAAGAACACAATAAGTTTTTAGAGCCAAATATCAACTTCTAACTTGTTAAAACTTATCGTAACAAAGTAGAAATCGAAATCTGGTCTATAAACATTCCTGATGCCACGGTGTAGATACTACTTATATTTAGATATTGTAATTATTTAATTTTATTTTTATTAAATTAATATTTAGATATTATTTTGTATGAGAAGGGATTGTATGAAATTGTAATTTTACGTTATTTTTATCTCGATTTTTAATATTTTTAATTGGATTTGAATTTTTTTCTGAAAGAAAAAACTGAAAAGAAGAAATAAAATCTGATGTGTCATTTTTTTTTATAGGGAAGAGATATGAATCACATAGAATTACAGTTTTATATAATCCTTTCTCTATTTTGAATTTGTTTATGGAATTAAATTAAAAGTGTTATTAAATTTATTATAAAAAAATTATAAATTCTATATAGCCCTATTTGGAAATCATAAACTATGATTCGAGTAAAAAAAAAATTGAATTTAGATTTGAAAATCTAAATTCTTTGTTTGAATAACAAATAAAAAAATGAATTTGAATTTGGACAAATCCAAGTCTAAATTATATATATATTTAACATGTGGAAATTAACGCACCGCTTAAATTTATGGAATCTTTTTTATATAATTTGTTTTATTAATTGGCAATGAAAACTAATTTTATAACTAAAATGGGTCAAATCTTTTATAAAATAATGATAATTTTTAATTTTTAATAATATTATAAATTATTTAGTACTATAATATATTTTATGAAATTAAATTAACGATAATAATCGTCAATTGGGTTTTAATTGAAGTGACTTTTATGGCTAAAATAGAGTTTTATGAAAAAAATTTGGTTAAATAGATTTTTTTTTTTAAATTTAGAGAAATAAGTTGTTAAAAAACTCAGCTTGAAGAGAAACAGTCTGAGGCAACCGCGAGCTCTGTATCCCCATAATAGAAAATAACTATGAACCAAAATAAAGGAGCCGGTTTCTGTACATACAGAAGCTCGAGTTTGCCGATCAATGAGCTCTGCCCGGTTCTGGAAAAAGACAATCCCTGTAGATGTGCCGGTGCCAGAGGCAGAGACTAGTGAATATTTGGTTAATCCTTAGAGCACATGTAGAAAGTCATTCTTGAATTTCTCTGTTAAATGTCACTTTTCAACTCGAGTTCTTTTATATATAATGATAATAAGAGGCAAACACCACGACATCCATTTTAGCAGAATTCAATGTTATTGTTTCTCAGTTATTGGGTTATCGAGTTCTTAAATCTATTATCCAAACCTGTGCAAGTGTTTGGTTACCTGTTTAACTCAAACCTTCAGTTTGTTTTTTTATTTATTTATTACGAAATTAAAAAATCAGCAGAACAGTCAAAAGTTCCAAATGAAAAGCTAAAACTATCAGTTTGGTTGTATCCTGTTTCCAGTGCACGAGTACAAATTCTGTAGCAATTTCCTCAAGGTGTTGGTATCATCCATGATTTTGGTTTAAACTCCCAATGAATAGGATTCCGATTATCTTCGATGATCCTCCCTTCTGTCCAAATGACACACGAAGAAACTTCAAGTTGTATAGCCATCGCAGGGTGAATTTATCATCAGCCTTCTAGCCACTCCATTGTCGTGGTTCAAGTTCTCATGAATACTGTGCCATGTTTTGATGAGGAGATCCAATATAACTAGAGTGTTCCTCTGAGTTGGCAGACATACCTCTTGCTGGTACTTGTAGTGCACTGTTTTGAACTCCGATGCTGCTTCAATTACTGCCATAGGATCTGGAGTAACACCGTCAAATACAACTTTGTTCTTATGGATCCAAATGCCCCACAAAGTGATAGCAAAGCTCGTAAAGTCTTGAGGCATGATTTCCTTTTCATTCTTGGATTGTTCACCATTGCCGTCTTCCACAATCCTTTTAGGTCTTATCCCATCGCTCTTGTTTTGAAAAATCTTTTCTCGAAGGTTAAACACACATCGTTGATTTCTTTACGCAACTCATTTTTCGAACCTGAAAAGAAAAAGCAAAGCTTGCATGAATAAACATAAAAAAAAAAACCTTGGTAAAATCATTATATTGCTGATCTAAAACATCCACCACGTCACCGCCGTTGGCAATCAACATAGGGAGTTAAATAGAAAGTATCTCCAAATCGCTAGGATCAAACACCATACCCAGCGGTGTTACTAAACATTATTAGATACAGCAAGACAATTTATATAATATACACTAATGTCCAAATCTACGACAAATTACTTAAAAAATAGAAGTTCAAATAAAACAAAACTTTTCCAAATATAATATCAATTACCAAATCTAAGTTTAAATAATATTTTTTCCAATTCTGAAATTAATTACCAAGTTTATCGTAAATTAAATTCTTAAAAAATAATAAATTGAGCCGAATTATAAGTTTATATAATAAATTACAAACAAGGGTGTAGCAGGAGCCTCTTAAAATAAAAATCTTTCATTAAGTTGTTTAAATTTTTAAAAATTTTAAATTAGTAAAAATAAAATTATATTTTCCTTCTTTAAAATGATAAAAAATTAATTTAATTATTTAAAAATTATAAATATACAGATAATTTAATTCTCACCTCTAATTTTTTTTTTTGCTTCGCCCTTAACGACAAAACAACTTTTCCAAATCTAATGTTAATTACCCAATCTACCTTAAATTATTTTTAAAAAAGAAGTTTAAATATAACAAAACTGTACCAAATAAAATAAAATAAGAAATTATGCCGATTTTTAAGTTTACTTAATAAATTTCTTAAATGGCAAAGCCTTACTAAGGTACTTTTTCGACTAGAAAAGCTCTTATTTTTTTCGTCGATTCAATTTATTGAAGAGGATGATGAGAAGGAAGGGATCTCTGGGAAGTTTTCAAGTTCCAGACGAGATCGAAAGAGAAATTTTATTAAGATTGCCCGTCAAAAGTTTGTTCCGATTCAAAATCGTTAAGAAATCATGGTGCAATCTCATTGAAGACTCTACTTTCATCGCCATGCATTTGAATTGTTATGGTAGAAACACCGATGGCTTTTTCATTTATGGATCTTATTATTATGGAATCAAACTTCTGAAGTCGATATCTGAGCAACCACGAAAATTCATAATTGGTTCAATCAATGGATTAGTTTGCTTAAGTAATAAGATACGCAGCTTTTTGGGGAAAGATGATACGTTGAGAATACATATTTGCAATCCTTCCACAAGAGAAATTATGGAGCTTCCGCAATGTCATCACGACCATAATGATTTTCTTGTCGCCATTGGTTTTGGGTTTTGTCATAAGTTCAATGACTATAGAATCGTAAAGATCAGCTACTGTCGTGATTCGTCTTCATCGAAAGTCCAGAGTCAAGTTTATAGTTTAAACATGAATTCTTGGAAAACGATAAAAACGGAATATCCAAGCTTGTGGGCTTTGTTGCCTTTGTATCGAGGCAACGGGTGTTTCAATGGAGCTTTTCATTGGCAAGGACTGAAGATATCACCATCCAAACAAATTATCAAAATGATCATATCGTTTCAATTTGAGGAAGAGGTGTTTCGAGAGATAAATTTGCCTAATGATCCAGATTTTAAAGGTGTGGTGGAGTTTTTGATTACGGGATATGGGAACTTCTTCTCCTGTTTAATTATGGAGCAAGGACAAAATGTGAATGTTTATAAAGCATGGGTGATGAAAGAATATGGTGTATGGGATAGTTGGGTTAAACAACTCAACATTGAAGTACCAACCTCACAAGATCAACTAATATTTAGAACGATTATGGAGTTTAAATATAATGAGATTCTCTTTCAAGATAGCCATCACAGATTTATTTGGTATGATCTTAAAACCAAGCAAATTGAAGGCCAATCTGAGTCATTATTACAATGGTATTTTACTCATTGCAGAGAAAGCTTGGTGTCATTGCCCCAAATAAGGTACCATTAGAGTTAGTGATTAGTGATTTATTATTATTATTATTATTATTATTATTATTTTAGATTTTATTATGTCGGATGGCTTTAGGTTTCTATTTTTTTTTTTTTATGGTTTTGGAGTTTTGATGTATTTAGATTTGAAAATCAACAGAAAAGGTACATTAGAAGCTAAACTATAACAAGTAAAGAAAGAGAATCTCTGTTGACTTGAATGTTGTGTATATATGATAAAAAACACTCGTTGTCATGGGACTTTTTATATAATCCTATCTTAATTGTTAGTAGCTTTGTATTAAAGAGTGAGTGTCGAATATTTGATGTGTTGGATTTGAATATGTTTGGTTCATCGTGTTATTAAGTTACGTTATGCATTTAAAGAATTATATTTTTTATATTCATGTTCGAATATGAATTGTTTACGATCGAGATAAAAATGAGAAAATCTAATTAATAATTTCAAAATATATGATATTTTACTTTTGCAATTCAAGTTTTTTATCTCATACTTAAAATTTCTTAATTTATTTATTTATATTGTATTTAAAGAATTTTATTAATATATATTCAAACAGGGATGTGGGGTTCAAATAAAAAATAATAAAATGCCAAAATACTTGATATTGAACTTCATATAATTAAGAATCATACCTTTGTACAATTGTTGCCATTGACTTAATCATTTGATAATAATAGGTATAACCACTGACTGATTTTCTATCACTGTCTATTTCTATTATTATATAGTTTTTGTAGTTGTCCTATAAAAATCATTTTTAAGAGAAATTATAATTAAGGTTCTTAAATTATTAATGATTTTATGTTTTAATCATTTAATTTTGAAAAGATATAAAATGTTCATTAAATTATTTTAAAGTTTTCATTTAAGTCGATTCGAAAAGTTATGAAATGATCATTAAATTATTTGAAAGTTTTGTTAAAATTATTATTGGATAGTTTCTTTGTTCGCATCGTTAAATTTTTTTTTTTTTTTTTTATGAAACACTTTTAAACATTGCGAAATAATGAATCAAAATCCAAACAGCATAAAATAATCACTTTAAAATAAGATCTATCATGTTTTGATTATTTTAAATCTATCGTAAATTACATTTTAAAAAGAATGTTAAATGAAACAAAACTCTACCAAACGGTGTCGTAGCTATCAAACAACAGCTTCACAAATATCACAATATATTTACTCTTTTATCATCATGATAAGTAAAGTTTAATTCATTAATTTTGTGAAAAGCTGAATGTGATAATGTTAAGCATCTAAAATCCAAAGCAAACCTGCAATTTCCACATCAGAATGCATCACACCGACTACTGTCGCCACAACCATTACATTTCTTCATGCATTTGAAATTAAATATATTAAATTTTATGAGGAGCTGAATGAGGTAATGGCCGCAAGCCATACAATGCACAACAAGTTTTAAAGTCCAAAGGCGGGTAGGCACTTAGTTCCCGTTTAGATGAGAAATTTTCCTTTTAAGCTCTCTAATTTCTTTAAAGATTAAATTAATATATGATAAATTTACACATTAGCCCTTAATAATAATAAAATTATGATTTGATTTTTATAAAAAATAAAAAAAATTGTAAGTTAATACAATGATAAATTTCATTTGTGCACCCATAAAATTTATAATTTAACTTTGGTCTAGAAAAAGGTTTCCAGCTTAGCTAGAACCCCGACTCCTCTTAAAAATGGAAATTTTCATCATCAGTCCTTTTGTTTTTTAAATTATTAATGGTAAAATTAAACTTCAACGCTCAAAAAATAATAAAAAATTTTATTTAATATTTTAAAAATAATAAAAATATAAAATAATAAAATTTTATTTTTACTATCATAAAAATATATAATTTAATTTCAATCCCTCTAAAAAGATTTTCTGAATTTGTTGTTTTAAGGTGGCCCTTGGCAAAAGTAGGGCAATGAAAAGTAAATGAGGGGAAGAATATGAAATCAACATCCAACTATGGGTGATGAAAGAATTTTGTTTAAAGTAGTATTAAAATGAAATTATAAATTCGTTTTAAATGTTATTAAAATGCTTGTTTTTTTTTTTATTGCCGTTGAAATAAAATATTTTATCATTTCTCAAAATTTATAAATATGACGTCTTTTTAAAGAATCATGAAAGCCTATAATTATCCGTAATCAATTTATAATTTAACTTAATTCAACTTTAAATTTTAACAATTAAATTAAAAGAGAATTTGATATGATAAAGCATTTTATTTTCTTTTATTTGCACATGTGAATAATCACATCAAATTATGAACAAAGTCTTGTTAATTTCTATGAGCTGAATTTCAATCCAAGTTTGTGGGTTGTAATGATAATTTTGGATTTGCCCAGCCCTCTAGCTTCCTTGGTATCCGCGTCTAGCTCGCGGAAGGGTGTAATCTTGCCCAGCGTTGCTCATGTCGTTGTGTGTGTGCGGATAGGGTCAACTGCTTTCATGCGTAGGCAAGGTTAGTTTCATTTGTTTTTATTGGTTTGTTATAATCTTAGGTTACGCCCTTTTTTTACTAAAAACTCAATTGACTGTGTTTTTTTATTTTTTCTCTAAGGACTCAATTGGGTTTTTCTTATTAAAGGTTTTTTAAACCATTTTGCTAATGAAGGTTGAAATATTGAATATCTTATCACTTAAATTAAAATTAATAATATATGTTTGGATCAACGATAATGACATTTTTGAGATAAAAATAAAAATTGATAATTAAAGAAATTAATGTAATATATATATATATATTAATATTTTTTATGTTCGTTTAACAATTCATATTTAGGATTTGTGACTATACCTTCCGATGATGTCATCTCAAGATTCAAACCTACGCTCTATAATGTACTTTACCGTTACACCCAACATTTGTTGATTAACGAAAAATATATGGATAAAGTATTTATATATTTTAAAAATATTAAAAAAATTTAAGCATGTTGTTTTGCATTTCTATTTTAAAATTTTAAAATTAATTAATCAAAATATAAAAATCCATTTATTATATAAATAAGAAATTAAAAAAAATTTTGGTGAATTGCAAGAGGACCAAGTTTTAATAACAACACGACTGGCGTGACTCGAATCCAAGCTACATATGGAACAATAAACACCCGTGATCATCAAGCCAACGCACAAAATTCAAAGAAAATTCTTTTGAACTTAGATTTTTTTCTAACTAATAAATAGAGTAAAATAGATGCAAAAAGAATTTAAAGTTTGATATGCAAAAAATTCTCGTTTTCTTTATTCAAGTAGTAGGCTATGAATGGATCTTAAAATTGAAAACCATTGGGGTGAGTGGATCTGCTACTTCAGACTCAAATATGACTCACTTTTGAGCCATGTTGATGACCAATGTGCTTTACAGACCCCAATGATTATCCGCAACAGCAGCAGCAGCATTGAACTACAGTTTTTTTCCTACAAATTATTGCAAAGATGCCCCTCAAATTTTGTCAATCTGTCCAAAATATTTCAATGTGATTCGTTGTATTTATTGTATAACATAAAGGTTTTTGGAGTGCTTATTGTTTTTAAGGTGATGGTGTTTAGGGATGTTCAAACAGTTAACCAATCGGTTAATCGGTGAAAATAAATAAATTTTGACATAATAACTTATTTCGCCCTTCAATTTTATAAAAAAAAATTATTTTAGTCGTTTATTTAATTTTTTTAACTCTTCGATATGTATTGTTCGTTGTATCACTCCAAAATAAATGAAAAAGTTAATGACTATTAACTTTGTTGATGTTACTTTTACGTGAAAATTCATGTTTATATCACATAAACAATTTATTATTTTTTTTAAAAAAAATATTAAAAACAAATGTTATTCATCAACTATTATTCATATAATAAAATCAAATAAATTTGAATAGACATAAGTTATAAGTGATGAAATGTAGTTGATTGCAATGGAAGAAGATGGTGTGGGGTTACATTTGAGAATGAAACTGGAAGTGGAGGGATCTTGAGAGATGAAGATGGTGTGGCGCGAGCAGTCTTCTCGGGTCAGTGTAGAGCTGATAACGCGAATTTGGCAGAACTGCTATCTATTGAAATAGAGATTGAGGTGTATGAAGGATTAGAATGGGAGAAATGTTGTCCTTTGTTGATTGAGATTGATCTAACGTGGTGTTTGGTTGGCTGTCGAAACTAGAGACAAGACCAGGAAAATTTTTTCATATTTTTGCTGAGATTGAGAGGAGAAGCTATCTATCATTTCAGACAGCAGGACAGATGGAAAATGATATGGCTTTGGCGCTGGCAATAGCAGGGGTGAAGAGTAGAGACATGTTTAGAGCATGGTGGTGAAAGTTCTGATAATCTCAGTGGGGTCCCAAATTCTTTTAGGATTTGGCTGTAGAGTTTGGTTTTGAATGGATTTCACTACTAAGATTTGCAGGGGAAAAACAGAGAGAGGATGTCCAAAATCGAGTGGACATTATTTCTGGATCTGGCGTGTAGTGTTGCTTTGTGTTGATTCTACTGTTTGTCTTTTCTAAACAAGTCAGCTGGTTGCTTGTTGCTTATTCTTTGTTTGTGCCTTTAACTGTGAGCTTGCTGTTTATGGCAGCTCTTTGGGAGTTTTGGATGAGTTTGTAGCCTTCCAATGCTCTTTTTATATGGTCTTGACTGAGCAAAAAAAAAAAAAATGGAAGAATTTTTTTTGAATACCTTATTGGATATTTTGAAATTAGGGTGTCTAATTAAGTATTCGGCTGTATCAAATATTGAAATTAGCCTTATTTATAATTTTCAATGGTTGTGTATGTTAATTGTACCAGGCATTTTATTTATAACTTTGGGATTAAGATGTTCAACTGAACATTTCACTGTAGAAGGATCAAATATCAGAATTAATTTTATTTATAGTTGAGACTTGAATTCAATTGAGTTTCATATTTATTTAATTTTCGTGACTTTTGATGTTATATATTATTTTAATTATGTTTTTATTTTATATAATCATGTTGTATTCAAAAATTCGAATATTTATACTTGAAATATATATATACACTAAAAAAACAAACAAGTGCAGTAGAAAAGCATTTAGCATGAAGGAAAATTGATGGCTTCCAAAAGTTTCATTAACATATACAATACAACAATAATTTAAATAAATAATTAACATTGCAGAAATGATTTGAATAAAAAATAATTTAGATAAGAAATATTTTTATAATTCAAATTCAATAAATCACATAATAATATTGAAATCAAATTTTACACGCACTCAAACAAATCGTAGATGAACTTCAAAGTAATAGTGAATTCAAATCATACAAACTCAAACAAATATTAAATAAAACAACATTTAAACCAAATCACACTTAGAATTTGAGCATCTTTTCGTCGAAAAAGTAGGAATGAAATGTCAAATCCTTTGTGAACTCCTTGGATTTGATAAAATCTACTATGCTTTTCATTTGAGCAAATCACATCTCCAATCGTATAAATAATTAAAATTGGTGTTAATAATGAAAACGAAATCATGAAATAGTAACAATGATGATTTAAAAAAATAATAGCTCTTTAATCATCCAGACTACTTACCACAAAGCTTTAAACTTGTTAAGTTGGACATGTGTAATGAACAATATAATCGTATGTAGACTCTTTACACTTGAGAATTCCTTCTTGACAAAGCTTAGCACAACGAGAGCATTTAGGGTAACCCTCAATCTTCCTAACAAATTTAAGATAATGAGCATGCGAAACTCCATGACGCCACGTGGTCCCATCCTTGATAAATGGAAATTTTTCAAGAACACATTTGGGATGAGCAGAAGTATCACAGGTTGAACAAGAATAATAGCAAAGGCTTGGATATCTTTTCTGTTCACAAATATCACAATAACTTTGCTTTATATCATCATCCTCATAAGTAAGCTTTAGCACGTGTTCATCAATTTTGTGAAAAGCTGAATGCGGTAATGTTAAGCATCTAAAATCCAAAGCAAATTTGCACTTTCCACATCTGAATGCACCCCTCCGACACCTTTCGCCACAACCATCACAATATAAGCCCCTCCATTTGAAATCAAAAAAGAGAAAGTGTTGGTGTCCTTCACATTCAATGACATCAGCAACTTTAGCACACCTTAAGCACATGTCCCAATATCCTCCAATTTTGTAGACGAAACCACTGCAAGCTCGATAGCAAAGCTGACATTCCCAGAAGTCACTCAAATAGAGGGTGGCCTTGGCTTAATGAGCTTAATGTGAAGATGCGCAGAGAAGTGTGAGTGAGTTCATTCTCTTTGCATCTTTCTAATGAGCTTTGAGTTGCATCTAATTTCGGTGTTACCGCAACGCTGTATAATATATGTTGTGCCTTTTTTCTTTTTCTTGACATGCCTAACCCAATGACTGTTGGAAATGCCTGAATTCCGAGTAGTTTTGTGAGATTTTTGATCCATTTGCTGGTCGAATGTGGAATATTATTTGTGTGGGAATTTCCAGAAGAGAATTCGCCTCAAGTTCAAACAACTCTTGTCAATTCCCACTTCTGTTATTTGGGTTTCGACATCTCCTTTTGTCTCCATGTACTCCTAACATAATAATGGAGGGAGGGAGGGCAAACCCCGAATTCTACCTCAGTATCTAATTTATCTTTGACGTGTTTCGCTTGAATTCCATTGGCTGTGCTTAACTGAATTCTAATATAACCCAAGCAAAAATCAGAAGAGGGTTTGATCCTCGTCCTCGGTATGGAGTAACTTTAAGACTTGTGGTCAATATCTACCTCTTTAATTGGCCTAAAAATGCGAATGATTAATTATTAAGCTCGTTTCGGTGGATACATTGATAAAAAAAAAAGTATAATATTTGTTAAAGGTGTCTAATATAAAAATAAGGTAATTTAAAAAATAGTTATTTTTGTTTGCCTCAAATTACATTTTAATTACTCATGCTTGAAAAGTTACGTTTTACTCATTTGCATTATTGTTTTGTTACGAAGTAGTCACTCTGCTGTTAAGCTCTATTACCTTCCTAACGACAATCCTATGCGGCAATTCAAATAGGTTTTAAATACCAATTTAAATGTTCAATTGAGTTTTTATTTTACAGTTTTAATTAATTTAAAATTTTCAATTAATTAAATTTATTTAATTAAAAATTTATTCTCATCCTATCTGAATATCCAAACTGTCATTTAAAATCGATTTGGACTGTCACATAGGATTGTCTTTAGAGAGATAACAAAGCTTAATGGCAGAGTGACCACTTCGTAATAAAATGATAATATAAATGACTAAAACATAACATTTTAAACATAAATGACTAAAATGTAATCTAAAGCAAACAAAAGTAACTATTTTTATAATTTATCTTATAAATATACTTAAAATTCTTAAAAGTGTTTTCTTTTCTTAATGTTTTAATGAATCTATGTCAATGCCTATATATCATATATATATATGTTTCCAGATTTTTTTTCCATCTTTTATTAATTGGCAGTTCAAATTTAGTGGCTTGACATTTTTAAGGAAAAAAAACATAAAATCTGACACAAATTTTTTTTATATAAATCAAATTTAAAAATAATTAATAAAATAAGTCAATTGGTAATTTATTATGAATTAATGATAAATTTGATCACTAACGTTTACATGTTTTGTCAAAATAATTTTAATTGTATTTTTGAACCTTTTCTGACCATCAATTTTTTTCAAATTACTTTTTCTAACAAATTTGATGAAAGTATCATTAAAAAAAATTAATGGAAACGATGTGGAATATTTTTAATGATGTATAATTTATTACTTAAGTATCCCAATAAAATAATTACATGTGAAAAATAATAAAATAAATAAATCATACATGAAATTAAAAAATAACTTTTAATTTAAAGAAAATAAACGTAATTATCTAAAAAAAGGTTTCAAAATGAATGCATACGTTCAATATTGATTAGTAAAATTGTTTTTATCTACATCTAATACTATCGACTACTCTTATTTGTTACTAGACGGCTAAGCAATTCCTTACAAAAAAAAAAAAGAGGGCTTCCAACGAAAAAACAATATTTATTATTAAAATTAAAAGTTATTTTCTTTAAATTAAGAGTTATTTTTTTAATTTCATGAATTATTTATTTATTTTGTTATTTTTTAAATGTAATTATTTTATTGAGTTATTTAAGTAATAAATTACATCTCATTAAAAGTATTACACATATGAAATTTTATATCATCCAGTTAACTTTTTTTAACAATATTTTTATCAAATATGTTAAAAAGGTAATTTGAAAAAAGAATAAAGGTTGATGGTAAAAAAATATTAAAAAATACAATTAATGTTATTTTGACAAAACATGAAAAAGTTAATGTCCAAATTTATCATTAAGCCTTTATTTATTGAAAGTAGATTTAAAAAAAAATCGTCTCTAAAAATAAGACATATGAATTTATTTTTTTACACTTTTAATTGATAAATAAATCACAAATTGACATATTTATTAATTATTTTTGGGTTTTGATGGATATAAAAATTTCATCTTACTATTTTTTTTAAAAAATAATATAATTTTAGTTCATAAAGAATATAATCTTATTCAAAGCTATATGAAGAAAAAAATAGTTAAATAAACTAAAACCTTTGTGACTTGCATTAAGAGAAATTGGTGGCTTCCAAAGGTTCCATTATATTTGAGGTAAAACAATAACTAATCAACATTACCCAAGTCATTTAGATAAGCAATAATTCAAATCCAATAAATAACAACATAATACTGAAATTAAATTTTACAAACTCAAACAAGTTATAGATGAACCCCAAAGTAATAGTGAATTTAAATCATACAAACCCAAACAAATCTTAAACAAAGCAACACTTCAACCAAATCACACTTAGAATTTGAGCATCCTTCATTGAAGAAGTAGGAATGAAACGTCAAATCTTTTGTGAACTCCTTGGATCGGATAAAATCTCTAGTGCTTTCCATTTGAGAAAAACACATCTGTAGCCATGAAAAAAATTAGAATTGATGTTAATAATGAAAACAAAATCATGAAATAAGAGCAATTAATTGCGATGATTTGAAAAATAGCTCTTTAATCGGCCAAAGTACTTACCACAAAGCTTTGAACTTAGTCATCCCAGACATTTGCAATGAATAATATAGTTGCATGTAGACTCTGTGCACTTCAAAATTTCTTCTTGGCAAAGCTTAGCACAACGAAAGCATTCAAGGTAGCCCTCAGCCTTCCTAACAAATTTAAGATCATGATGATGATTGTGCGCAGAAAAAAAAAATGTGCTTCCATCCTTGAGAAATGGATATTCTCCAAGAACACATTCAGGATGAGCAGAAGTATCACAGATTGAAGAAGAATAATACCAAAGGCTTGGATCTCTTTGCTGTTCACATATATCACAATAACTTTGCTCTTTATCATCATCCTCATAAGTAAGCTTTAGCACGTGTTCATCAATTTTGTGAAGAGCTGAATGCGGTAATGTTAAGCATTCAAATTCCAAAGCAAATTTGCACTTTCCACATCTGAATGCACCCCAAAAACAACTTTCGCCACAACCATTACATTTCTCCCTGTATTTGAAATCAAAAAAGAGAAAGTGTTGGTGTCCTTCACATTCAATGACATCAGCAACTTTAGCACACCTTATGCACATGACCCAATGTCCTCCAATTTTGTAGAAGAAACCACTACAACATCGATAGCAAAACTCACATATGAGGAGGTCTTTGGATTTGAGGGTGGCATTGCCTTGACGAAACCAATGTTGCGTGATTCTTGGCAATTCAGCACAGGTTTTGTGAAGAAAAAAGGGGCATTCTGAACAATAATAGAAGAGAGTTGAGATAGATAGCATGCACCCATCACATTTTCTATCAATTCCCCCCTCCATCTTGTCTGCTAACACCAAGCCATGTGGATGACTGAAATGTTCAATCTTTGTAGCTTCCCCACCTTCATTCTCCTCAATAACACGAATGATGGAAGACTCCGTAGATTTTTCATAAAGCTCCTCCCATTGCTTTTCTTCCTCAATTACCACGTACAACCTAGTATCCTCTAAGACACAATTGACATGGACAACGTAATTGCAACCTGGCTTCCCACAAGAGTAACTCCCACGCTCTAGTCTCACTTCTTTGAAACAAATCTTGCAATCTCGTCTTATAAGCTCTTTTGATTGAAGAAAATATTTGTGAAAAAGGCAGTGATGATGTCGAGAAAATTTGATAATGCGTGGGAGTGAAGTGCACTTCTTATGGACCATGACGTTGCATGTGGAACATATATAAGAAACAGAATTTCCTTCAGTGCCACATGCATCACATATGAATGTACCTTGTCTCCAAAGCAAGGAGAATGGGTGCTGATGGCGGCTTTTATCTTCAACAATGGACCTCAGCAAAGTACATTCAAGGTGGATGTTAAAATGGCAAAGAGAACAGCCATAAAAAGCTCCAGAATATACCCTTCGGCATAGGTTGCAAAAACGACCATCATCACTACGATTAAGGAACAGAGGGTGTATGTGATGGGAAGGGTGATCAATTTCAGTGGGTAGCTCATCAAGGCATTTCTTGTGAATGATGAATGATGGACAATCAAAACAAAAATATGTAGCATCTGTCAATGGTTCATGACACCAGGAGCAGGTGAATCTTTTGAGTACATCTATGGCCATGGGACTTTCTATGAAGGTCAATGGATGGCGGTGGATGTCAGGTTTGGAGGGTTGGTTAAACTTATATGAAGAAGATAAATGTGCACATTTGATGTCAAGGGAAAAATAACAATCATTACATTCATAAAAGAACATGTTACGTTTTTCCTTGCATAATGCACAACCATATACCCGGTTATCCCTAGGATCTGGCCTTTCTCGAAGATAAAGACTTAGGGGTGAGTGGCGGGGATGGAGAGGGTGGTTAGGAATGTAAAGGGGTGCGTCTGCACATTGCTTGTGAAGGTGATAATTGCAAAGAATACAAGTGAAGGATGGAGGTGAAAGCAGCTCCGACATCCATGGCAGTAAGGTTTGAGACCTTCATTGCTTTGCTCTGCCACCAAGTCTAACACCAAGGGATGTGGATGAAAGGGATGGGTAATCCGTTGCAGCGACATGTCGTGACTCTGATTCTCCATTGATGTGGGTGCGTGTGTTTGTGAGATAGGAAGGAAGGAATGAAGGAGAAGAAGAAAAGAAGGGATAAGTAAGAGTGGGAGGAATGAAGGAGAAAGGGTAGTTGGAGTTGGAGTTGGAGTTGGAGGAGTTGTGGTTTAACACAATAAAAAGAGAGACAGAGAGAGAGAGAAGTAAATAAAAAGTAAGGTTTATATGTTATAAAAAAGTCGTAACAAAGTAAAGCATTTCTACAATAATAACATTTTGCTTTCTTTATTGAAGTAAAAAATTGTTCTTTTCTTTTATTTTGCAAAGACATGAAAACATGGACAACAGTTGAAAACCATAAGAAATTAGTATGCTCGCATGTTT
The DNA here is from genome assembly GCA_039519145.1 of Kokia cookei. Taxonomy (NCBI): domain Eukaryota; kingdom Viridiplantae; phylum Streptophyta; class Magnoliopsida; order Malvales; family Malvaceae; genus Kokia; species Kokia cookei. The sequence continues at coordinate 52,268,219 of CM076903.1, forward strand.
TACTCTGAATTATTTTTGTTTATATATCGAATTGGCCCATCAATTAAGTTTAATGATGAATGTGATCAAAGAAAAAAAATAATTATTGAAGGGATTTAATTAATTTTTATATTAATGGTAAGGATTCAATTAGAAACCACTTAAGTCGATAAATCAAAAACACCAAATAGAATTCTACTAATAACACAAAAAGCATGCCTCTCTTCCATTATTATTCTTCAAAACTTGAACAGATATTATCACCACCATATGATTTTTATTTTATTTTAATAAAGACGATTATTTAATTTAAATATATTGAATAAAGATAAATTTTTGTAATATTTTAATATGAAATTTCAAAACTGTTCCATAATATAAATTTGTTTATTAATGAATTAATTGATTTTTGGTGTAAAAAATTTGCATGCCTAAATGCTCTTAAAAATAAGTTAAAAAATAAAATGTAAATCGAATAATTCAAATCTAAATATGTTATATGCATATTTGTATAATGAATAGTTGAACATTAAGATTTGTGTATGTTCTCGGAGCGAAATCAAAAAAAAATTATTTAAACTTTTGGCCCACTAGAATTCATATTTAATAAAGACATTTGCTCTAAATTTGATTGTAAAATATAAAATTAATTTTTACATTTTCAATAAAAACAAGTTATGAATTTCTTCCATCTGAATGAATTGTATATTACTAGCAAATAAGGTATATGCGAAAGTGACGTATGAAGTATCCAAAGGTTATCACTTTTAAAAATAAAGAATTAAAGTATTATACTTCGCTTAATTGTAAGCACAAAGAATTTTACATTTTCTAATTAAAAGGAAGCATGCCTTATTCTTCAAAACTTAAAATACATTTTTCATAATTATAAATATATTAAAAACAGATATCACCACATTTTTCTTATTTTAATTAAGACGATCATATGATTTAAATACATCACATAAATGTAATTTTTGTAATACTCAAATAACTTCAAATTTCTTAAAAAACTTACTAGGTGCGACTTTTTCTTTAAATCAAGATAATCGAACATCCTTTTCAAAAATGTTAAAATTTTTTACAACAAAGGAAAACTCGTTATTTCTGGATCTCGAAATGTTGTGTCCTAACTCACTGGACGTGACTTTCTTCTTCGATCACTTTGAAATAGCGGGACTTACAAACAAAAATTGATTTCTTTTAAACATAACTCATGCATTCCAGGATCGTATTTTAAACTTTATTCGAGCTTTCAAAATTTTACAAACAAGACCCTAAGATAATCAATATGGTACCAATTTTGGACGTATGAGGGTGCTAACCCTTCCTCATGCGTAGCCAACTCCCGAACTTGTTTTCTGGATTGCGTAGACCAAATATCTTTCAAAATGGATTTTAAATGTTTTGAGGTGATCCAATCACACCGAACAAAAAGATTGGTGGCGTCTCCCATTATTTTTCGATTTTAAAATAATTTTCGAAACACGTCGTTTTTCAAAAATAGATGGTTTCGACAGCTTGGCGACTCCGCTAGGGACTTTTTAAAATGAACGAGAGTCAAGCCAAAATTGATTATTTTCGAGTCCTTTTTGAAAACTTTAAAATTTTTGGTCTTGTTTAATATGCGATCCTCGGCATCTTTTGTGTGACATTATATTATATGATATTGCTAGTGTAAATTTGCATCCATATGCATTTTTTATTGCTACCCTTCTAAGTGGAAGCGGGAAACTACTCCTTCGTGAGGTCTTCACCTCCGTGCAAGATAGTGAATCGTTTTCGGGATTACATCCGCACCCATGTTTTCGTGAAGTTTTCACTTCCGTGCAAACATATGGGAAATGTGTCCCCCTAAACCAAACTCGTCCGTATGAGTCTGTAATGGGTGAGGATTGAGGAATCTACTGGTTTAGGTACCCTTACTCTAGAGCCTAAAACCACATGTAATGAACCCTAATTGCTTACCTTAGGATAGAACTACACCGAGCTGTTAATAGTCTCTCAAGTCTAGGTTTCTCTGTTTTACATCCGTACTTTGTTATCATACTCGTGTTCTTTTGCTTTTTAATTGTTGCTTGCATTACATCTTCATAAAGAAAGTGTGGATTTAAGCTCAATTACTAAATAGAAAATTGGTCATAAGAAAACGAGTTCCTTCATAAGGTGGAAAGCAATAAGGTCGCGCGCATATGGTCAAAAAAAGAAAAGAAAGACGAAAAGCCAATGATTAGTCAGTCGAGTAAGACGGAAATAAAGATCACACAACGAACCAAACTTTGACCCAACTACGAAAAGTGACCGATTACTTAAGTTGACATTTCGAGACCGAAAATCAAAGGACGAACGATGCCGAAATTGGAAGATATCCTATGAAGATTAAAGGCTTTTGAACACTAAGGCGCGATTATATGCGTATTTGTCTTATGTAAAGGAATTTGTTTTCTAGTAAAATTTTCTAATAGAATTGAGCTATGAGTCAATGTTTTCTCATGCATGTATGCATTCATAAGATTCCTTGAGAGCCTACCTCAAGTAGAATAGTGTCAAGCATTTCGTGGTTGCACGAAGAGGGTAAGGGCCACAGTTACATTCTTGCTTCTTTGCTTTTAATTGCAATTTATTCCAAGTTTTATTCTTGTATTAATTACACTAACTTGTTCATTTCGAATCTATTTGCATTACATCCTCATAAAAAGAGAGGTATAGTTCTAAGCTCAATTACTAAATAGAAAAGTTGGTCATAAGAAAACAGATACCTTGATGAAATAGAAGACTATATGGTCGGGCTTACATGGCAAAGAAACAAAGAGAACGAAAATCGATGATCTGCCAGATGAGCAAGACGAAAACAAAAATCGTGTAATCATATAAGTTTTGGCCTAAGTACGAGAAGTGACTGATCACTCAACCTTTTCAAAATGATATTGTGGACCAAAAGTCAGCGTTGAGCCAAGACTATTTGAATGACTTCCTGCAAAGATCAAGTCTTTTGAGCCTCGCGACACGACCATATACGTATCTGTTTTATGTAAAAGAATTTGATTTCTAGTAACGTTTTTCTAATAGAATTGAGATATAAGTCAATACCTTTATTATGCATTCATGCATTCATAAGCACCACATTTTAACTTGTGTAATTCTATACAAGCCTACCTTGAGTAAGATTATGTCAAACCTTCAGTGGTTATTCGAGCAAGGTAAGAGACGATTATATTTTTGCTTTTAATTGTAATATATTTTGAATCTGTTTGCATTGCACTCTCATAAAAAAGGGGTGTTGATTCATGTTCTATTATCAAATAGAGAACTGGTCATAAGAAAACAGATTCCTTAATGAGGTAGAAATCAACGTGGTCGTGCATATATGGTCAAAGATAAAGGTGATGACCTGTCAAATGAATGCATGTCAGGGATTCAAGATTACACCCAAGTACATAAAAGCCATAGCAGTTTGCTAGAGCTGAAAGAAGCATAGAAAACAAAATGAGGCGGATATCCAATCATGAATATATTAACTTACTTAATAGGTCCCGAGCTCTCACTTAGTATTGAAGTCCAACTTCTAATGGTTTCGCATTTGGAGAGGAGGATGTGAGGCCCACGATAGAAGAGTAAATCGCTTTACCTTTTTGCCTAAGGATTCAAAACAATAAAATCTACTTTGAATATGACGATCGTCTTTACCTACTTAAAGGTAAAGTAGGGATGCGCTTTTTTCGAGTCCTAACACAGTAGTGGGATTCAACTTAGTCGCTTCACCTCTAGTGACATGGACATTACATTGCTCCATTGCCCAAGAACTCAAGTTGATAAGGTCTACCCTAGACGAACGAGCATTAAGTCACAACCCTGATCAAGGAAAAAGAAGAGAATAAGTACTTTGCTTTAGAAAACTTACAAGACATAGCACTTAAATGGAAAATGTTCACCTCAAACGTACATTGATAGTCTTCCTTAGAGTATTGGGGCACGTAAGAATATGTGGTTGCAGATTTGTTTATCAGACCTGACAAAAGAATCACTCATGTTCTAGCAATCTTAGCCACTACGCACCTGTCAAAGAAGGGGTAAAAGAAGGTGTATTGGTTCACGACTTTTGTTAGTATGATCCCGTGGCTGTTTGAAAAGTCGAAAAAGTCTTATCGAGAATTCTCTGAAGACTACTCTCCGTTGATGGGATTTGTGACTGTTTAAAGACAAGACGATATTGCCAAAAACAATTGGACATAAACAAATGGTTTCAAAACGCTTAGGGGCAAGTCTGAGATAGGAGCCATGTCGCAAGTAATGACTCCACCGAGTGCAAGACCGACAGTTTAAATTAGGGTTAAGACGAAAAATTAGGTTAGAAGATTAAGACTTTAAATATTAAGGCACGACCATACATGCATCTGCCCTATGTAAAAGAATTTGCTTTCTAGTAAAGTTGTCTAATGGAATGGGATCAAAAATCAACGTCTTGTTGCATGCATTTTATCATTTCATGTGCATTTGCATTTCGTGCATTAAATAAGATTTCACGTGATTGAAACACTCTTGTGAGAGAGAGTCATTTACCCTAAATGAAAGCCGAGAGGAAACATGATAAATCAAGATGGGGATGATAAAATCTGAGATAAGTCATATGCAAAGTAGGAACTTGTTGAAAGTTCGCCCTTACACCCTCGAAAATGTTTTGGACAACTAGATTATAGAAGAGCTTCCTGTAGCTTTTAAGACTTTTCCAGGAAAATATTCAGAATACACTTATCACTCTAAGCTCGAGAGTAATAGGGATCCTTTTAGAAAGGGCAAATGACCACTATTTTTTATTTCAATAAAACGAATGCATTGTTTTTGCCCCATTTGGCAAATACTTTACCATTCTTCTCATTCGTTCATACCATAATTAATCATTTTTTCGTTCAATTATTCTTTAGATCCCCTTTTTCTTTATGCTGAGTCCCTTGATATCAAAGATACGAGCAACACTGCTGTTGACTTAAACCCTTTTAAGTAAGACATGTGTCCAAGAAAACTCTGAGGCTTTGAAAATGATCAAGAATGTAACTTGTCTCCCGATCTGCTACGGATGTTTGAGCAAGACACGAAATAGACATCATCTTGAGGAGTCATGATTTTAAGTGAGAATCGAGACATGAGTTTTTGTAAATACAAGGCAAGCTGCCTCGAGAATCCAAAGGTCTTTGCTTGATCCTATCAAGGCACTCCAGGTTTAACGAACCGATGTCGTGACACATAGACTCTTATAAAGGAAGAATGTAATCCAATTCAATAGAAACTTGAAGAATTGAGGCTTGACGTGTTATCAAAACAAACAAAAAAACAAAAACAAAAACATAAAAAAACAAAAACAAAAACAAAAAAACAACCAAAAAAGAGAGAAGAAGAAAAAGATGGGTCGAAAATCCGCAAAGGGCATTTTAAAGCCCGATAAAAAAAAAGGATGAAAACCCGCAAAGGGCATCTTGAAAATTTATTCTCCATCATCTTTTCACGACGTGGCCTCTTTCTATGTGAAGTAGGGACACCAGCGAGCCAACTTTGCAAAAGAGTTTCTAAGGGGCATCAATTCGACCTCATGATCATTGATTACTACTTTCTATGCCAATCAGCGATTAAGCATATTATTGAAAATGAGGGATTATATGTCGGTATGGAATCCTAGGAAAGGATCATATCCAAACAACTTGAACTTGAGCAACAGTGTGATAGTAAAAGTCTATGGTCAATTCAAGAACAAGTCTCGACCTTTTATTTTTCTTCCTATTCAATATTTGTATTTAATTTTTAATTATTATGCATTCTTACTTCGTATTTTTTGATTTTTGCATATAATTTATCTGCTTAATTATTTTGCTTCGTGTTATCTAATATCCAATATTAACTGCTCATTCATATCAAACTCACATATTTGTTTTCAAATTTGTTTTCATAAAAAACTTTAAAATCGAGGCAATATTCTTTTATTTCGAATTTTGAAATTTTGTGCCTTAACTTACTAGGCACGATTTTTCTTCAAATCGGAATAAATGAATATCCTTAAATCGATGCAATGTTTCTTTATCTCTGATTCTGAAAATTTGTACCTAAACTTACTAGGTGCGACTTTTTCTTTAAATCAAGATAATCGAACATCCTTTTCAAAAATGTTAAAATTTTTTACAACAAAAGAAAGCTCGTTATTTCTGGATCTCGAAATGTTGTGTCCTAACTCACTGGACGTGACTTTCTTCCTTGATCACTTTGAAATAGCGGGACTTACAAACAAAAATCGATTTCTTTTAAACGTAACTCATGCATTCCAGGATCGTATTTTAAACTTTATTCGAGCTTTCAAAATTTTACAAACAAGACCCTAAGATAATCAATGTGGTACCAATTTTGGACGTATGAGGGTGCTAACCCTTCCTCATGCGTAGCCGACTCCCGAACTTGTTTTCTGGATTGCGTAGATCAAAATATCTTTCAAAACGGATTTTAAACGTTTTGAGGTGATTCAATCACACCGTACAAAAGGATTGGTGGCGACTCCCATTATTTTTCGATTTTAAAATAATTTCCGAAATACGTCATTTTTCGAAAATAGATGGTTTCGACATAATCAAAAACGTATTTCTTAATCTAGTACTACCTTAACGATTTAGAAATAATTTTATGAATTGTTTATAAATAATTTTTTATTTCTTGAATTTTATGTATTGGGTAAAATATTAACGTAAACCAATTCATATCCTTGTAGAATTTTCATTATCTATCAAGAATAAGGATTACTTATTTATTTAATACGATTTTAGCACCGATATAACTAATATTTTCAGTGTTATTATTTATTAAGAATAAGGATCGTTTCAACAATTTTATTCATCACATAGTCATTGTCATACAAAGAATGGAATGACTTGAACAGCAAGAAACAGCACGGGACGCAGTTGCCAGTTGGGAATAATTAATTAATGAAAAACCGTATTAAAGTCATAATTGACCTAACCGACCTAATCCAATTAAAGTCAATTTATTCATTAAGATTACTTAACAAGCAATCAATTTTTTCCCTTATTCCCAAACTACGACCTCAGTTAAAAATTAAATGCATGGAACCTAAAAGAATAACCCAGATTCAATTCAAGGCCATAATATAAACTATTTTTGTACTGAAATTAAAAAAAAAAAAAAAAAAAAAAAAAAGGTTAAAACCTTACAGTTTATCAACCAAACCCTATGTATCAAGCACAAAAAAATTTAGGTGACATTTGACTCAGCCCGGCACACAGAACATACACTTTACACCAACCTTGACCCAAACATAGCTATCGTTAACAACCGTAGTGTACCACGCGACGAAAATAATCTCAAAGATAATTATCGTTAACTTTAACAGTTGACTGTTAACTTTTACGATTAAATGGTTTAATAAATTAAAATTTTAACGTTCAATGGCTCAATTGAATACAAAAAAAAAAAGAGTATAAAAACTTAATTGATTTTTAGGGAAAATTTTAAGGACTTTAAAGACTTTGCAGCCTTAATTTTTATATCAAAATTTAAAAAAAATTAATGCATCAAACGTATGATATACTCAAAAATTGATCCGAAAACATACCAATTAAGAAAAGTAAAGAATTTCTTAAAGAAAAGAAAATTAAATTAAAAGCAAAGTTTTTATGTTATAAAAAATCCAAACAAAGTACAGCACATCCACAAGAATAATACTTTGCTTTCTTTATTAAAGTAAAAATTGTTCTTTTCTTTTATTTGCAAATTAGGTAACCACTTTGATTGTCTATGGATTTAAGATTACTTAATGGTATTTATGCCAATCTAAAACCATAAGAAATTATTATGCTTGCATGTTTTACCCCGCTATTATTGTTATCTATATATTCTTGTATATTTAATTGATTCATCGATTAATTTCGACAATTAATATAATTAACCGAGGGACTTAATTGATTTGTTTTAGTGTGATCAAAAACGTATCTCTTAATTTAGTACTATCTAAATTGTTTGAGATAAAAATTTTCCAAATCAATTAGTGTAGAATACTGTCTTAATAAACTGAGCTTATAATTATTAATTTGCAACTCTTGAATTAACAAGAAATATAATATTATCAACAAAAGAATATTAATTGTTTTATAACATCCAACACTTGAATCCTCTCAGGCCATCCACAATTTTCGAAAAATTAAAAGGCTCAAATTTTCTTCTGCAAAACAAAGATACAGCAGTAATTATTTGCAGTAGAGAATGAGAGAACGATAAGTTACAGTTTGCATGTATATCATAACCCAAGCTTCATCCAGGAACGCCGTAATTTTCTTTCAATTCCATTAATCGAGGTCCATTTTCGCATTCATCCATTTCTTGATGTGAAGCATCTTTTATCTTATAAATAATCCATTTTTCAAACTTATCTCCACACCACTAAAGTCGAACACGAAGAACAATCATAATTTTCATATCTGATAACGATTGTTTATTTATTTAATACAACATAACCAATATTTTCAGTTTTATTTATCACAAAGTCCTTGTCATACAAGGAATGGTATGTGACTTGAAAGGGAAGAAACAGCACGGGAGGCAAATAATTAATTAATGAAAAACCTCATTATGGGTTGTGCTATTTTACTTAAAAATAATACCTCATCTAGTCCTTTGAAATTTAACAAATCCATATGGCTATGCACCAATAAAAGCTTATTTCCGAAATTATTGATCAAAATAGATCAAAAAGAAAAATAATTATTAGAAGGGGTCATTTTTGCAAAAATGCGTCTATGTGGTGTCGTTTTCAAGGGTTTTTTCATAAAAAGCATGTCAATGTAAAAGATTTTTTCCTTGTGTCAGCCAAAAACACACTGACGTGGAAGCATTTTACAAAAAAACTTCCACAAGGGTCGCTTTTGCCTATTTTTTCTCGGTGGGATATTTGCAAATTAGGGCCTAAGTTTAGGGTTTTTTGGTTTAATTAGAGTTTAGGATATTTGCATATTTGTTTTATTTCATTAGCCTTTCGAATTACAAGATAAAAAAACCATTATCTAATTAAATCGATAGAAACAAATTTTATTTTTAATTAAAATGTTAATATAGAAACAAATATATTATATATTATTTTTTTAAAAGATACATAATCTTTTAAAAAAAATAAATTTTGATGAATTGAATTTGAATTCGATAGCTTTGATGTCTAATTTTATTTTTGATTCCCTTTTTAAAAAACCCAAAATACTGCAAAATAAAAAAAATTGTAAAATTCATACAAATCAAACTGTTATAAATGTGAATCAACAATGATTTGCCCTTTCCCATATTCTCAAATTGAAATCAACTAATCACAAAAAAAAAAAAAAAAGTATAAGTATCAATCATGGATTTTTTAAGGAAAAATACTAAAAGAAATTATTTTATTTCCTTTTTTTTTTGTCTTTTAAGTACAATTTTATAAAACAGTCTGATTTTACTTTTATTAAATCAAAAAATTTACTTAAAAAGGATATAAACATCAATCAAGGATTTTCCAAATATAAATACCAAAAGAAATTATGTTGTTTCCTTTTTTGTTATTTTGTTTCCTTTTTTGTCATTTACTTTAAATTTTATATCCCTAAAATGCACCCACGTGAACGCTTCTTTGAAAAACGCTACGACGTGAAAGCATTTTTAACTGACACAAGAAAAAAAATTTCCACGTGAAAATGCTTTTATGAAAAAAACCCCTTAAAAACGACATCACATAAATACGTTTTTATAAAAGTGGCTCATTCCAATAATTATTTTTTCCTTTGACTATTTCCGTAAATAATTTCAATAATTTCAGAAATGAACCTTCAATGGTACATAACTTAATTAGGTCTCAATTTAAATAAAATTTTCATTATTTTTAAAAAAATAATAAAAAACGATTCACTCTATCGAAAGTTCAAAACCGATGTCAATCGTTTAGATTGGATTCAATCAGTTTAAGTCATTTAAAACGATCAATAGTAGTTCATGAAATGAATAACCAAACTAACCCAATTATCTAACTATCCAGTTAAAGTCAATCTACCCATTAAAATTACTTAATAAGCAATCAACTCTTTCCCTTATTCCCAAACTATGACTCCATAAAAAATGAAATGCATGTCTTTTCAACCAAGCAACTCGAAAACTAAAAGAATACTCAGATTCTATTCAATGCCATAATATAAGCTATTTCTATATTGAAATTAAAAAAAAAAAGTTACAACCTTACATTTCATCAACCAAACCCTATGTATCAAGCACAAAAAATTTAGGCGAAATTTGACCCCACTCAGCACACAGAACATGCACTTCAAACCAACCTTGACCCGAACCCAAACCCTTTTCTTGTAACCCTTGCAAAGACTATAATTTGAGTGACTAAACACTTTGGGTTATGTAATAGTGAACCTACTCTGTTTCAAGGGCTTCAATTTCATATCTCACTTCTTCTAAATGTTCGTTAATGGCGGTTACAGCATCTTGCACTCCTCTAATGGCTTCCTTGAGAGCGTTATCATACTCAGCATTTGCTTCTGCTTCTTCGGTTCCGGCAGCTTCTGTTATCTCGTGGAGATGCACACATTCATGCTCCATTGGCTTCTTAAATGAGCAATTTTCATGGTTCACCAGACGCTCTGACGGGCGACCTGCCTTCTTCAAGACCTGAATTGTGGCAGTCTATGTATAGAATATATATATATATATAATACATCAGCAGCAGAGAATGCAGGATTTTACGATAAGGCACGGATTAGATATAGTCATACAGGTAAGAAGGTTGATGACAAAGAATATGTATCATATATATTTAATATAATATCCAAATTGAGTTTTATTTGCCCGTACCTGACACTCATCTCCGATAACATAGAACATAAAATTATAATTCCAATTGTCAATATAATAATCTTAGGAGCAACAGTACAAGAATGACTAGAGACATACCAAATGCAATTTCTGCTTTTCCTGTGTTTGAACGGTTCTGAGCAGCTCAGCTAGATCAACTCGGCAGTAATCGGGGTTTAAAAATAGAGATTCCATATCAAGGACCTGCACTCAAGCCAACGATGTAGTAAGAACATATGGTCTCAAAAAAAGGAATTCAAAGGTTATGATATGATCACGTGTTGAACTCAGAACTTGTTTCGAGCAATCATTGAACTCTACTGTGATCTCACTGCAAAGCTGCTGGTAGGCCAATTCCCCTCCCGATTTCATATACTCCGAAAAACCCCTGATCAGTTTAATTCCAAAACTAACGTTCAAAATTCTCTCTAAAAAACATAGTAAACATAACAAAAGCATAACATATAGTACATTCAGTCGAAGCCTTTTGAAGCATTATATTTATACCAGGCAAAAAACACACAATACAAGCAAATGAGAAAAACAATTAAAAACACAATACGAAAAATAATACGAACATGAATGGTTATCTTTAGCTCATTTTTTCATAGTTTCTTTTGTTGTATTGGGTTGGTAATGTAGCAGATTTCCGCTTCTTTTGGATGCTAAAAAACAGATTTATCCAAATAATAATAATACGGACAAGACAAGAATAGACGAATGTATCAAAATCTACATATCGTGAATTATTGACATGCAGAGAGTTTATAAGTATATAACACCTTAAACACGATTGTGACCATAAATAACATGAATACGACACAAAACAAAGATCACCAGGTCTAAAGAATACATTCTCATCACTCAAGGACACAATTTCTTCCATGAAAATGGTTTCATTAAGCATCAAAGAAACCTTTTACAAACAATTCCCTATTCTTGCACCATGTCCATAAAAATTTTAGAAGTATATAATAATACCTTAAACACGAAAACTACACAAATACATGACTTTCCAAATGTAAGGAATTCAATATCATACATGTTGAAAGTACATTCTTATCACTCCAACACGAAAACATGAATATATGAATTATCAGCCGTACGAAGCGTTTTATAAACAATTTACTATTCTTACTCTTTTCATTTCAAGATAAAGCTTAAGTAAGCGTTAGTATAAGTGCATGCATCTCGTACAGAAAAAACCCGGTTCTAATTAGGCGCATGGATTCTCTTACTTACCCCCAAAATATATATAAATAAGAAAAAAAATTAAACCCCAAGGGAGGGATTTCAAGAACTACTAGACGCATGGATTCACTGTTCATGATATTTTCCCTGATTTTTAGCAATTTAAAACTATCATTGATTGGCGAACCCCAAGAAATAGTTATAAATAAGAAAAAATTTGAAATAAAAGAACGGATTTAAACTAATCCGAACAGACCATCAAACCCAAATCAAATTTAGGGGTTTCTTTTTGGGGAGCAAAAAGAAATGAAGAAGGCTTACGTTTTAAGCTTGGAGTAAGCTTGAGCTCTACGCTGTTGAATTTCAAGGAATTTGCGAAGTAAATTGAGAATTTCATTGCTTTTACTGCAATTGCTGTTTTCTTGTTCAATCTCCATTGAGTCTTTTATTGAAACCTTCTTCTCAAAATCTTCCATTTTTTCCTTTTCGAATTTGCCTCTTAATCCGATATCTGCAAGTTTTCTTCGTTAATCTTTCGCAGTGACGCCTGCCTCTAAGAAACTGGAAATTGAAATGCTTCGTATTTACATTGAAACCAACAAATAAATTAAAAGGCTTTTGAATATGGGAAGTTAGAACCCAGCCCATTTTCTAATTTGATTTTTTTTTAAGTTTATTTTTATATTGTTATTCAAATATTTTTGAATCTGGATAAGGCTTTCGAAAGTAAACTGCCGATTAGATTTTTTTATTTTCGATTCAATATTTAAAATTAATCAGAAAAAATTTATTAAAATGGTTGGTTTCAATTAATTTAATTGTTTATTCGATTGAGTCTTAACTCGATTGGTATTGCCGTTGTTGTCAATATAAAAGAATGAAAGTTGAAGTACATTATTATCTAATTTAAGAGTTGGGAGGAGCTATAAATAATTCTAGACATTTTATCAAAATAAGTAAATATTATCCGAATATATGATGAGATTGTTCAAATAATAAATAAAATATTGTATCAATTTATATACCATTTTTTACTAGTACTAGTATATATCGACATTGGTCTATTTTGGCGTACCGTTTTGCATTTATGGTTATTTTTTAAAAATTGATAAATGCATATAAAAATATTTACAAAATATAAAAAATTAAATTAAATAAATATCAAATATAAAAAACTCATCAATTATATAAAATAGTTTCAATAAACTTCATAAATACAATCTATCATTAAACGATCTCAAAATAAACAATAAATAATTATTCTGTAAATTAAACAATATGAGTATCCCACATTATGAATCTAATTCTATCATTCAACAAATTCAAAATAAATAAATAAAAATATTTTTCAAAATTCAATCTTATGTATCAATTGGCACATCATATTTGAAACCAATACAAATGAATTCAATTATTACAATGAGATCGATCAAAATTTTAAATCATAATAAAATTTAAGATTTAATGTTCATGAAAACTATCGAAATAGAACATTTCGCGCCAAAACAAAATTGACTGCCTTGGGTGGTGGTATTAGTAATTTTAGGTTTTAATTTTTCTCTTTAAATTTTTTGTTTTAGCATGTTTCTAGAAAGTTTTTTCGGGAAGTTTCAGATAGTCTTGGGGACTAGTGTTGTTGTAGTGTATATCTCTCCTCTATTTATTTTTATGATAGTCACAGCATGCAACTGATAAAAAGATGGGAACAAGTAGTTTTGAATGCAACTTCTGTTTTTTATTTGAATGTCCTTATTCATTGGTCCAACATTTTATACTATTCAGATTCGAACTCATATTTATTATCTTTTGAGTTTAGATTAGTATATTTTTTTGAAAAATTTCATTATAGATTTTGATCATGTATATTTTTTTGACATAATGTTTAGAACTACTCATAACATTTTCTAACCGATAAATAGAATGATAAAACGCTTCAACGCACTCAAACTCACATCTTACTAAATAAAAATGCTCTTACCAATCAAATTAAGACTCCATCAACAAATTCACATATTTTAAATATTAACAATAAAATAATTATTTAAATTTTACATAATTAATAAGGAAAACACTATATATAATATTATCATATTGTCTGTCTATAAGAATTTACAATTGACTGAGTCATATATGCTTTAATATATATTTTATCACATAATGAGTCATGGCTTGCCTAAACAATGTACTCAACTGCCCAAAGTTGGGTGGTTCTAATCATTTTTAATTATTTATTTCCATTCTTTAACTTTTATTCTAACCTCTCACTGGAAAAAAAAAACTTAAAAACTTTATTTTCTATTTAATAATTTTTATATTTTATTAAAATTATATATTAAAACATTCATTTATTTACATCATCATCTTAATGTATGCTATAGTATAATTGTATTTTGTGTTGTGAGAGTGTATTTGAGCTAATCTCAAGTTTGTCTTTTCACTCAAAGCTTAATTCCATTCAACTAAATCTCAATAAATTAAATTTGAATTAAATTGAATATTTAATTCAACAATTGAGATCTTTTTTTAGTAAAATTAAAAGTATCATATATATTTGTTTTATAATTTATAGAAATAATTTTATTGAGATTTATAATTGTTTTTCTTAAAAATATTATTTTTAAGATTTAAATTCGAATTTTTAAAAATATAAAGCAAAATCTTTTATTTTCCAGTTCTTCACACTGAATAATTTTTGTTTATATATATTTTTCTAGAAAAGGTAGTTAGTTCATAGTTGACTTTAACTTTGTCACTTCATCATCAGCTACTTCCCCTTATAATATATTCCTTTGGTTCCATCTGAATTTGGTTCATAATTTATACCATAAACTAATGAATCAACTGTTTGCAAATTGCTGATGTCAATCCGCGTTTCCCCTTATCATTGCCTGATTATGTTGACTATTTTAGCAACCAAATCCTCAAGCTTCAACCTCATACGCCATTGTTGCTTGCTTTACAAAGCTCAAAAGCTCTTCAAATCATCTCATTTACATTGATTTCCCCATGGGACAAGATAAAGCGAAACTAGTAGAAGAATACGAAATCCTAGATATACTAGGACGAGGTGGATTCTCAGTCGTAAGAAAAGGTATAAAAAGAAAGAACGGATCAGATCATGAGAAAACACAAGTCGCCATTAAAACACTGAAACGATTCGGAACGACGCCGTCACCAGCTCGAGTCGAGAAAACAATAGCTTCGATGGCGGCGTTATTGCCGACGCATAACCAGGTTTCCATCTCCGACGCGCTGTTGACCAACGAGATCCTCGTCATGAGGAAGATCGTCGAGAACGTTTCGCCGCATCCGAACGTGATCGATCTCTACGACGTTTACGAAGATCAAGCCGGGGTTCATTTGGTGCTGGAATTGTGCTCCGGCGGCGAGTTGTTCGATCGGATAGTGGCCGAAACACGGTACTCGGAAGCCGGTGCTGCGGCGGTGGTACGGCAGATCGCGGGAGGATTAGCGGCGATCCATAAGGCGAACATTGTTCATAGAGATCTGAAACCGGAGAACTGCTTGTTCTTGAATAAAAATAAAAATTCGACGTTGAAGATCATGGATTTTGGATTGAGTTCGGTGGAGGAATTTACCGATCCGGTTATCGGGTTGTTTGGATCCATAGATTATGTTTCACCGGAGGCGCTTTCTCAAGGGAAAATCACAGCAAAGAGCGATATGTGGTCTTTGGGTGTCATCTTATACATCTTGCTTTCAGGGTATGTTCCCAAAATCTTCCATATTTTTTCCCGCTGTTCGAAATTTTAAATTTATTATTATTATTATTATTTTAAATATGTTGATGTGATTATATTATAGTATTTGTTCATATTTTTTTAATTTTTCGACAAGACACACATACATTGCAAACATAAGCACTCGAATCCGTTGCTCCTAGAATAAACAACGTCCTCTTTTCCACTGGAGTCACTTGTTGAATTATTATCATTATTATTATTATTATTATTTTTTTTTAGAAAATTTGAGAAATTATATTTTTATTTTAATATATAGAAAACTAAGTCTAATTGAGTAATATTATTCCAATTTACTATTAATCGTAGACATAAAAATCAATTGTTAATAAGTTATATGTATGAAATTAACAAAATTAACATTTCAGCCATTTGTATGTAAGAAATTAGTAAAAATTAAAATTTAATTTTATGTATTTACCAAATTCAAAAAAATTAAAATAGAATGATTAATTTTTTTAAGTAAAGCGATAAAATTCATATTAAACTCTTTTTTTTATTTAGATTTATATTTAACTTGATTCATCTCGATAATTTTGAATAAAAAAAATATCATATAATAATACGATAATACGTTAATAAATATGAGCAAGTACCGAACATTTTCAAATATCTTTGTATAATTTAAGATGAAAATATTCTTTTGAACTCTAAATTCATATCCATGTTAAATGTATATATAGTGGCGGAGTAAAAAAAAAAATTGGGCTGTAATTAAACTGTATATTTTCGATAATAAAAATATAATTTTATCATTTTAATAGTTTATATCTTTATATTTTTTAAACAATTAAATCAAATTTTATCATTTTTAAGAGTCAAAATGTAACTTTACCATTATTAATTTAAAATTTTATAAATTATAAAAGACTTAAATAGAAAATTTTTCATTTTAGAGGTCTCTTGCTAGCCCCTTTTCCCCGCCACTGTGTATATATGTATTTAACATCCTAACTCGAGTATGATAATATAGCAAGTTAATATATCATTTGGTACTTAATTTTAGTTTCAAAGTTCAATTTGATATTTAAATTACCTTTTTTTTTCCAATTTGATACTTGGGTTTGACTTAATTTGATCCCTAGGCCAAACAATGTCATGTGGCTCAATGAGTACTAGACACGTGTTCTCTAGTAAAAGAAATATAGGTACTTAATTAGGACAGAAAAATTCAAGTATCAATTTGAACATTAAAGCTAAATTCAGACACCTAAGCGGGACAAAAAAACTTGAAATATCGAATTGAAAAAACTCAAGTATCAAATTAAA
>CM076903.1:54210232-54500323 GCA_039519145.1 Kokia cookei
AAAAAAGTCGAACTCAAATATTGAATATTGAAAATCGAGCTTGACTTCTATTTTAAACATGTCTGTATATATATATTTTTTATCCATACTAAATTTTAAACGGTGACAACTACACTAAAAACTTTTATAATCAGAACTATAAAAACGAAAATATTCTCGACCCTTAGATTAAAATGAATGTTCCTAAGCTTTAAATTTATCATTTATCCTATTTATTAAAATAAAAACCCTAACACCCAACTTGGGTTTACACAGTAAAAAGCATTCTTGAGATTTTTTTTTTCTATGCAGCATAGATTAAACACTAACTTTAGGATAAATGAAAATTTTAAGACTTAGAATTATTTATTTTGATATAATGGTTGAGAATATTTTGCTTTTCGTTGTAAGTATTTATTGTAGTTGTCATTTTCTAAATTAAATATTTTTATTCAATTTTTTTTCTAATGAAAACATTACAAGAAAATATTTAGAAATACATCCAAACTCTTTTAGAAGTATTTCAAAAAATTGAGTACCACCAATATTATTGGCAAACATTTTAGCTAGACAGTCAACCTCTTTGTTATGATCTCTGGAAGTGTGTTGAATCGACCAGTGCTTCAGTTTGCTAATAGCATGTTAATTCTTTTAATCAAAGCAGAATTCAACATTTTTATAGCACTCCCCTGACAGCTTGTCCCACCTCTTGACTATATGATAAAATAAACATTCTGTTAGAGCCCCTATCAATAGCAATCACCACTCCTTCGAAAATGTCCCACAATTCAACATCTAAAATAAAACAAATGTTTGTCAAAAAAAAAAAAATAGAACATATGTCCATAGACTGGTTAAACCCAAGATATATGGGAGGATACTTATATTTATTATTGTAATCACTTGAATCATTTGCTATTGTAAAAAAAGTTTCTTAATCAATCGTATTGTATATTTTAAATTAAGTTATATTAAAAAGAAAAAAATAATTATAAATTTATAATTAAACTAAAATAAGATAAAGTTCAATTTTTATTTTCTATATTTTTTTTTCTTTCTTCATCTTCTCCTTTTTATTTTCTAGTCATTTCATAGGTTTTCTCAATCACCAAACAGATTTTGTTCCTTTCACGAAATGGCTTTCCTTCAATGGAAAAATCAAGATCATCTTAAGAATATCAATCTACACTTTCCTTTAAAGCTATCGTTAGAAATCCAAGAAAAAGGTTTGAAATTTAAAACTATCACTATATTGCTTTGGGATAGGACCAGGTTTGTGGGAATTTGAAACCCCAAAATGTATATGGGGTTTGGAATTTGCTCATAAACCAAAAACCTCCATGTATTTGAACCCATCAAATTTTTTATAGGATCAAATTTTTTAATTGTATATGAAAGTTAGTTTAATGTGAAATTTTATATATAAACTTTAATTTTGTATAATCTTATACATTAAATTTTAATTTGATTTAATTCTCATAAATTGTTAACATAAATATTGATAAATTAATAAACAATCACAAATCTCAAAAGATTTAAACTTCGTATATCGTAAAATAAATATGAATGACACTTCAAATGTTTTTGAAAAAATTATCCATTGCTTAACTTTGTTTTAGCAATCTTATCAGTTCAACAGGCCTCACGTTTTGATGACTCTATTTCTTAGTTATTTATACAAAAGGTAATTGCAATATATATTCTCTCCATTGGCTACAACAATAAACCCTAATTTTTGTGTTTTCTTGTTCTTTGTTTTTCATCTTTCGGTTTTCAGACCACCGTCTCTTTGCCTTGTTGATGTTCAAGGTTTATTGACATCAGTCTCGGTCTGCCTTCAGACCTTTCTTCTCCTTCGGCCACTTTCGAGGACCATTCCATACTGTAATATACATATGCTTGTATGATTATCTCTTTACGAGAACGAATGATTCACCCATTTGTTTGTTTAAAAGAAATCATAAAAATAAATTTAGGGTTATAACATTTTTTTTTTCATTTTGTTTTTTTTTTTTTTAATTTTTGTTGCGCCTTTAAAATTTAATCAAATGTTTGCTTTTTATGGAAAAACTTACCAAACTGTTAAAATTTTAATGGTATTAACAAGGCAACTCACATGATATTTTATGTATGCTTAACTACTAACATGAATAAATTTTCTAAAAGTTTTTATGAACTTTTTTATTAACAGATTGCTTTTTTAACATGGATAAAAACCATGTGAACTGTCTCGTCAATGCTTGATAAGTGCTATAAGTAACGTGTTTTAATCTTATTCTTAATTTATTTTTTGATCATTATTCGATATAAAATGATGAATTTTATGCACCTAATCCTTTAAATTCATGTCTCTATCTCTATACTTAGGAGAGTATTTGGGAGCAAAAAAATTTGAGCAAGGCCACAGGGGCTGGACCCTCCCACACGGGCTAGGCACAAGGTCATGAGCTAGACTGCGTGTAAATCGCAATCTGCACTCCAAACACGTGAAAAAAAATGTATTTTTTAAGTTTTTCGGGTATTCTAGGATCTATATATACCAGATATAAGAAGAGTGGAGTAAGCCATCATAGAATAGTCAAGAAAGCAATTTGAAAAACACCATTGAAGTCAACTCTGAAGTAGATTTCCATCAAGATTGAAGATCTCATTTTGATTTATTTGAAGTTTATTACGAGTTTCTTTATTTCTTATAGTTATACTGTTTTTTAGATTTTTTTATTAGTTAGCATAAACTAATTTTCTAAATACCTAGGGTAGATGAACCCTATGATGAATTCTATCTTTTGATTTCTGTTTTACGCAATAAATACTTGGATTTTATTCTCAATTATGTGTGCTTAATTATTGGTTTAATATTTCTAGACTATTAATCCATGTTTGATATGCTTAAATTGGAGGATGAATAGACCCTATTTAAGAGTAGATCTAGCATAATTGAGTTGAGTTGTATGCAATCCTAGAAATAGGACGGCGTAAGTCTACCGAATTAGAGTCAAATCTAAAGAGAATCCATAGATTTAGTTAATGCGATAATAAGCGTTTTAATTAGAAAAAAAAATTTCAATTAATCAACCTAGAGTCAGTTGCTCTTAGTCTTGAAGAGTGATATTAGCATAATTTAGGGATTTTTACGGATCAAGATATTAAGTGAAAAATTGTTTAATTCGGATTGATAATGACAGATGAAATCTAAGTGGATTCTTTTATGGGTATTGTTTCACTTATTGGTTGTTAATAGTTGGCTCACTTGATTTGTTATTTGTCGTGTTCTTTAGTTGATTTTAGTTTTAATCAATCACTCTAATTTGTCGGTTAAATAATATAAAGACGGTAATTACTAGTACTTTTAGTTCTCGTGAGAACGATATCTTTACTCACCGTAACTATATTATTAATTGATAAATGCACTTACCTTTATCGAATTTTTAATTGGTTTACGACTGAATCAATACCATTAAAATTTTAACAATTCAATTAATTTTTCTATTCAATGCATGTAATTTGATTAAATTTTAAACATTAACATAAAAATACCTAAAAAAAAAGTGCCAAAATCAACAAATATTAATCATTATGCCTTAAAAATTACTATTTGCCAGCACTTAAGATGGCTTGATTATAACATTAATTACTTATTTCAGAATTCATAAATACTCTTTTCAATAATATTATTTTCAAAATTCAAACTTAATTTTTTTTTAAATTGTAATGTGTGACTTGAACAAATTTCCTTTGTTGAAGCCGACTGTGGTTAGTTTGCGAGTGCTTTGTCTACCAAACTTTCTATTGAATCAAGAAAGACTTGAAATTTCAATCATCAATCTAACCCACAAACAGAAAAAAGTTTCTACAGTGTGGCCGAGCCACAGCCCACAATGCAACTGGCACACGTGAATCAAGCCTGGCTTATCACCGTATGCATTTAGGCCTTTGGTCACCTTAGTCATAATTGGAGGTAGCTATACTGTTAAGCCTTTGTCTCGTGCAATGGTTAGTATTCGAGTGAATATCGGATTCAAATGATCTTATCGCTGCAGGTAAGGATAAGTACGTAGAATTGTAGACTTAAGAAATTTAGCCAACAAAACAGCGTAACAAGACAGAAGCTTTTTGATATTCCACACTGGTTATGTTATGTCCTTTTATTTGCATAGTTTCAAGCAAGAGTGAGTTCTAAAGAGACATCATTGAGACCCAATGTCTCAGCTTTGCCATGCCTTGACATTTTCTGGGAAACTTTTGAGTTAAGCGACCGACAAATTGAACAATCAGATGCTTGACTATGATCCCCTAAGTTAACCAATCTTTGATGATTGCACTTCCAATCTGCACCACCATGTTGTCCCACCTTTAGCATTTCACGATTCTCCTGTAGGATCGAAACCCTTCAATTAGATCAATATATATGAACAAAAGGGAGGAAAGAGAAATAGAAAGAGAGAGAGATCATTACTGGGATCGTGCAACTTTTGAGTAAATCCTTGAAGATTATATATGAAGTACTTGATCTTTGCTCGGATCCTTTATTTGTTAATTCCCCGTATGTTAACTGATTACTCACTTTGTTTCCATTCCTGCATATAAGGAGGAAGGTCTCAATATAAACATTTTCAGAGGAAAGATTCAAAGACACCCTTTTTTTTTTTTTTTTTTTTTGGCTTCTATGGGTATAGATATAGATATAGATACATATACCATTGTGGCTGCCGAAAGATGGTACTTGAAGGCATCCCTTCAATTCCCAGGCCTAGGTTATAGGGTCTCACTTGATCCTTAAACTGTTGATTTTGTTGGCAGTTCATCAGTTCTGATACCTTCTCTTTTCTCCTTGATGCAGTAGCTGCTTCTGTAATTTACATAACCGTACATACACATATTTCATAATAATTCAAGATATTGGCAACTGGGATTAGAGAAGTTTTATATTTCATGCACTTCAAGTTGGATAGAAGTAAATTAAAGAGCATGCACTAATAACATATTAGTTTTCTCATGTATACCTTGTATCATCTGTTCATGCTTGGTGCTCCTATACATCTGTCCATACATGGCAAACCAAAAATTGAAAAATACAAACCCAGAATTCTTTTCAAACAATATAGATGTTTGTGGTATTTGATCAAAACCTGGAGATGGCTCTTGACATGGGAGATTGTTAGTCCTTTCACATCCATTATCTGTAAAACCATCTTTGGGGTAGCCCCTATATAGTTGAAAACCATAATGAAAAACTGAAAGGTGTTGGAAAAAGGGTTAATAAAATATTACAAGGTAGCTTACTATCTTCTCCGCCTAAGCGTTCAACTGCATGCACAAAGCATTGGTGAAGATCGGGTGTCCATCTTAAACGAGGCATTTTTGATCTAACATAAGGCCTTACGATTGGCGATTTCAAGCTTATTTCAGGTAGCTGCAGATTATCGTCCTTATGGTGGCGTCGCCTCATAACTCTCAACATCGATGGTGACGGTGAAAAATCGCTGAGTCCGCCACTGTCGTCGAGGGACGAAGATGAAGAACAACACCCTTTAAGCCAACAACTATCAACATCAACTCTCTTCATATCGTGCCTAAGATTATTAGACAAGATGAACAATGAGAAAGAGACAAGAGAGAGAAAAAAAGAGAGGTGGGTGTTTTAGTGAAAGTTGAAACAAAAAAGAGAATAAATACTAGTGAAGGATTTTGTCTTCTTCCGCAGCTTTTCTTGCACTCTTTAAGAGGCCAGTTTTAGTCTATTGGAGGTTCGATTAGAAAAAGGAAAATTTGGACACGGAATTTCAGACTCACTTTCTTCATCAAAATTTAAAAAACGAAAAGAAAAACCTTCACAATTTGGTTCATGAAACTTGATTGATTGATTCAGGCCAAAAAATAATTGATTGATTGGGTGAAAAACAAGAACTCAAAATGATGAAAAGATGAAAACTTTTCTACCCAAATTTCCTGATGATATCATGGTTTGAACTTTGAACTTGAAGTTATTCTTCGGGGTCATGTATTTCCTGACATTCATCCTTCCTTTTTATTTCTAGTTGAAGAACATTAATACAACTGTTGACTTCATTTATCAGCCAAATTCTTAGAAATAATCTTGACTATTTTTCATTAATTATTCTACAAGTATCTGCAAAATTTACAGCTAAAAGTTGCAAAGAAAAAAAATTAGCAGAGGTAAACGTTATAACAAAAAGAAAAGGGTTTCACGCTTTCACTACAAAACAAACAAAGACATGAACGTTAAGAATGGCCCAAAGTGAAACATGGAGCCATTGACATGTAATGACCTAAGCATTTTGCTGATTTGCAGTTCCTACAAGAAACATGTTCAATCCTCCCTCATTCCTCAAAACAGGATAGTTCCCTTTATTCCGGCCATCATCACTTTACAAAAAAAATATATCTAAAATATATGCTTTTGTTGATTTCTTTCTTCGAACACTAAAACATGGACAGTTTCATATATGTAAGAACATGCCAATGTTCACACTAACCGATCGAGTGATGATTTCAACAATCAACAATAAGCCGATAACGTGTGTGGGGGTGGCTACGCAAGCATTCTTTTTTTCCTTTTTCCAGCTGGCTTCTGTTTCTCATGCAGTGGCCACGTCTTATGCCTAAAACGTCACCATTGATGCTCACATTGTTAAGCTATGGGTGTGGTGAGCAATCTCGATTGCCAACAATGGTTGAAACTACTTTTGTCTGTCGGTTTGTGGCACATCTAACTAGGGGTTTGAAGAATTGCAACTTAAAGGTGACGGTTTCAAATTGAGGAATATTCCTCTTTGATGGAATTTGCCAGAATCATGGACAAGTGTTTCTTGATGTCGTAAGCTTTGTCTGAATCAAAGTCTAAAGCAGAGGTTTCAATTATTCAATAGGGGACGATGCTTAAAACACGATTAATTTATCAATATATATATAAATTGAATGCAACAAAGTTGTTCCACAAGGCCAAGAAAGAAATTGGTTCAAAAAGCTCAGGTTGAGCTCTCATAATCCGCAATTAACAATCTAATTTTGCTCTTCATATTTCCAAGCTTGCGACATGTCACCCTTTCGTGACATTATTATTCTTGTTAGCTAATTCAGAAAGGCCTTGTATGGCGACCTCTAGCTCGGCCACAGAGAAGGGCGTTCTTCGGGATTGGTAATTCATCTCTCCATGAATTTGCAGGGGAGAAAACCCTGAGATAAAACTGCTGGCCTAAGTATTGTCTGGCCCAGTTCTCGGACCGGATATTCCACATGCCCACATTGTCTAAAGCCATGTAGATTGCAGTCCATGACCTGGGATACACCTGCATTTGCTCGAAAAAAAGTCTAGACTTAGAACTAGTGCTCCTACAATCTCTATAATTGATCACATCTCGTGCACATTGACAGAATAACGGCAATACCTGAGTGGTGCAGCGGGCTACCGTGTCTCTCAAATTGTAGGTTGATCGACTAGCAGGTGTCCATTGACCTCCATTCATCCTGATCAACCAACATTTTAAACACATTAATCAGATCCTTACGTAGAAAATCGAACCTAGAGCATTAGTATTGAAGACCTTACCCTACAACAAAAAAGGAATAGCCATCAATATGCCATGACTGCACAGTGTCCTCCCAATTTTGAAATACAATCTCAACATATTCTCGGAAGTTGGCTGCCATGACAGAGGTCTGAAAGTAGGCATTATTTCCTGAAGGGGGCCAAGTAGGAATGCTTCCAAGATTGAAGACTCCAGGAATCTTGAAGTAATCTGCAATTTTTAATGGAGTATCCGCTGGAACATATGAGACACCATTGACAGCATACCTCTGCTTTCCATTAATATAAGGTGCAGAGTTTGAGAGCATGATAGTGCGGCTTGGAGTGATCAACCCATAATGGTAAGAGCCTTGGGGATTAGGTCTAGGTCCACTAGCTGTTAGGTTCCAACTGGTAGAAGAAAAACTATCAGCTTGATAGCCACTTATAAATGGTTTCAATTATTAGCTTCTGAAAAGAGTTCCATAAGATTAGTACCGTATCGATCTAGCCAGCATGACTGATGGAGCAATTTGTATAGTGGGAGCCCCAGGCACTGGACCAGAAACTCCCCTTTTTGAATTGCTGTAGTGAAGAATGGCAGTTGTTGTGAGCACACGACGAGTGAAGCGTGTAGAGGCAACAACATAGTAGTCCTGTGGAATCTGATCAGCAGTTACCAAGAATGAACATGACTGCCCAAGATGGATATCGAAAGAAGTGTAGGTGTTCTGAAGTGTATGTGATCCTTCGACTTCTATAAGTTTCAGCTTGTGCCCCTGGATCCTGAAGTTAATCGAAGTTGTGAGCCCAACATTCGATACCCTAAACCGGTATGTCCTACCTGAGTTCAAAAACAACGTCCCCTGTCACAAACAACTCGCATTGCGTAAAATTTAAAAGCTAAGGTTAAGCGAGAATGGCCTAAACATATTCATGAACTGCATAAAACAGTATTGATCAGGTTTATCGAACAAACAACAGATTCGAGTAACCGATGGGACAGAGACTAGCAAGTTGGCTATTTCTCACCTGGATCAACAGTGAATGTGTATCCATTCCACCCTCGACCATTGATGAGAAGTCCATCGGGGAAGGGAAGGTTATGACCACTGTCCAATAGACGTCTCAATACCTTAAGAAACAATGAGGGATTAATCGGTGTGTAGAACAATGATTACAGCTCCAGCCCCCTACTTGTATGGTATATCATGTTATTATAACAGATGCAGAAACAGAATTCTTACATAGTGATTTCTCTTAAACCAGTCCCCAGCCAGTACAGTGAAATCACCAGCAGGACTAGGAAAAGGTACAGGGATCTTGGGGCGGCTCCAGATTCTGATAGCACCATACCCTCCGGCAGCCTTATGGAATAGAAGTGATGGGAAGTAGTAAAAGCTACCAATCTGATCTTTCACTTGGAGAACGTAAGTGAAGTTTTTCCCTGGTCGAATTGGACAGTTTGTGCCAGAAACTCCATCCTGCCATGAGTTCCTCCTTTGCTGCACACCGTTCCTGCAGACCAAAAAAATAGGAGATGACAGTCAAATTTTACATCAATTTATTTCATAGACATTTAAGTACATGCATACCAAATAGGTAGATAATAGATATTTGGATCAGTCACTAATAAGTACAACATAAACAATGGAAAGTACAAAATGAACATTTTGAATGATCTTATAATATGCAAAGTTGGCAAGCTTTATTAAAGTAAGTTGCATAATTCACAGCTTTAATTAAAACTAGGCCTAAACCCGAGGTCTGATACCGTCCTAGTAAACATAATTAAGTACACATCTTTTATTATTCTATAGGCAAGCACATGCATTTAAATAATTTATTGCAACCAGCTCTGCCATAACTAGGCAGACATTGTTAATTATTTATATTCAACTTTTAATATTTTAAACATGAATCTCCACAGATGTGAGATCCCATTGAGTCCATGAAAGAGTTATTCGTTATAAAACTTGCATTTAATAATCATTTAACCGTGAAAATGAACCATATTGTTAGGGTCTTTCCAAGATAGTCCACAAAATAAGAACCAACAAAAACCATGCATGGTTACAGAAGTAGAAAGTAACCATTCATTTTCTACATATACACCTCCATATAAAGGATCAAGGATAACAACTAGGGATATACTCACTTACCAAATTGAGAAGTAGTTTTTAAGGTTTTCATTGTCATCAAATTTGTCATTAGTTGAGATCTACTAAAAATAGTAGTCATAATTGTAAATGTCTAATGATGGAAAAATTTTCTACTGTTCAAGCTTTTACCCTCAGATCTAATAAACTCAAAACTTTCCCACTAAGCTGTAGTTATCTAACTATATACAATGATGAAACCAAAAGAACACACATTATCTTAAAATGAAAGCTGCATTTTGAGCTAATGCTAACTGCATTAAGTAAATGATGAACAAAAAGTAAGCATAAATAAACGAATGTTAGCATGATTACCAAGAGATAAGGAATGGTTCATTTAAGTAGTTATAAACACTGATAATCAAGTTGTCATTAGTAACTGCATCGATATGAGGCCCTGGAAATTGCCCATTTATTAAGATCCCCTGCAATACAGTGTCGCCACTTTTCAAACACTTGCTAAACAAGTAGCTTTCAGAAACCAGAAAAAAAAAGAAACCCAGAAAACAAGAAAGAAAGTACCTGTTGCTTAACTCCAAGAGGGTAAATATCACCGTAGGTGACTTTCCAAGTGATATAACGATAAGGGTTTTCTCCATTAACGCTGAGAAACAAAATGCAAGCAATGAAGCAACAAAGGATGAGCTTGTTGTCTCCCATTTTGTTGACTTCGTTGACTTACTTTAGGATACAAAAAATCACACTCAAAAACAGGAAAAGGATAAAAGGAATCCTTGTTTTTGCAAAATGTTGGATAAAACACAGATCTATAAAAAAGTTTAAGGCACCATTGTTGTATCCTCTTTAAATCATTCTTTCCCTCAGTTTATTCGGTCTTCTTATAATTAGTATGGAGGCAAGGCAAAAGCAGAGGTCTGTTTTGTATGCAAGTGAAAGAAGCGTTTTTTTATAAGATCACATTGCATAATAGCTGTCAGTGGGTTCCAATTGAATGCAATTGAATGCAATTGAATCTAGTGAGAAGTGGTGGTCCCAGCTTAATCATGTCCCTATTTAGCATCACATGAGTCAAGTTCATATGGTGGGACCGTTAGTAGCCGCTTGATCTTGGCGCCTTCAAAATTGATAAAACGAGCTTGTGATATATGGAACATTGTAAGTAAAGGCTGCCAAGTCTAGGCAACAAGACAGGAAGCAACCCCAATCACGTGCAAAGCTTGGACTTGCCTAATTTCATGTGCCCATTGTCCGAATTTGGTAGCGAAGAAGGCTGTTGGGTTTTGATACTGATGCCACCTTCCATTTTCCATTGCAATGGCACCATTACCAGACTGGAAAAAATGGCCAAAGAAAGAACTTTCATGTTTAGATTACTTGGTGCAATACTGTGTGATGAATAAAATATATCGGCAAACAATACGGCGAGTAAAATGGTTGAAACATCCAATACCTTTCACATGGTGACAGCCCAGGAAGATAAAGAAGTATGTCACGGGGTTCCATTCAATGGCCAGGTTGGCTGCTTTGAGAGTGGTTCACTATTATTGCAGTTGCTGCCATGGATGGGTGGTATTCTTTAATCAACAAATGGCAAAGCATAAAGATCCAACAATGAGACAAGGCCACTGCAGTTGAATTAGATCACCCCATTGTTAACAGGGATTGGGGAAACCAAACAGTATGTAAAAGCTCCGGGATTATACTGTCCTTTATTGAAAACGGAGATAATGTCCACGCAGTTAGGAGAGAAATGGATATTAAGGCTTAAAGGAAGTAGAAAAAAAGTTAATTAATGCGTCTTACAGAAAATAAACCCGCCTCCCCATCGAAAGTCGAAAGTGGTAATGGAGATGGTGAGAGGCAGATTTTGCAAGCGGCGTTTTGGGGATGGGGAGTTGGCTTCTAAAGATGTTGCGGTCTTGCAGAAGCAGACGAGGAGTTGTTTTTTTATAGTCTAACACTGGATTAAAAGTTCAATAAAATCATCTTATATAGTTAGGGTGATCACTATTCTAAATATGATTGAGTTCAAATCATGTTATTATTAAAGTTTATCATAAAGGTAAACTATAAAAGTAGTCAATTTTGTTTGTTTCAGGTTATATTTTAATCACTTATATTTGAAATGTTACGTTTTAGTCATTTATGTTAGTATTTTGTTATGAAATGATCACTGTACCGTTAAGTTATGTTATCCCCCTAACGATAATTCTACGTGACAGTTCAATTAGATTTTAAGTGTCAACTTGAATTTTCAAATGAAATGAGAATAAATCTTTAATTAATTAAAATTTTTAAACCCTAAACTTTAATTGAAAAAACTTAACGGAAAAAATACTAACATAAGTAACTAAAACGTAACATTTCAAACATAAATGACTAAAATATAACCTGAAACAAACAAAAGTAACTATTTTTATATTTTACTCAAAAAATAATTATATAAAGGAAAGAAAAAGTAGTGAAAAAAAGTAATGATCACTTTAATTTTTTTTTTATAATTAGTTTAGAATTGTTTGATGGAAGCATAAGGGTGAATTTAGAAATTCATTTTAGACGTCGGAATTAAATTGTAAATTTTATGACCGTAAAAATATAATTTTAATAATTTATATCTCTATAATTTTTAAATGATTAAATAAATTTTTATATTTTTAGAGAGGGTTAAAGTATAATTTTATCTTTACTAATTTAAAATTTTAAAAAATTTAAAGAGTTTAAATGAAAAAATTATCATTTTAAGATCAATTTCGTTCCGAAGCATATCTTTGATGTTTAAAAACAGTGGAAAAAATGCTTTATTTTAGTTTTCAAAAATAGAGTATCGTCTTTCTTCATTTTTTTTTTATCTTAATGAGGTTTGTATTCTATATTATAATAATTAGCTTAATTCGTTGAGCATGATATGTTATAATATATGCTTTAAAACTAATTATTTTATTGCTGAGGGATCATTATATTGATCAGTGACGAAATCAAGATGTTAATCTTAAAAGAGTCAAGTTAAAATTTTATAGTTAAAGAATCTTCATTGATCATTAATTCATTAGCATCACAAGTATCACTACTTTTCCTCTTAAAAAATATCAATTGTCTTTATTTACTTTATTTTTTTCAATCAATCTAAAATTTAATTTTATAATATTATAAAAAAATTAGAATGACGATAAAATCTTACAACAATAAGAATTCTAGAAAATGAGAAAATTTCACGGAAAATAAGTGAAACAAGGTTTAACA
This sequence comes from Kokia cookei, assembly GCA_039519145.1. NCBI lineage: Eukaryota > Viridiplantae > Streptophyta > Magnoliopsida > Malvales > Malvaceae > Kokia > Kokia cookei. Next base: position 54,223,100 of record CM076903.1, read on the forward strand.
AGTCACACATATGTAATAAAAAGTAAATGGTATATAAAGAATTTAACACTAAAAGGAGAAAACATTACCAAAAAAAAATTGTAGTTTTAATAGTGGACCCGATTCAATAATTAGAAAAATATAAAAAAAAATGACAATAGCATAAAAATCAACCAAAGCCAACATAAAAACAAAAAAACAGAACTTTCTACTGAATTCAACAATGAAAAAAACATAAAAAGAAAATAAATGAAACTATCACATTTCGCAAATTATTACCGAAAGTAACCAATCATGACAAATAGTAGTTTCAGTAATGAATCTCATTATGAATAAGTCTTTACTGCAAATCAATTGTTTCAGTAATTAAATTAGCAGCTAAAAAGTAATGAATTTTTACGTGCAAATTGATTTCCCAAATTCTACTGATAAACTTTGGAGACATCTAAATACCTCTTTCCCATTAAGAAATGGCACATTGGTAGGTTGAAGGTATATCCCTTGATTGATGAAAATGCCAGTATAAAGCTCAAAACTTGTATTAACTCTGCAATAGTCAAGAAACCAAAACAAATAAAAGATGAAAAGAATATGAAAGAAACATTAGAAGTTTGAATTTTTACTCCCAAATTTGACTCTCTCTTTTTAAAGATTTTCTCTTTATTTTTATTAAAAATAATTTCTTTAAAATTATTTTTAATACTATAAAAATATTGAAGGGCTTATTTCTATTTTTAAGAGAAAAAAAAAAACTTAAAATAGCTTGTAAAATCCGGTTGCTGTCATACCAAAGTACAAAGCTGATGTTGGAGAAGCAATCATGTAAGAGGAAGAGCAAGGAATGGTGGTTGTTATGGTGAGTATTGACAAGTTATGAAGTTTGTTGGCTCTTATGGTGGGTGTTGAATGGTTGTAAGGATTGGAGATTTTTATATTGTAAATAAATCAAAACATATTTTGGATTAATTGTAAAGAGGTCCCTGATTTTAATCAAAAGTTAAAAAATATCTTGTCAGAAATTCTATTTTAATAACAATGATCAATTCGAACAATTATCTTAATTGTAGTGACTAAATTGACAAAAAAATATTTTAGAATGATCAAAATAATTTTAGAGTGACATATGGTATAATTTATCTTATTTTATTCAAATAGTTTTTTATTTACTTATTTTCCTATGAGTGTCACATCACGATTAGTAATCTTTGTTTTTTGATCTAATGCTTAAAACTACCCATAGCATTAACCCCCGACCCTTAAATAAGAGGATAGCCATATCCTTAGTCTAATTGAAAATGAGTAAATCGTTTGAAAGATTAATATGTCGTCTATCAAGTTCAATTGAAGAGATGCTTTGTCTTGAAAATCAGAACGAATGACTCCCAGAAGATAAAAAGCATGAATGTGACTGACAAGACTGAAAGTACATCTGACTGGACCCAAGGAAAATATATCCTAAATTTGTTTATGAATTTATTCAAGTGTGGCGTTTATAGTGTGACATATCTTAATCATGAGTGGATGATGGACAATGTATGCATGACTCGTATACTTTAATGTAAGTAAAAGCTTGAGTTCGGATAGATAAAGTGTCGAAAGCTGATGTGTTAGGTATACAACTTCTGTAATATGTAGCATCATTCACAATATTGAAATTTATAACCCAAGGCATGGGTAAATGATATCCTCTCATTGGCACTACATGATAAATGAAAAGTAAACGTGGTCACGAGTCGTTTGTCTATATGATGAATGACTTAATTACTATATGATAATAATTGATTTTTCATGAAGGAATATGTAATGATTACTATTGCAACGCCCCAAACCCGATCCTTAAAGAAGATTCAAGAATGACATGTCGCTAACTTAAAACCGTTATCTTTGAAAATCACGTTTTGGTGGAAACCAAATAATACAACAATTTAAAATTAATAATATAAAATGTAAGCAACTTGTCATTCAGGACTAGGTACAATGTTGTAGTTAAATCAAGAAGGATGACCACGGTTTTGTGCTCGATAATGTGACAATGGTTGCTTCGTGGATGACCACGAAATAGTCCTTATGTCAAGCATAAAAAAATAGCCTAAGGTGCTCCTTATAGATAATGAAGTATTCTCGTAGCAGCTAACATGTGTCAAATGGGTCATATACTTGCTAATAAGACTCACAAAATACATAATGTTTGGTCTTATAACAATTATATACATCAAATTGCCTACAATTTGCTGTAAAAAGTCTTGTCCACCTTCTTCCCATTTCTTTCTTCATTTCGCTTTTAAATTAAACTCGGATGAAGTGTTGGTAGAGTTACAATTATTTATCTTGAATTTATTCAAAATTTCTCTCACACGTTCCACTTGAGAAACAAAAATCCGATCATTAGATTGCATCACTTTTAGACTAAGAATATAGTAATTTTAAACGTTAAATGTAATTAAACTTAAAATAAAAAATTTATAATTTAAGCTTAAAATTTAATTGGACTTAAGAATCTAACATTTTATTTGAACTTAAAAATCTAATTGCCAAAAAATCTTAAAAAATCTATATTTAAAACTTAAAATCTAATTGTTAAAATATCTAAAAAAATATAATTAAAACTTAGAATCTAAACCTAAACTTTAAGTTGAACTTTAAAAAAATCTAAAAAAATCAAATGAAAACATATAAGCAAAATATGGTAGTGGAATGAAACAAATAATTGTTAAAGAAATTAAATGAAAAAAAAAAAAAGTAATCGGCAATATAAAATAATAACAAAGAGAAAATAAAATAATGAGAAATCTGTTAAAATGAAAATTCTTAAAATAAAATAATTTTTAATAGAATAAAAACTGAAAATTAAAATGTAAAAAATTTAATTTTAAAAAAATGTGTGAGAAGAGAGGGACTCAATGCCAATTAAATTAACTCGAAATTTCCAAATTTAAAAGAAATCCAAAATTCTTGGGACTATAATTGTTATTATGAAAGGCAGAGGTCCTTAAAAAAATAATTCAAAAACACAGAGAGACCTCCGATGTTATTTTAAATAGTGGCAACCCTAAAATACCAAAGAAACACAGGATTCATCAGCAAATTTCCCATCCATGTCCCTATAATGTTTTTTGTTCTAAAGGTATTTAGGTAAAATAGCATATGAGGTTTATTTTACTACCAAAAAAAGATAATTATATTATTGAATACTTTTTTTAGACTAACATATTAATATAATAATTTGATTTTAAATATTTTACTTGTTTAGATTTTTTTTCAAATATTTTTTAGAATTTAAAATTAAGTAGTTATAATTATAATTTATATTACTAAATATAATATAAAAAATTACAATATAATTTCAATTTATTAACCAAAACATCTAAAAAATTAAAAATTCTTTATAATTACAAGAGGGTAATTACTCCTCTAATGATTCCACTTCCATTAAACTACTGTCTAGTGTCCAACCCATCATTAATGTTTTAAATAATAAAAGTGAAATTCACACTTGGTCGGTGAAAAACTCTAATCCTAAGTATCAATTCGTATCTAATTCATGCAAGCAAAGAAAATTTTAAATAATATCATATCATTCATTAATTGGTTTCTCAATAATACGAGTATTAAATTATTATTTTTTTATAAATTAAATAAAAGTTCTAAAAATGAAAATTAAAGGGCAAAGGTAATATTAACTCAACTTTAAGTAAAATCGAAATTTAAAAAGTTAAAAGAAAAATAAAAATCTCATCTCATCCCATTAAAAAAATGTTCATAAATCGAATTAAAATGAATCAAAACTTAGTTTCAACAAAAAAAAATTCCAAAACCAAGCCAAGCGTAACCTAATCCATAATAAAACTCATATTACCATTTAAAGTTTGAGGTAAAAAAAATCTGTCTACTCTTAACCCAATCTCTTATTAAGATGTGTCTATAAATCGAGTTGAGCCGAAGCTCAATTTCAATCCCAAATCCAAAACTTCAAAACGTTTTAAGTACACTCTAAATTATTAAGATTGTTAATTGAACAGGTAACACGCTAAATTTAATTTGATATAATTTAAGATGAAAATTTTAAAAATATATAAAAATATTCCCAAAAAATATTTAACCGTGAAAAAAAAAAGTGAACAATAAAGCTTAATGATAACTTTGAAAATCTCAAAACCGAAATATCCGCTACGTAAATTTTTATTTTCTTTTTTCTTTTTTTTTTTAAATTTATGCTACATAAAATATAGTGTGTTATTTATCGGTTAATTTAATGATTTTAGTAATAAAATAACCTAATTTATATAATCGCAATTTTTTAATAATGTTGCATTTAACTCTTTAAATAATAATATATTCAATATATAATTTTATAATAATATTGATATATTTTATCATTTAATTTAAATTCGGATTTAGCACAACCAATTCTAATCCCATCCCATCCCAACCCAACCCAACCCAACCCAAACCAGATCAGCAGGCTAGGTTGATGACGGCTGACAGGCAACTGGTCTACTCCCACTCCATGCACAGGAGTTACAGTTCAACGCTGAAAAAGTAGCGTGAAACATTTATGCTTTTTCGTCACGAGAAGAGAAGTTTCCTCCCATTGAGACAAAATCCAAAACAGTTCAATTTACTGCTTCCTCAACAATATAATATACCCTCTAAATAAAAAGACCATAGATAGAATACGGAAGTATGTGCTGAACATACAAAAACACCAGAGCATGGCAAAAATCTGGGTTTTATACCCTCACTTGAATCTCCAAAACAAAGGAGCATTGCAGTGGACAGTCCTTCTAAGCTTTATCAGCTTCATTCTTCGACCGCTCGACTGATGACTAGCTAATTCAGACAAATGACTTTCTGATTCCCGTCATCGGAGGGCATTAATAAAGGCCATTAATGAATCTACATCTCTCTTCTCCGATGCATACTTTATCGGCTTAGAGGAGTGTTTGGGAAAGAAAAGTATGGTTGGGAAGCTTCCCAACTGCAACTCTGTTTTTGCATACTCCTTTTGTTCACCATCAGCTCTGAATTTAGCTACCTTCACCCCAGAACCTGCCAGCTTCTCCGCCAGTTCAACATAAGATTCTTCCATTGCCTGTCCAAAATCCATACAGTTATCCATCAGATTAAAGCCAAACAACCAACATCTTTTTCAATTAAAATTATGCATGGTTTGAAACAGGGTTTACCTGGCAAAAACGGCACCATGGGGCATAGAGCACAACAAGCCATGGTTCTTTCCGGTTCTCCAATCTCGCCAAATTCTCAATTCCAGTCCTGCTCAATGTGACCAAGCTCTGGCTATTGAAAATGTCACTTTGAGTGGCAGTACCATTGGCATGGGAAGCCCCATTTCCGTTGCCATTAAGTATGGCTGCACTGTCTTGTTTCAAATTTCCTTTATGTAAACCACACTCCTTGGCCGTAGCATCCTCCCACCACCACCTTCCTTCCCTCTCATGTTGTCCAGGTAGAACCGGCCTAGTGCACGGCTCGCAGCCAATAGACACATAGCCTTGGGAATGCAAAGTATTGACAGGCACATTCATCACCCGAAGGAAATTCCAAATGTCTTTACCATCAACATTGGCGACAGGGTTCCACTTCACCAAGCTACCAATCCCACCATCCAACCCTTCAAAAACAGGATCCACTTGAACGACAGGAACCTCCGATCTAGTCCCCGGAGACTGATCTTTCCTCTGACCGGTAATCCAAGCACGTAACCCTTTGAGTGCTCTCCTCAAAGGCCTCACTTTCCTAACCCGGCAACACTGTTGGTGCCCATCCTCGTAAAATGAAAATAACCCTTTGCTCCTCACCAATGCCTGAACTTCAACAGCATCTGGAAACATGTATTCCATACGGATTCCATAATGTTTCTCAACCTCATCAAAGAATCGATAAGTTTCTGGGTTCAGTCTTCCAGTATCAAGGCTGAACACTCTAAATGGTCTACCAGTCAATTTCGCATACTCAATCAAAGCAACATCCTCCGCTCCACTGCACAAATTCAAAACATAACAAAAATTCCCTTTTTCAATTAACACTCAAATTCGCCATTAAAAGAAATGATCTAGTAATTTTTAAAGTAACAGTCGTACTAACACATTCACTATTTTATTTTAGATCTTGCAGACAAGGAGAATATTCCATGAGATGCTTTGGCATACAAATTATTAAGTTCTATTACTAATAGTACTAAACGCTAAACAATTTTTGAGACAAGGGTTACCTGAAAGCGATGGCAATTTCGTTTCCGAATTTCTCCAAAGCCTTATCCATAATTTCAAGTGGAGAAGCGTTGTCAAGTTCTTTAGCCAATTGCTCGAAATCCTCCACCTCTACTTTTTCCGATATTTCTGTCGAATCAACCAAATAATTAAGCCCGATTAAACCCTTTCTAAACCATCAAATTTAAAAGATTAGTTCTTTTTTGAAGATTTACCTGGAGCAGCAATGGTTGCTGCTAAAGGAACGATGGAATCATTACGCTTTGGCTCTGCATTTACGGGCTTCACTGCGCAACGTCTTCGAGACAGATTCACTGTTGCATGGCGATCTGCTAACCGGACTGAACCAATTTGTGGAACTGCATACACCAAATTAAAAAAAATCAATAAACTTAATTAACCCCCAAAAAAATGAAATTTTCAGAGAAAAAAAAAGAAGAAAAATACAAGTACCTTTGAGATCAGAGGAGGCACTTGAACGAGGAAATCTAGAACCAGAAATCGCAGTTGAAGAAGATGATGAAGTAACAGCTAACGCCATTCTCAAACCCACAAACAAAAAAGTGATCTTTGTTTTCTCAGAAAATAAAGATTCCGTCTTTGTTTTTAAATGTATTTAGCGAAAGGCTTTAAATAATAGCTTGATAACTGGTTCATTGAACCTGGACGTAATTTCGGATATCCTTCGTTTGCTTACGTGGCTGATTTGATTAGATGGAGGCTAATGTATTCCCTCATTGCTTCCATCATCACACGAGGGAGAACTTCTAACTTAGATTTTTTTCCTCCTTTTAATTTTTATTTATTCTTTTTTCTGGTCCTCCTTTAAGGTCCTACATTATGCATTTTTTGCATATTTAGTCCTTCTATCATAATTTGATATTTCCAGTTCCACTACTTTAGAAATGTGTATTTTCAGTCTTGAGATTTTTTTTATTTATTAATTCCATCAAATAATATTATATATTTTTCTACATTTTTTTATTTTATAAGGGGAAAGGGAAGGGGGTGTTTAGGGATTTAACCCAAAACTTCATTTTGACAAAATTCCTTCGACATTACACCACAGAGTTTATTGACTTCTTTTGTTCTATTTTTTTCAACGTGCAAGGATTTGTCAAACCGTACAAAAATGCCATTATATGTTTAATAAAAATAAGTTATGTTAAATTATTTTATGGAATTAATGGAAAAAAGTTAAAATTAAGATAAAGAAATGCACATTTCTAAAAGTAAAAGGACTATAAATGATTTATTTATAGTATAGGGACTAAATCCACCAAAAATACATTGTACAGGGACCTCCTATAGAATTTGACCTTCTTTAAATAATTTTTAAGCTTACATAAAAATAATTATTATTTTGAGGGATTAAGGAGTGGTTTAAATTATGCAAAATTTGCTGACCTCATATCAAGCTGGTCCAACGCTATAAATAAGTGGTCCTGTAAAATAACCTTTTTCGTTTTCTATAAATAAATTGTTCCATTTAAGTAATAGAATATAAAGTTTTTTTTTAATGGTGTTATGATAAATTTAGTCCTTAATATTGATTTATTTTATCATTGTGACCTCATTCATTTTTTAGATCATTTTAGCCCTAAACCTTGAAAAAGTAGTCAAATTATTTTTTTAATTGAAAGTTGGCTAAATTGTTAAAATTTTAATAGAATTAATACGGTGGAATGTGACAACTCACAATTACTTCATTGATAACATGCATAAATTTGTACGAACTTTTTAAATAGTTTTACGTATTCTTTTGAATTTTTATGAAATACATGTGGATTGTTATTTAAAGTACTATGTCGGTTTCGTTAAAATAGTTCAGAAAAAAAGTAACTTTTTTATAAAAAAATAATTTAATTATTTTTAAAAGTTAATATCAAAATAACAAAAAAATAGAGTTAAAATTATAAAATAATAAATATTCGTGACTAAATTTATCTTTATACTACTTTTAATAAAATAAGAGGTATGGAAAGCAACCCGTGAAAAGCTCATGTGTGGTCAAATTAATATCAATAAATAAAATATTTATTATTATATTTAATATATTTTTAATTGCAGTAAAAATATTTAATCTTTTTATTTTTATTTTTGCGATAGCTTCTTTTTATTAAACACTTTTCCTTAATTAATCAAATATTAAAAAAATAAAAATTTAAAAATTTAATTGATAATTAAAGCAGAAACATATATTAGCAGGTCCTCTACTCAAACAACCAAATATTAATAATTTATGATCAAATATTTTTTATTTTGGAATCTAATAATTAATTTTTTACATTCGATAAATTCATTAAAAAGTAAATATTAATCATGAATTTTAAAATTATTTCATATTCAGAATAAAGATCGAATGTTTTATAATCAAAAAATGATTTTTTTTTTCAAACAGGAGATAATGATTTGGATATCGCCACGTTTTCATGTTAGTATCCGTTTTTTATTTAGGCTTTGTTTAGTAGTGTTTTTTAAAAACATTTTTGACATAAAAAACACTTTTGAATTGAAAGCAATGCTAAATAAGTAACTTTTGAAAGAAATTTTTAGTTTTTCAAAAGCATTTTTCGTGATATGGAAAAGTTAAAATTTTTAGCTTTTCCATCTCAAAAGCACTTTTAACAGCTCAATTTCGTTTTTACCTTTTCAACACGTGGTACTTTCCCTTCTTTGATTAATTGTTTAAAAAATATTTAAAATTTATATTTTATATATTAAAATATTAATAACAAAAAATAATAAATTATTTTCTATATTTTTATTTAACTATCATAATATTAACTAATTTGAACATTATTTAAATGTTTATTTATTACTTTATAATACATGTCTAAAATGGATATTTTATTTCTCAAAAATATTTTTTGACAACTATACTAAACATTTAAATCTTAACCCAAGCTTTTTAAAAAGTACATTTCAAAACACTTTTTCAAAACACTTCTCAAAAGCAATGCTAAACTAGCCCTCAGATAACTTGATTCCATATGAATTGAATATTTCTCATCTTTTTACCCAAAGGTGAAAATATATAGTAGTAAAAACGTGAAAAGGTGAAGCCAAAAGGTGCTAAAAATGATGAGGATTAACAACGGCTCAATTCTATCGAAGATGGTGAATGGTAGAGCTGCTAAAAAGGTGCGACGTAGGGAGGAGAAACCCCCTGATGTTGGTGGAGATGAGGTGATGCATGAGGAGGGAAGGTCAATGCCATTTTCCTTTTGTGATGTTGTTCTTAATACAGGACCGGAAGTGACTAATATGGATTATCAATGGGAATCAGAGGACTTTGAGTTACAGAAAGATGATGTGAATAAAACTGTGGTAGATGGGGTCCCTACCATTGATTTTTCTGGTCGGATCTATGAGCTTATTGATGAAAGTATGTCGAAGACTTTAGTGGTGAAGTTATTGGGCAAAAAGATAGGATATAATGCTTTATAGAATAAAGCTTGTGCCTTGTGGAAACCAACCATGCGTTTTCAACTTACGGACATAGATAATGATTACTTTTTGGCGAAGTTTGAATTAGAGATGGATTATAATAGTGTTCTGGCAAAGGGTCCATAGGTGATTTATGGACACTATCTAACGGTTCAGGCATGGTCTTCAAATTTTTCCACTTTGGATGCTTTTTCACAAAACGTTATTGCTTGGATTCGTATTTCGGGACTATCGGGGGCTTTTTCTAAACGCAGTCTTTTACAGGAAATCGGGAGTCTCATTGGAAAGGCCGTTAAGATTAATGTGAAGACAGATTCTGGGATTAGAGGACAGTTTGCAATGTTTGCGGTTCAGGTGAATTTGGCTAATCCTCTGGTTTCTAAAATTTGAGTAGCTGCAAACTTCATAGAGTTGAGTTTGAGTCTCTGCCTTCCATATGTTTTTCTTGTGGAAGGTTTGGTCATTTTAAAGATGTCTGCTCGTATAGCACAATGGAACATGAGGGGCGCAATGATTCTGTCAAAGAAACTACTAAGCAAGCTTCGAGTTTGGTTAGTGAGGCATACCAAGGATAGAATAGAGTAGAGACCGAAAATTATGGTGCTTGGATGGTTGTTGATCGGCGGCAAAGAAAACAAATCCGGCAAAAAGAGATGACCGTGATAATGAAACAAAGCAACAATCGGACAGGCTCCAAAATTTTCAGCACTTTCTAAACTTTGTGAAGGTGGTGATCAAGGGAAGGAGCAAACAGTGGGATTTTTTAAGTTTGGAGATAATGCTCAATCAGGAAATAATGAAGGGGATTTATTACCTTTAATTGATAAAATTGGGTATGGTGGAATAAAAGATGAGGTTTCTGGAAGCTTGAAGGATGTTGCACGTGGGCAAATGATGGGCTCTCAAGGCCGAATGTCCAAATTGGGTGTGGGTCAATCAAAGGGGATTAAATTGGGAATTAGAAAGGAAAGTCCAAAGGCTGGTTTAGGGAGTGTTTCAAATGGGTTTAATATGGGGATGGGGAGAAAAAAGAAAGAACAGAATGGTGCGCTGGGTGGATTGGATCCTAGCCACTATTCGGTTGTGGTTATAATGAAAATAAAAACCCCAATATTCCTCCAAGTGGCAACAGCAAAATGATGAATGCTTTTGGTTTTAAAAATTTAATTCCATCTACCTCTTTGCCCGATTCTTTGCAGCTCAAGATGTCGAAGGCGTGGCAGAGTACTGGGGTACCAAATGGGTCGTCTAAACTCATGATTAATGAAAGGTCAATGCCTTTGGTTAATGCTCTAACTAGTATCGTGCAAAATTTGGAGGATGAGGCACTAGTTTCGCAAGGTGAAATAGGTGAGGGGACATCAGTATTTTCTAACCATGTTGAAGGCAATCATAATTTGATGGTGGAAGTTGATAAGGATTTGAGTGTGGAGGAAGAGGCCGATGGAATGGATGCCATTTCCAACTAATTATTCGGGTTGGTATTTTATCCTTTATCTATTCCTAATGAAAGTTGATATTTTTACATGGAATTGTCAGGGTGTTGGCAAGCCCACTTTTTATAGGATTTTGAAAGAATATTTAAAGGATTTTAATCCAGACATTGTGGTTTTTCTGGAAACTTGAATCAGTGGTCTTAAGGCAAATGAGGTTATTTGTAAAATTGGTTTCTCAAAATCTCACCGGGTGGAAGGTCGGCGGTTCTTTAGAGGCATTTGGGTCTTATGGAAAGAACATGTTGAGGTGATGGTCTAGGTAAACCAATTTCAATCATACATATGAAAATTAAGTTCCCTTGTTTTCAGGATTGGGTTTGTTTTACGACTGTGTATGGGAGTCCTCGGTGGGTGGTAAAAAAGGAATTATGGGAGGATCTTGGTATTATGGCGCAGAACATTGACAGTCTGTGGTTGTTGGCAGACGATTTTAATACACTTCTTAATGTCAACGAGAAGCAAGGGGGTTCCACGTCTGGGAGTGTTTCGTGTAAATTGTTTAATAAGTTTATCGAGGATTGTTGTCTGAAAGATGTCGGTTTCCACTGTTCAAAATTTACTTGAAATCGGGGGCATGTTTTTGAGCGATTAGATCGTGCTCTTTGCAATCGGCGTAAGGAAGCCTTGACTTCGAAGTTGATGGTGCATCACTTGCATAAGCTTAAATCAGACCACAAGCCTCTTGCCATCACCTTTGGTATGTCTCTTAGGCCAAATATAGATCATTTGTTTCGTTTCTTGAGTGGGTTGTTGTCTCATGCGGGTTTTAGCTTATTAGTCTTGGAGAATTGGACTGAAGATGTAGATTTGGAGAAATGTGATTAAGTTTGTGGATGCTATAAAGAAGCGTAATTGAGATGTTTTTAGGGACATCTTAAGTAAGAAGCAGCACCTTGAGGTAAGGATTCGGGGTGTTCAAAAATGTCTTGAAAATTACACTTCTAGTAAACTCATTGAGCTTGACAAGAATTTGAGAGCTTTGAAAGGAGTACTAGATAATAAGGAATCTCTATGGAAGCAAAAATCTAGAAAGGATTGGCTTTCTTTCGATGATCGGAATACATAATATTTTCATAGCCAGGTTGCTAAGAGAAGGTAATTTAACCGTATTACGGGTTTGAGACTTGCTAATGTGGAGTGGTATTATGATGAGGAAAATATAAAGTAAGAGGTCCTTACGTTTTATAGGCAGTTGTACATGGCGAAAGGATCGGTTCAAGGTAATTATCTTTTGAGAAATGCTTTTCCATGTATGGGTGATGTGCGATTCTCCTCTCTTAATAAGGAAATGTCGGTTCATGACGCATTGTTTGAAATGGCACCTTTAAAGGCACCGAGCATTGATAGTCTTCGTGCCCAGTTATATCAATCATAATGGAGTATTGTTGGGAAGTCTTTATTTTCTATGGTGAGGAAAGGTTTTGAGGATAGCAAAGTAGAACCTTTTCTTAATAAAACGCTCATTGTGCTTATTCCAAAAGTTTTTGGTCCGAAGGAAGTATCACAGTTTCAGCCTATTAGCCTTTGTACTATTCCATACAAAGTGCTAACTAAAGTTATAGTAAATCGTCTTAAACCTATTATGCCTCTGCTAGTGGCTGAAAATCAAACTAGCTTCGTCAGAGGGAGACACATAACAGATAATGTCATCATAGCACAAGAAGTGGTGCATTCCATGAGAATTCGTTAAGGCAAAAAGGGATGGATGACTATAAAGATAGATATGGAGAAAGCATATGATTATTTGAGATGGGATTTTATTCATGAATCTTTGGTTGATGCGAGATTTACTAATGAGCTTATTCATTTGATCATGGAGCGTGTTTCTACTTCGTCGATGCAGATGCTGTGGAATAGTGGTTTTACTGAAAGTTTTTTGCCTTCACGTGGTGTGCGACAAGGTGATCCTATGTCTCATTATCTGTTCGTTCTGACCATGTAAAGGTTGAGCCATGTAATCCATGAAGCTGTTGCGAGTGGTAGTTAGAAACCAATAAAAATTGAAAGAGACGGCCTTCAATTGTCGCATTTATTTTTCACAGACGATCTAATCTTGTTTGGAGAAGCTAGTGTTGAGAATGCGAAAGTGATTCAAGGGATTCTTGAAAAACTTTTGTAATTTTTTTGGGCATAAAGTGAGTTCGTCTAAGTTGAAAATAATTTTTTCTTCTAACACTGATTTTTCGATCAAGGAGGAAATTGGCAGCACTTTAGGATTCCAAACTACAGAAGACTTAGGCACGTATTTGGGGATGCCATTATTTCATTCCCGAGCTAAGACGAGAACTTTCCGTTTTATTGTTGAAAAAGTTCAGCAGAAACTTAATTCTTTTGATGCTAAACTATTATCTTTGACGAGAAGAGTCATGTTAGCTAAGTTGGTCTTGCTCATGATTTCGGGGTTTTTTATGCAAACAGTTATGATTCTTGTGGGCGTTTGAAATCAGATTGAGCAAGTGGCTCGTCGATTTGTTTGGGGCTCTTCAGATTCTCAACCAAAGGTGGCGTTAGTGTGATGGGAAACTTGTTGTACACCTATCCAAAAAGGAGGGATTGGTTTGCGTAGAATGATCCCACATAATATTTCTTACTTGATGAAATTGGCTTATAGCTTTGTGACCAAGGTGGATGCTCTTTGGGTTCGAGTTCTCCGTGCTAAATATAAGGTGTATGAAGTTTGTCCTGATAATGTTAACCGTACCTTTTGTTCCTTTGTGTGGCGATCTTTGGTTTGGAGTAGATTTCGTGAGAGGATCAAGTGGAGTATTAGAAATGGTTCCAAGGTTAACTTTATTATCGATGACTGGGTGCCTATGTTAAGAGCTCTCCATCAGCATCTTTTACCTGGGGCGTCTATTTCGCCTTATTTAAAGGTAGCCTATTATGTGGATACAAATGGTAATTATAATTGGTCAGTACTTCAAAATTTATTCCATAAAGACGTTTTAAATAAAATTGCCTGTTGTCATCCTCCTAATCACAAACTAGGGGAAGATGTTTGTATGTGGAAACTTCGTCCCAATAGGTGCTTTGTGCTCAGTTCAGCATACGATAGTGTTACTCGGAATGATTTGCTAGTGGAAGATTCGAGTTGGAAGCTGATTTGGAAGTCTCAGCTCCCTCCACGTATTAAACACTTTTTGTGGCTTGTAAAGAAGGATTGGCTACAGACTAACAATGAACGAGTACGTCGAAGAATGACTGATGATTCAAGCTGTCTTCAATGTGGTGCTGCTAATGAGTCGATTATCCATGTTTTACGGGATTGCAAGTTTGCTACAGTGGTGTGGCAACATTTGGTTCATCCAGATGCTGTCAATTCTTTTTTTTGCTTGTGATACAGGGATTTGGTTGCAGACAGTTTTGGCAGGGAAGGTGCTCGTGAATGCTCAAGATGTTGAAGCTTTAATCGTGCTACCAGTGGTCTGCTGGCTATTTTGAAAGCAACGGAACATCTTCATATTCTAGCAGCATATGGGGGATATGCAGATTTTCCTTAATCCTGTAGCTTGCATGGCGCAAAATATTGCTGCTGCTGGTGCTAAGGTGGAAGGAGCTGCTAGACGTATTCCTGCTGCCAAGTGGAATCCTCCATATGGGGGGTGGATACAAATACATACTGATGATGCCTCAAGTGTAGATGAGACTTGGTCATCTGCTGCAGGGGTGCTGCGGGATTTCAAAAATATTTGGGAGACGCTTTAACTCTGAATGCAGAATTTTGGGCAATTTTATACGGTCTTCAAGTAGCTTTGAGTAAAGGTTTTGCTAAAGTATGTGTTGTTAGTGATTGCCAAGTGGCAGTTAGCATGATTCAAGACTTCTTTAATGTAGCTCCTGTGGAGACGGTGGTTTGAAAAATCAAGGAAGTTGCATGGTCATTCGATAACTTCAAGATTCAGTTTGTTCGTAGTGATAAAAATTCGGTTGCAAATTACCTCGCCAAGACATTTGAGACGGATAGTATTGTCATTTGCATTTTAGACATTCCTAATGATCATGTTAAGAATTTGTTGTTGCTAAACAACTCTAAATTGAGCTGATTTTTTTATATTAAATATCTTAACGCCTCTTTATTTACCAAAAAAAAAAAACTATCCCTTAGGTTTCCCAACAATGATTACAACAACAGTCGGCGTTTTTAACAAAAAGAGAAGCACATATCTGATTGGTTGGCTGCAACTACTGAGAGACGTGTTTGTCGGTTATATCATCACTTTGTAACTGTCATGTCATATTAGTGAAAATAAAATAAAAAGTCTATAAATTTGTCCCAATGCTGACACTGCGTTATACAGGGCGTTTCACTTTCTCTCACTCAGTCTCACTCTATTCCTCTCTAGTAATTGCTGGTTAGTTCTTCGATCCAAATTAGGTTCTTCTAGTTTGGGTTTAGGGTTTTTTTTTGTTTTTTTGTTTTGATCTATATTTGTAGTAAGTTTTAGCTTTGATCTTTACTTTAAAATTGAAAAATGAAATGAAAATGATAATTTTTATTATGTATTTTCTATTCGTTTGGTTGACTCTACGAATGATTACACAGCAATCGGATTTGTTGAAAGATGGCTGAGGGTTCAGCTGCAGTTCCCAGCGCTGAGTTGTTGGAATGGCCGAGGAAAGATAAGCGTCGGTTCCTTCACGCCGTGTACCGTGTTGGCGATCTTGATCGTACCATCAAGTAACATTTGCTTTTTTATTTCTAGAACTGTGATGTTCTTACATTTTCACTTTCTTTTTATAGTTTTAATGCTACAAATTTGTATTTAGGTTCTACACTGAGTGTTTTGGGATGAAATTGTTGAGGAAAAGAGATATTCCTGAAGAGAAATACTCCAATGCCTTTCTTGGGTTTGGCCCAGAGGAGTCTCATTTCGTTGTTGAATTAACATTCAGTACGTTTATGTTATCCTTGTACTTTTATAGCGAATATTTTCTGCAAATGGCATTTGTTATATCTGTAATGCTTGGAGCTTGCAAATTTTACTTTTTATCAAACAGTTAAAATTTCGATTCCTTTTATTCAATATATGTTATAGATATCTGCTACATCTATTGTGGCATACTTCGCTACTGTTAATCTGAAGTGTAAACTTCTTTGATCTCTGATGTAAAAGCTTTTATTCTTGTCTACAGATTATGGAGTAACATCATATGATATTGGAACTGGTTTTGGGCATTTTGCAATTGCAAGACCTGATGTAAGTTTCAAACATTTGGATACTCAAACAAAAGATTCATTGAGAATGATGATATTTTTCTTTTTCTTCCATTTTTGTATTTTAGGTCTACAAAATGGTCGAGGACATCCGTGCAAAGGGTGGCGATATTACCAGAGAGCCTGGTCCAGTTAAAGGTGGATCCTCTGTTATTGCTTTCGTGAAGGATCCTGATGGTTATCTTTTTGAGCTCATCCAAAGAGCTTCTACTCCTGAGCCGCTCTGTCAAGTAATGCTTCGTGTTGGGGATTTAGACCGCTCTGTTAAGTTCTATGAAAAGGTAGTGCAAAGTAAAATAACCTTTTTTTCATGACTTTTGTTTCTCTAACTAATCTTATTGTTCAATTTGGAAGCAAATTCATTGTGCACTACCTTAGATGAAAATTTTATTTATTGGAGAATAGTCAATTAGTCATAAACAGTCTTTGGATCTAATTGATTACTGGCGGTTAATGCTCCAAACTGTTCTTTTTTTGAGCTAGTAATGGCCTTGCTTTTATCTGTCTATTTCTTTGCAGGCGTTGGGAATGAAGCTAGTAAGGAAGATCGATAGGCCTGAATATAAGGTAAATTCTGTCCTACTTGGATTTTTCTATTTATATTATTAGCTTAGAAGGATGTGTGAAGCTTATCTTCTAGCTGCAGAGGAAGCCTAACTCTGGTTTTTGTTGCGTGTGCTTGACAGTACTCCATAGCCATGATGGGGTATGCCGAAGAACATGAGACTACTGTTCTTGAGTTGACTTACAATTATGGAGTGACTGAATATACCAAGGGAAATGCTTATGCACAGGTCTGTTTTTAACTCTATACTTAGCTATATCCTTGCAAATAAAAGTCTCTGTTACTACCGATTCCAGTGTCCTTTTTGGGTGACTATTTTCCTCATTCCAGGTTGCTATTAGCACTGGTGATGTATACAAAAGCGGCGAGGTTGTAGAACATGTTATACAAGAGCTTGGGGGAAAGGTTACTCGTAAACCGGGGCCAATTCCTGGGATCAACACTAAAATTACCTCTTTCCTAGATCCTGATGGCTGGAAAACTGTAAGCTTTTAGTACTGCTGGCAACTTCTACGTCTGCACTATTTTCATGAGAATTTATAAAGAATAATAGATTATGATGGCTGAGTGATAGATTATGAAAATATATGGTCATGGCGCATCCATGTCTCAACCAAACTAGATAGTGAATTAGAGCATAATATAAAATGTTTTGGGTGATTCGTGTTATAAGAAGCCTTTTATGTTGACAAGTTTATGCTTTGTGTCTGCAGGTTCTGGTTGACAATGAGGACTTTCTGAAGGAACTCAAGTAGGCAGGCACTAAGCAAGAGTAATGCTAGTATATGAATAAATCAGTATCTTGTTGTGTAAGCGAGTAGACAGATATGTGTGTTAAATATGGTGTTTGTCATGCGACCTGAACCATTTTCCGCATGTATCTGTTGTGGATTCTAGTATGTTGCATAGCTATCAGCAGGTTATGCTTATGATTTATGATATTCACGATTTACATCCCCCCCCCCCTGTTTTTTAGATAAGGTCAATAAAAAGATGCACTTGGACCCTCATCCCTTGATAATGGGTTAATTTATATTAATATGCTGAAAAAAAAATTTATTTGAGAAACTAGGTTAAAATTTTAAAGATTTACCAATTTATGCACTTGGACCCCCAACTTGTTTGCTTTTGAGCCCTGCAACCCAAGATTATTGGGAGACATAGTCATAGTTTAAAGAATTTATTTTCTTCTTGCGTGTTGAAATTTTCAGGTTTAAATAACTTATTTCTCTCACTTTGAGGGAGACATAGTCATAGTTTTAAGTTGTGTTTGGTTTCACGTTGATGTCATGGAGCTTGATAAGCTACAAATTTCACTTGCCGTGTGAGTATGACTCCATCATCCATGAAGTCGGGATCGCTTTGCAACTCGAGGTCCAAGTTGAAGTTGATTATACCGTCTTAAGTTGAAGAATAATTAAGATTTCAAGTTTACGAAGTTTATGTTGTCAAGGGATGGGGCATAAATGGGGTCGTAGTTGTTGGTGCTAATGCGGGCACGACGACGTGTATTCTCGTCAAAAGAGCATGTGTCATAAAACTCAAACATAGGTGCAAGGAAGGAAAACATAAGGGGCTTTTTAGTATAAACGAGTTATTCGTGTTGTCTACCACCATCGAAGGCGGTTATCTTGTTAGTATAACCTGTTACACCCTAATGTTGTCACAGGTTATAATAACGGGATCACAACCTTCGGTGATGGTGGATAAGACACATTACTTGATTGTATTGAAACGCCACTGCGTTTTTCTTTCTCATATTTATGTTTGAGTTTTATAAAGCATCATATTTTGATGAGAAACTCGCTGCCGTGCCCGCATAATCACCGTCAACTACGGTCCCATTTATGCTCAATCTCTTGACAATATAATTTTTGTAAACTTGAAATCCTCTTTACAGTTCAACCCCAAACTGTATAATCACGATCAATTGGGACCTTGAGTTGAAACGCTATCCGACTTCCCGGGTGATGGCTCCATACTCACATGGCAGATGGAATTTGTAGATCACCCAACTCCACAACACCACCGTAAATTCAAACATTTCTTGCAACTATAATCATGTCCATCTTAAACACGAATAAAAGTAAATCTACAAAATTCTAATTTCCAATAGCAAGAAAAAAAACAATTTTTTAGCTAGAGTGCATTTTCATCGCGATTTTAGAGGGAGAGAGAAAAACACTTCCTACATGATGTATTTTCCCAGGTGTAACAGTTCCCTCCAAAAACAACATAGGTAAATTTATAGAATTTCAGCATAATTTCTCAAATTTTTTTCAGCATATTATTATAAATTAATCCTTGATAATGGTAGAGCCCAAACCTGTAAAATATACAGTTGCGATGATCCATTGGGGCATCTGTGCATTTCTTGTCGGATAGAGTTAAAATGAGGCTTGTGCAAACGATAGGAAACTGTAATGGAATTAAAATTTAAAATGCAACTAAAAATGCTTTATAAGAAACCCGAAAACCAATCTTAATTTGCAAAGATATAAAAGGACCTCAATAGGTATCAATTGTATAACTTTGATTTTGGATGAAGTTCCACAACATGGCACAGCGTCCTTTAGGAGGATGAAGAAACACCATGGAGGCTAAAAAGAATGGAAAGAAAGAGAGTGAATCATGTCGAAGAAGCTTTTGAACTAATAAAGTAAAGCTTTCAACATATTCCAGGAAACTCTTCATCCATCTCCAGCTGGACTTGTATGTACATTGCCTGTGGGGGTTGAGCCGTCACCATCTTGCTGGTTTGACACAGAAATATAAATATATATTTGACAAAATGTACTCTCCCTTGGAGAGCAGGGGGTAATCCATCTATAGAACTTTATCCATTGGATAGCAACCGAGGACTCGGAGAAATCTGGCATATTCCTGCCAAACAAACCAATTCATCTTCAGATTCACAATCTCAGTGTGAATTAAGAGAAATGAGAAGGGGAATAAAAATGACTGTGTATGTTCATAGTCTACGAAAGAACCTATGTTTCCATTTTCTCTTAACTATATGGCAAGGAATTATAAGGTGGAAATAGTTGACACACCATTGAGATCTCGATATGCCAATAAGAAGCAAATGTGAATAATCTTTGAAACATATGTTGTTATTACATGCAAGCATTATTGGACTTGGACACATGCCATTTTGAACAGTTTACTTAAGCTGACATCAAGTTCCTGTAAAGTGAGAATAGAGATGGATCCAAACAAGATAAAGATGTGAAAATAGAAACTTCAACATGTATGATGCATGCAAATATGACCATTACATGTTACAGATGTAATAAAAGAGTGTGGACAACTGACCTGTAAATGTTCCAAAGCATTTTGGGCACGTTCTTCTGCCATAGAAGCTTCAAAGTCGATGTAAAAAAGATAGTCGAAGTACCTGGCACCACACATCAACCAGATCGATAGTTTTATTTTAACTACTTTTTTGTTTGCTCCTGATAATCTCCATGTCAAATGTATTATTATGCCCTGATTTATTATTTCAAGGTAGTGCTGTTAACATCTTTCTTTTGATCTTGTTTAACCATTCATATGTATTAGGCTGCGACACCTCGGAAAATAGTGGAAATATTACCCACTGCTCGTCAGATGATTATTAATTTACTAAGATCCAGTTCACAATGGTAGATATCAATGAATATAAAAACTTACTTGGCACTCCCTTTGTTAGAATCGTCGACCACCCTTAGAGGACGCCTTTTTTGTGGTCGAGACTCTATCTGAAAATTGCTCCAAGAGGCAACATAACAATCAGAATCTCCTTGCATTACAATATAAGACAAAGATGAACACTTTGTTACAATTACCTTTGACAAATTAATACCCCTAAGGGAAAACACAGCCAAAGCTTTAAATAGCATGCCAGGACCTTCTTCTAGAGTAAAAACTATGCTGGTCTGCAAAGTGAAAGATTATCAACAAAAAGGAAACATGATTCATCAAATAAAATAGATGTGACTCAGTTCAAGGAGTTATACCTTATAAATCCTGTCAGTTCCAGGAATTATGGGTTCTCTTGTGAGTACCAAATACCTGGTAACATTATCATCCTCGTCCTGATGCATTATACCAAACCAAATTGGCTTTATCAGAAAAATAAAATAAATAAGAGGAAATGCTATTTTACACAAGCCTCAAACATAGTGATCTATTCTAAGCCTATGATACCGAAACCAATTCATTGTTATGAAGCTAGCATTCGTTTTCTTCAAGGAATCTATGTGGCACTAAAGAGGGGAATAAAAATGAAGGTTTGACCTGGACTTTTTCTGCAAGAATGTCAAGCCCATATAATGCAGCGGCTCTAGCACTTGCTATTGCACCCATATCCCTTCTTCCACTCGAAGCAACTATCTGTTCAAGTATCTTAGTATGTAGAACATCATGAAAAATAAAAGAACAAGAAATGACCAAAATAAGACCCGAGGTAATCAAATTAGTATGAGGTTGTCTTCAAATGTACCTTAGCAGCACCAGCAGAATCATCAGCACTGACTCTAACAATGCCCATTTTGGTAAGTGCCATCTCACATTGAGCAAGTGCCTGAAAAAGAGCAACACTAAGACTTCAAGAATCTGAATCCCCAACTTCAACATGAAGTTTGCATATTTGATAAAGCAAAATTCCTAAGTGATCTAATACATTTTTTACTAGTATATCCTGAAAGATAAGGTAACTTCCAGAACAAACAAAAACTAAAACAATATCGGAATATGAACATAATTAACCTGGGGATGGCTTAAAACACGTTTCACTTCATGCTTTTCAATACCAGGCAATGCCAAGAGGCAATGGTTAACAACCAACAGTACCTCCCTCACGATGTGTAGCCTATGCCGGAGGAGTAAATCATAATTACGGTGTAGGCTACCACCGACAGAATTCTCAATGGGGAGAACTGCTTTATCCACCAACCAAAGTTCAACTGCCTGTTAAAAGAATGAAACAATAACCGAGAAATTTTCAGCATAGGTTCATGCAGTAAAAAAAATACCAATAAAGTACTTATCATCCGAACATTGAATGCTGCTTCAAATTGGTCACATGGCACAGTCTCACAATTAGGGTATGCTTTAAGGGCAGCATCCTCACCATATGCACCTGAGATTCCCTAAAATAAGTAATAGCCGACATAAGAATAGCAAGAAACACGTTGGACATTCCATCAAAGAATGAATAAGTTTCAGACCTGAAAAGCAACCCGCACATTTGAACCATCATCAGGAAATGGAGATAGATCGATTTGGGACAGCGGTTCTACAAAACAGTTACATATTCAATCTTAGAAATTGCATGGACCAAAACTCTGTAACAGTCCAAGTTATTAAATATAAAACACGATACCTTAAAAAAGAATTATACTAGAAAATTGGAAATAAATTTATAGAGCACGTCCACGATCGATGAAATCACTAGATCATACAAGTACACAATCCAACCTAATTAAATTACATCTGACTAGGAAAGATATTCATTGTATACAAGTATGAAGTAATCCCTTCCTAGATCACGTAACGGTTATACTCCTTTATCCGTACACGTGCAGAGTGAGTACATTTGGGAGTCATTCAAACCTTGAACATGTCAAGTTCATCCACGTGAGAGTACCGTCCCATCCCATTGGCTTGACATTAAGCATGATACTCAAAAGTTCCAAAAAAGAACATTCCTCCTACTCATAACTACACATGTTAGCAAAAGATGTTGTTCGTAAAAGTAAGAGATGCATGATTCAGTGTAAAATTGTTACGCGTGGCTTCAAACAAACGTAACTAAAGATCATAAGCATCAAAAGCCAGCAACAAAGTAAATCTCAACTGCCAAGCTAGGAATCTCATTTTGTATTTACTTTCTTAGTAAACCAACGGTTCCATGGGACCGAATAGTCCAAAACAGTTCCAAGCAGGAGCCAATAGCAGCCATCTTCTATCTTTACATAGCTACATAACTTGAAGCACATTCAAACAACTGACATTGAATATAATTTGCCTCATAAATGTAATTCTACATGTCAAATGAAACATTATTTATCCTAATGAATGTTCCAACTATCCTTCATTCAAACTCGTTAAAAGTAAAACCTTTCATTTAGCTATAAACACTAGAACAACAAATGGACTCATCTACATTGCCCTTCAACATATTTTAGGATTCTTTCAACCTCAATCAAAATATTTGCATCACAACTTAAGAACATTATTTCCACCTATAGTTTCATTAAAGCTAATTTATAGAACAAAGCATAGCTTCCACCACATCTAAAATTTACAACAACAACTCAATAAAATTATAGGAAGAGGATTATAAAAAAGAAAAAATCAAAACCCAATATTAGTTGAAAGTACTATAACCGAGTTAGCTTACTAGGAAGAAGATTCAAGTCCTTGTGAAACCCCCTGGAGATTGTTTTCCCATCTTTATCAATCTTCCCAGTGGGAGATGTCTTGGCCCCAGGCTTCTCGTCTTCAACAAGACAAATAGTACCTTGTGCTGAAGCACCACAGCATTCCAATCTAATAGGCCTAATATCCAACACAAACCTACCTCGGCTATAGCCCAAAGCTGGTATGTCAATAAGAGACTGAGGTTTTGGAGAACAAAAGAAGATCGGAACACACTTCAAAGCCATCCAGAAATACAAGAAATCTCAAAAATCAAATAACACACAATGCCAATGTCCTACTATTTTTCGATCAAAAGAACAAGAAAAGGCCAAAACTTCAACCTCTCAATGAGTGAAAAAGAGAATCAAGTTTGGTGGTGCGGTGTTGTTGGTGAAACAGAGTGAGAGACAACTTGAAAGGAGAATGCAGGTTAAGTATGAATGGACGCCATAACACAAAACTACTCAAAAAAGAAAAGCCCAATCTTTTTTCCAACCTTCTTTTCAACTGAGAAATCAAACAAATGTTACTGGTAATTCAAAGAACTCGGGTAGACTAGAAAAAGAAAATGGTAGTTGGGAAAGGAAAGTTGGCTACACGTTTCCTTAGATTAGATGGTGTTTGACGTCAAAGAAGGAAAGGTAAAAAAAAGTGAAGCCAAGCAATCCAATGAGAATCCAATCTCCATGAATGCAACCTGGGTCCAGGGAACAACTACATCACCACCGAACCCTCCATATATGATGTTAAATAGAGGAGAATCGGAAGGGTATAATCAGGGAATGGTTTTGGAAACCTGGAAACGGCCTTCCAAATTTTACAAAAATGGCGGAGCTGGCTCAAACCACAACTTTAATTTGTATCGGGGAAGAAAATAGTATATTCTTCCAAATGTTTTGTGTAGCGTTATCAAAATCCAGTTCAAGCGTCACTAAAGTTATTTAAATAAAATATCTGAATCTTGGATTTTTTTTTTTGTTAAGAAATCTTATCTCTTGTATTTTTTTATTCATATACAATTATGCGTTACTTCCACATTTTATTTATTTCAACCTACTTAAACTTGCATTCTTTTATTTCAATAAATTTTTGTACTCTTTTAAGATAAATTATTAAAATAATTATTTTTGTTTACTTCAAATTACATTAATGTTACGTTTTAGTCACTTACATTATAGTTTTGTTATGAAATGGTCATTCTGCCTTTAAGACATGTTAACTTCCAAACGACAGTCTGACGAGGCAGTTAAAATGAGTTTAAAATACCAACATGGATGTCCAATTTGAATGAGAAAAATTAATTTTTTTTTTATGAAAATAGAATCAAATTATTCATACCGAATATCCCAAAATTTATTACTTTATTTTCATAAAAAAATTTTAATTTTTTTCATCCCAACTGAACATCTACGTTAACATTTAAAATACATTTTAATTGTCACATCGAACTGTCATTTGAGAGATAACAAATTTTAACGGTAGAGTGATCATTTCGTAACAAAACGATAACATAAGTGATTAAAACGTAACATTTCAAACATAAGTAACAAAAAATGTAACATGAGGCAAACAAAAGTTTACCCTTTTTTTTAGGCTTAATGATAAATTTGACCACTAACGTTTACATATTTTGTTAAAATGACCCTAATTATATTTTTTGAGTTTTTTCTGACCATCAACCTTTGTTTTTTTTTTTTCAATCTATTTTTTCTAACAGGTTTAATTAATAAATTGAAAATTTCAAATTCTTCTTTTATTTCAAAAAATTTCAATCTTTCACGCTTTTGTTTATTGAGAAGTTTTTCTATTGATTTAATTTTCTTAAATAATTACGTTTATTTTCTTTAAATTAAGAGTCATTTTTTTAATTTAATGTATTATTTATTTTATTATTTTTCACATGTAATTATTTTATTGGATTATTTCAGTAATAAATTACATCTCATTAAAAATGTTTTACATATGAAATTTCACATAATCCCCGTTAACTTTTTTAACAGTGCTTTCTGTTAAAAAAACATAATAAAAAAATAAAGATTATTGACAAAAAAAATTTAAAAATACAATTAAAATTATTTTAATAAAACATACAAACGTTAATATTTAATTTTGTCTTTAAACTTTTTTATGAAAATAGGACATTCTTCCAAATGCTTTTTTGTAGTGTTATCAAAATGCAGTTTAGACGTTATTAAAATTATTTAAATAAAATATCCCAATTTTGGATTTTCTTTTCTTAAGAAATCTTATCCCTTGTATTTTCACGTTTTATTCATTTCATCGCACTTAATTTCATATTCTTTTGTCCCAATAAATCTCTTTATTTTTTATTAAATTATTAAAATAATAATTTTTGTTTATATTATATTATATTTTAGTTATTTATATTTAAAATATTATGTTTTAATCACTTACATTATCATTTTGTTACGAAATGATCACTCTGCTATTAAAATTTATTATCTCCCAAATGACAGTCTGACGTGATAGTTAAAATGGGTTTAAAATGTCAACGTGGATGTCCAGTTTGGATGAAAAAAGTTAATTTTTTTATGAAAATAGAATACAAAATTTATCCTAAAACCTAAATCATTCACGTTGGACATCCCAAAATTTTATATTTTATTTTCAGAAAAAAATTTAACTTTTATCATTCCAAGTGGACATCTACGTTGGCATTTAAAATAAATTTTTATTGTCACATTAGATTACCATTTAGGAGATAACATATCTTAACAATAAAGCCAGTGGCAGAGCATAGTAGAGACCTAGGGGTCATGGCCGCCTAAAATGGTAAATTTTTAATTTAGGTCATTTATAATTTATAAAATTTTAAATTAATAATGATAAAATTGCACTTTAACCTCTCAAAAATATAAAAATTTAATTTAATCATTTAAAAATTATAAAGATATAGGCTATTAAAATGATAAAAAAAAATTTTACTATCGTTAAAATATACAATTTAATTTTGCCCCAAAAAGTTTCCAAGCTCCACCAATGGATAAAATGATCATTTCGTAACAAAAAAATAACATAAGTAATTAAAATATAACATTTCAAAATATGAATAATTAAAATGTAACCCAATACCTCATTTTTTTTTCAAGAGAAACAAAAACTTCATTCACAATGGCTTTTACTGCTTTAAATAACCTCTAATTTCATACAAATATTTTAGGTTAAATACTTAAAAACTCTTAAATTATTTCAGTTTTTTAGATAGTTGTATCAAGTCTTAGATATAATTAATAAATAAATCTTACATTAGCTTTATAATAGAGTTGGATGAATATGGAGTGGAAAATTAGGCGAATTGCCCAATTGAACCGCAACTCTCAATTTTTTTTTATTTAAAATAGGTTTAATGGCAAATTTGACCACTAATGTTTGCATGTTTTGTCAAAATAACTCTAATTGTATTTTTGAGCTTTTTTTTACCATCAACCTTTGTTTTTTATTTTTCAATTTGCTTTTTCAAATAGATTTCATGAAAGTACAGTTAAAAAAGTTAACGTGGATGATGTGGAATTTCATATATGAAATATTTTTTATGAGATATAATTTATTATTTAGATTATCCAATAAGATAATTACATGTGAAAAATAATAAAATGAATAAATAATACATTAAATTAAAAAAAAACTCTTAATTTAAAGAAATTAAATGTAATTATCTAAAAAAATTAACTCGGTAGAAAAATTTCTCAGTAAACAAATGTATGAAAGATTGAAATCTTTTGAAAGAAAAAAAATATTGCAACCTTGAATTTATTCATTAAATTTGTTAGAAAAGCATATTGAAAGAAAGAACAAAAGTTGATGGAAAAAAAAAAAAAAAGCTCAAGAATACAATTATGATCATTTTGACAAAACATGCAAACGTTAGCGATCAAATTTATCATTAAGCCTTTAAAATGAAAAAAATTAGGCTCTTTAAAAATTTTAAAATTTTAAATTAGTAAAGATAAAATTGCACTTCGATCCCCTAAAAAAATTTTGGTTTTGCCTCTGATAAAGGGTTTTGTATTATAAGTCAACTTGTATTTCATTATTTTATTTAAAAATGAATACGTTATATCAAAAAGTAAATTTGTTCATTTTTAAAGAGTATCATCCATTTTTATTATTAAAAATTGGTTTTTATATATCAACATGAGGTACATGTGGCACGCCATGTTTAATTGTTAGTTATTTCATCAGCCACATTAGTTTTTAATAGTAGAAATGGATGAATTTTTTAATAGTAGAAATGGATGAATTTTTTAATAGAAATGATTAGTTTGTTTTTTTTCATCTAAATACAAGAATTAATTTGAATTAGACCTGATCATGGGTCGGGCTACCGCCTAAGCCTGCTCGAAAAAGTGGGAGAGTTTGGATAAAAATATATATATGAAAAATGGGTTTGGACAAAAAACAACGCTCATTTTCTAAATGGGTTGGGCCTCGAGTAAGATCTTTTTGCCTAGACTCAGCTCGGCTCGAATTTGCGTAAAAAAAATATATTTGTTATTTTGTTGTTATTGTTTGGATATTGTATAACTCTTATTTTATTGTTAATTTTGCTACTATTTTAGAGGCATCTGCGTGCTAAGTTGTAATTATTGTAGTGTTATTTAATATAAAGACTTTTTTAATGTATTTTCAATTTATTAGAAAATATTTTTTTGTGTATATTTTTTAAATTTGTTTTTATAAAAAATTAATATAAAAAAATTCAATACGGGCAGATTGGGAGGGCTCAAGTTTAGTATTTTTTATCTAAGTCAAGTTTGAGCAAAATTTAAGATCCGTTTTTTCGATCAAACTTGGATCTAAAATTTAAAATCGTCCCGACCCATAATCAAATCTAATTTAAATTTACCCATCTTTTATGAGATACAATTTAATTCTTCGTATAAAAACTTTTATGACCCTTTTACTCAATTTCTTTTAACATACCTTTATCAGATTTATTAATTAAAGTCAATAATATGGTACATATTCAAGTTGGGAATGCATCCAAGGTAAGTCATATCATGCAGCAAAGGAGTATCTCTATTTAATAATAAGGTGATGGACCACACTGTTACGAGATTCGCACCGAAAACAGAAAGCTACAAACTCCAAACGAGTCACTACGGCCTTTGCATCAGGTGAACAGCCACCTAAAGCATACAGATCGATTTCAATTCTTCTTAGCTTTCTAACACCGTTGGCTGCGTCGCTAGACTTAACTGATTGATACAAGATTTAGGTTTGGATCTGATTTAGCTGATAGTCATATCAAAATCTAAACAGGTAAGATATCGATACTCAATTATAAGGTGTTGATATCCAGACATTTGTAACAATTATCTTTATTTGAGATATCGATACTACTATTTATAGAGTATCTTAATTACGTAAATTTAATACATGTAACGACTAACTACTGAAAGCACCTTCCAACAACCCAAACAACTAAACACTAAAAAAAAAAAGTACAAATAAAGTCTCCAAACATTTAAGAAAAAAACTTTCTTACTCCTGTTTGTCCCATACCCACATTTTGTACATAAAACACTTGTTGCTATTTATTTTTATTCCTATTGTCGTTTTGTACATAAAATGGTGGAATTAGACAATTAAGGCCAAACTATTATAATTTGTTGTGTCGATTTTTTTAAGTTTTCAAATTTTCTTTGTTAGAGTTGTGTGCTCGAATCCCGTTTGATCCGATTTGAAAAGTGCGAGGTGTAATTCACTTGTTAAAAAAATAAAATAGAAAGACAAAATTAAAGATTTGTGGGGGCAAAGGTCCGAGATTGATTTTAAAAGAACTGCGCATAGTTGGAAACCTTTGTATTCTTATTCTTCAACATTAGTGGATTTTTCCTCCTCTGCCCGTATATTTTCCCGATAAGAATTTTCTACGTATTCTTATTTTTCTTTCTTATTGCTTTGCGATCATTCCTATTACCATTTTCGATATATAATATAACACTATTTGTAATCATCAATTCGCACCTTCCATTGATGATATTGAGCTTCAACAATTTTTTTTGAGATACTAGCAATTAGATGTCCATATTAAAAGATAAAATTTTAAATTTTGATCTTACATATTTTCTTTCTTTAATATGATTTTCATGTTTGGAAAATTATTTAATAATTATATTTAGGTATAATTGTTTGTAGTCACACAAATATGTAATGCTTGGTAACTATCATAATTAATGAACCTCACTAAATTCAGTATAATTAAAACATCTCAATTACATTTTGCAATAAGTGAGAATTGATAACTACGTTGGTAATTAAAAATAATTATGTTCAAATCCAATTACATTATAAATATTTCTACATGATTTAAGTTGAAGGTAAACTATAGAAGTAGTCATCCAATTATTAACATGTTTTTATTTTGATCACTCAAATTAAAAAAAATTCTATTTTAGTCACTAAAGTTATTGAGAGTTGGATGTTTTAGTCATGACTTCACATAAATAAAACAAATAAAATGAAAAAAAGAAGGGGGAAATATTAGGTTATCAATTTTATTTATAAGTATTGTTATAATTTTTTATAACTTCGTATGTATTTTTCATGTATTTTTTAAAAAAAATGAATTATATATATATTTTTTAAAAATTTTAAATTTGAATTTTTTTAGAAGCAAGATTAAATTGATAGAATGTATAAAGTTGAGAAAATTTGTTAAATTTTTTAGAATTATGACCAAATTGATAGACTATGTAAACATTGAAGGGCTAAATTTGTTATTATGTCAATAAAAAAGGCCATATCAACATTTTGTTAATAATTTAATGGAGGAGTAACCAAAATCTCAAATATCGATAATATTAGTGACTAAAATAAATTTTTTTTTTTTTACTTAGATGACCAATACAAGATCACGCCAATAGTTAAGTGACTACTTGTGCAGTTTACCCTTAAGTTTAAAAAGATTTTTTTTATAAAATAATAATGTTCTAGTTTTAGGTCATATATTTTGACCTATTGAATATTTAACTAAATTACGTAGTATTTATTATTAATTATTTATACTTTGCCCAACAAATAGAATGTTAAAATATTAGATTAAATTGTATATAATATTTATTTTTCTCGTTAGTTTCATTAATGCCTTTGAAAAGATATTTTATAATTAGATTTGAATGTAAGTATTTGTAATTACATAAATATCTCGTATTCGAATAACTATTGTAATAAATAAATTTTCCGAATAAATTTATAAACATTTGGGTCACATTGGCATGGATTTAAGTCAAACTATGGTTTAAGCTATTTGAAGACGTTGAATTTGGATTTTTGGATGATTTATGCAAAGATTACAAGTTTTTAAAGTTCATGGTATGTTATGTCAAAAAAAAAAAAAAAGAAAGGTTCATGGTGTGTTCAATGGCATATCATGTTCAAAATGTGTATTGGTTGGATGAATACCTATTTGATATGTTAGATGCATGTTTATTAGAGTTTTAACGGTTTTGATACATTTTGAGTCCGTTTTAGAGGACGAATATACACTTTTTTTTGTTGGGTATAGTACATTGGGAGTCAGATCTTAAGATAGAACGAACATGTCTCGAGACAGTATGATTTTTTGGGTAGATGTCTCGAGAAATGGCGAGCATGTCTTAGGACATAAGTTGCTTTGTCTTGAGACAACGAAGTTAGTAACTAAAAATCGCCCCAGTTGCCTCAAGTCTCGATACATATCCCTTTTGTCTCGAGACATGCAATATAGCATTGGCTTCATGGGACTATTGACATGCACCTATTGTCTGGGGACATACAGGTATATTTTTTTCATGCTGATTTTGATTGTAGTGACGCATGAATGCCTAATGTGTTGTATTGCTCATGTTTTAATGTGTTTTAAATTTATGATTGATTGATTGAGTCACTTCAACGACCAATGAACACTTGGTGTTCAAACCAAGCCTCCATACCAAGTATGAGGTGTTACACGATGACTCTCTAAGTATAGCCTTTTTCCAAACTTCAAGCACTCACCAACATATTTGGTTAAGGAAGATATGCCAACTTTATAATTGACTTTAATGTTGTAGTGCTTAACGGTTGTTACAATGACATTTTTCGACCAAGATTATGTCCCCATGCATAAATCTCCAATATTGGAATTAGAGTTCATCATATGGCTCAATAATATACGAGGATATTCAGGAAATTCCAAATCATGCATCACCTTAATGTTGATGCTACACATATGAGATAGAGGTTCGTAGCAGGCTTCACTTGAAACTGAAATCATCATCATCTTATTGACAATTGACGTCATCTGGTACGTCGTCACATATGCATCACTATATCTAGAAATAGTGTCATCATCGTATGCAACATCTATTGGCACATCTCTTGCGTCCAACTTGACAACATTCTCCTTCAAAACTGGTGTGATGTTTAGTATCAAATGTTCTGCACTATCTACTCATAAACCAAATCTCAATAACCTACTCCTTGATTAAAGTTGAATATGAATATTGATTGCTGTCAGATATCGATGGTGTGGAAAATAATCTTGATAAATGAATCTTCTGATTTAACATCCATTTATCCAATTTCATTTCAAGCATTCATATTTTAATAATTTTATATTTTTTATAATTTCAAAATACAACAATATAAAAGAAAATGATATATAAAAGATTTTTTTTTTTATTCTTTTTACTATATTTTTAGAATTTTAAGATTTTTTTCATTTATATTTATTGAATTCTCTAATATTTTTAAGGAATTTTGACTTTTTTTTTTACATCATTTGATTGGTTAAGGTATTTAAAGAATCTAATATAATAAGACATAAAATATAAATTTTAAATACTTTTTTGAGTAATTAATATA
Organism: Kokia cookei; assembly: GCA_039519145.1. NCBI lineage: Eukaryota > Viridiplantae > Streptophyta > Magnoliopsida > Malvales > Malvaceae > Kokia > Kokia cookei. The sequence continues at coordinate 54,255,290 of CM076903.1, forward strand.
AATTATTTGTAAAATTAATGATACATAAAATGTTTTAAAAACTTAAATATGATAATAAATTATATTTAAATAATTTTATATAAATATTGATTAATCTAATTTATATACACCTTTTAAATAGATAACATAAATAAATGTATTTTGATAATTTTTATTTTTCAAAGCAAAAATCAAAATCACTTAAATTTCAACTTTTTGTGTTCGAGCGAAAACACTTTTGTATTGTAGTTTTAATCCCAAAAATCAAATATTATTCGTTGAAAAAAAGCATTTTCGAAATTTTAAAAGTCTTTTTGGATGAATATTTATTTTTAATGCAGTGCGTTTATTTATTTATTTATTTTAAATTATAACATCGTTGTAGTATCTAATATTATCATTACATTTATTTTTTATACTAACCATCCCATCGAAAAGAGTTCTAAACTCGATGATAAATAAGTCGAACTTGTGCATAAGTTACATAATGTGATTGAAATAGTAGAATTGACTTGTGTGTTTGATAGCTCATTCCTCCTCAATCATGAAGTACTGATAAGCCGAAGAAATCAAAGACGTGTGTTTGATTGAATTTAAGAAAACACACAGAACTGACTTTTCTCCCCACCACCAAAATTTGTTCTACTTTAATAGATATAGTAAAAAAGAAACCCACCACTATAGTTTTAACCATATATGTGCGTTTGGGGCACAATATTTTCATTCTTTGGGGCACATTTTAGCACTGTCAAGATTGTTGTTCGGCTAGGTGTGGGGTCTGTTTCTGTTATCGTTGGCATTTCACTTCAAGACAAGAGCCAATAATGCGTAGGCGCAGCATGTTGGATATATGTATGTTTTGGATCATCAGAATCAGAATCCCATTTTGTGATTTTACTTTAATGTTCGAATTTGCAAATTATCCGTAAAATATTCGATTTTTATTCTTAAAATTTAAGTCTAAATTAAATAGTAATATTCGTAAAATAAAAGGTGGGTTTGAATGGCAAAAAAAAATGCATTTTATCACCTTAATAGAAAACAGCAAAAGTCAAAAAGTATGTTCTATATTTAAAGATATGTTGTATAACCAAAAAATAAAGGATTGCAACCATATTAACGAATGATAACAAAAGAAAATGCATTTATTTTTTGTATGAATAAAAGGCTAAGATTTACGCAGATTTAAATATCAAAATTATTTTCTGCAAAATTAAAATTGAATGTCTAAATTGCAGAATCTGAAACAATTATTTGAGGCATTGGAGTTGAATGATAATGACAGCTAAACCTTGGAAATGGAGAATGGAATCGCCCACTTTCCTTGAACATGAAGGCAGCCTATGGATATGTAGAATATCACAAATTTGGTGGCTTATTCATTCATTCGCTGCACAAAACAGAAAATAATATTATTTTTTCTTATTTAAGAGTGTGTTTGGATCAACGATATATTTACTTATAATTAATATGAAAATAATGATGACGATGATATTAGATATTGTAAAAATATTATTGCGTAAAATAAAAAAGTATATTAAACGCATTCCATCGTCCGTTTAAACTCACCTTAGATAATTTATTTAATTAAATAATATGAATTCAACAATTTCAAAGTGACAAATTAAATATCAATATGACAAAATAAATTTTTATTTCAAATTATCATCTCAATATAAAAATATAAAACGTTAAAAAAATATTGTTTTAATAAATAATAGTTATTTTGAATAGAAAAGCCGAAAATCACCATTCAACTAACCTACATATAGGTGATGGGGTTGCGAAATTGGATTTTTCTTCAAATTACTTTTGTTTTTTTTGTTTTTTTCAGTCGAAAGTGTTTGGTATTCGTAACTTCAATTAACATTTCAAGATGTTTAGTTGAAATTTGAAGATAAATCAAAGACTTTTTGGGACTAATTAATAATTAGTGTTATTCGTTTAATCTCATATGATGGTCTGACAATCAGGATATTTATTTTCTCAGATGTGATTTGAATTCGAGTCACATTAATCGTATTTATTGTTCGAGCTTTACCTTATTATTATAATTCATAAAAAATAGAATTATTCGTTATTAGAGAATTTATGTAAGATAATTAGCCAGGTTAACTTTCTTTTTTTTTTTCAATTATTTTAAAATGTTAATATAGTTTACCAAGTAGAATTTCATTTTCATAAAATCAACATGAGGTGACATCATACATTGCCTACAGGGAAAGTTTGAGGAGAGGAAACTTGACAACCCTTTTTAACCCAGCACTTAGTATTAATCACTTATTTCCTTTCATAGCTGCTGCATTTTCTTAGCTTAAGGACCCAGATGTTTACACTTAATTTAATCTAGAAACACTTATGATGCATTTTTTAAAATATTTATAATATTATTTATATTTAATAAATATATACAGATATAGATTAAATGGTAGAAGTATTATGGAAGTTTTTGTGCTAAAGTGGATTGCACTTTGCCCCCTTTATTCAACAGTACAAATTAGTCTTTCTTCGTTAGATAAAAAATAGCAAATTGATTACTCTGTTAAAAATTTCATCCATTTCTATTGTCAAGTGCTGATAAGGTTCAAAGAACAACCAGACAGTGACGCATGGCGTACCACTTGTACCTTATATTGACATGGAGGGACTAATTTAAGTAAAATGAATGAAATTGTTAATCGAAGTAGATGAAATTTTTTTTTACAGACAATGAAATGGATGCATTTTTTTTTTATGTAGAGTGACTAATTCAAGCAACCAAATAGTGATACATAATCACTTAATAGTAAAAATAGATGAAAAATTTAACATAGGACTAATTTACTATTTGATTTAACGTACAAAACTAATATACTCAATTTTTGAATAGAGGGAACTAAAATTACAATCTAATTCCTGCTGTGAGGACCTTCAAAGTATTTTTTGAAATGGGATTGCCATTGGGGGTGGCCAGACCCATCATGTGCAGGTGTTGAAGAGCCATTTTTTTTTTTCCTTTCCAGCTTTGACAATTTTTATATTGTTGGGCCTAGTCTAGGCCTGTTTTCCCTAAATTGTAATGATATATTCTGTCATATTCTACCAAGTTGTTAAAATTCAATTCCAAATAATATGATAAATTAAAATTTATTTATGTGACAAAATTGGAATTTGGTAAATGATTAAGGTTTTATTTATTATCGGGGTTAAAAAGCATTTTTCTAACTCAAATTTTGATTTTCAAGCACATTTTAACTTGAGTTGAAATAAAAAATTTTGATAAACAAATAACTTTTCAAACCCAATCTTGATTTTAAACTGAGTTTTAATCCAAGCAAATAGAAGTCAAAATATTTAGCTTTTGGAAAATAAATTTTTCATGAAGTTACCATTTTATCCCCCATTAATCTTTTACTTCACAACATCATGTCTAAAATTATCATTTTATATTTTCAAAAGCACTTTTTGTTAGTAATGATAAACACTATAAAAATTTTCAAACGCACTTTTTAAAAACTTTTTTTCACGTCACTTTTCAAAAACATTTTCTAAACTTGACGATAAACTAGTCCTAACTCAAATATTTAATGGTAAAAAAGTTTTTAAAAATTGTAAAAAAAAAAAAAAAAAAAACACAGGCCAACGTCTATGGGACCTTACCTAGAGATGAATTTGTTATATACTCCTGAGTATGAAGAAATGATTTATGCCCAACCCGTCAAACATTTGATGCAACCTCATCTTTGTATAATTAAGTAAACTCCTTCCTAACTTACTTTAGTTATGCAAGTGAAAATCAACACTTAGAAGGTGACACTCAATAATAGTTTTCCTTTAAGTTCACACATCAGCCACGAAACAAATCATCTGTATATATAAAAGTTACAATCCGGCTATTAATATAGGAGTTTCCATGATATTTTTACCTACAAATCTATAATACGTTAACTAATTTATTTTTTTTGCCAATACATATAGATGATTTGCTTCGTCGGTGATACTTGGATTTAAATGAGCACATATTTTTATAGTGAGGAACTATTATTGAGTGTCATTGTTATACACTTTTTGAGTGTTGATTTCACTTGCATAATTAAGATGAGTTGAGATAGAGTTTACTTAATTGTACAACGGTGAAGTTGCATCAAAGTTGGACACAAATCATTTTTATGTACCGTGAAGCTTATAGTAAATTTATTTTTAGATAAGATCTTGCCGACGTCGTTTCGATCTCTTAAACAGAAAAAATTGTTCGAATCGAAAATTGATAATCTGATCAATTGTGATTTGGTTAGACATCTAATTTTAGATTTCATCTCTTAAACTTTGTAAAAATAATGTTTAAATATATTATAAACGGACTAAAATATAACATTGAATATGGTGTAAATTATAATTCCAAAGCCAACGTAGATTGAAAAGTCTGCTTTCTTTATTCATTGCATCATCAAGATACTGATATTGAAAACTACACAATTGTTAAAGAAGTCGGATCCCAATGTGTCTCCACTCAGAAATTTGCGTCAAACATGAAACATGATGGGACCATTTCCCACCAATCAACATTATTTTCATTTAATTATTCTACTTGGTGGGTGGTTGGTAACATCTATAAAAATGCTTTAGTCTCTGCGTGTATGGATCCTCATCTGTGTTTCATCTTGCTGGAATCATTTGATAGATTTCAGTTTGAACCAGCAATGACCGAAGCAATTGCATTCGACCTCGCCGTAGAGCTTATTACTAAATTGAGCTCCTTTACTCTCTCTCAAATTGGATTGTGGTGGAATGTTAAAGATGACCTCGACGATCTCGAAAGCACTGTCTCTACAATCAAAGCTGTGCTTTTTGACGCAGAACAGCTATCTGTGACAAGCCAACTCGTCAAACATTGGCTTGAAAAGCTGAGAGATGTACTTTATGATGCTGACGACTTGCTCGATGATTTCTCTACTGAAGCTTTGCGGAAAGATCTATTGGGTGGAAACAAGCTGACGAAAGAGGTACGCCTTTTCTTTTTCAAGCTCAAATCAGTTTGCTTACGGTCTCAAGATGGGTCGGAAAATTAAGGCCATTAAGGCCAGGTTGATTTCAATTGGAAGTGAAGCCAAGATGTTCAACTTAGTAGAGCGTGACCGTCCCACGGAAACCTCTTTCATGACTAAAAAGAGGCAGCAAACGCACTCTTTTAAAGATAAAATAATAGGGAGGGCTGGTGATAAAGCAGCTCTTTTAAAGCTCGTGTTAGAGTTTGAAACGGAAGAGAACGTTTACATCATTCCAATTGTGGGGTTAGGAGGGTTAGGGAAGACTGCTTTAGCCCAGTTTGTCTATAATGATGAAATGGTTAAAAATCATTTTGAGTTGATGATGTTTGTGTGTGTTTCAAATGTTTTTGATGTCAAAATAATTGTAGAAAACTTATCAAATCTGCAACTGGTCAAGCACCGGATCAAAATCTCGAAATGGACCAATTGCAAAAACAACTTCGAGAAAAAATTGGTGGAAAAAGGTATTTGCTTGTTTTGGATGACATTTGGAATGATGAGTGGGAAAAATGGGTTAGTTTAAAGGAGTTATTGATAGGTGGGGCTAAAGGAAGTAGGATAATAGTAACTACTCGCTCTACTAAGGTAGCCAAGATCACTAGTAAATGTCAGCCTCATGTTCTAAAAGGCCTATCCGATGATGATGCTTGGTCTTTGTTCAAAGAGATAGCATTTGAGCAAAGACTTACAGATTCGACAGGTTCAGGCTTTGTGGAAATAGGAAAGCAGATTTTGGAAAGGTGCTGTGGAGTTCCCTTAGTCATAAGGACGATAGCTGGTACGTTATCTTTCAAAGAAACTAAAAATGAGTGGCTTTCTTTCAAAGATAATGAACTTGCTAGAATATCTCAGGACGAAAGTGAGATTTTACTTACACTTAACTTAAGCTACGATCATCTCCCATCCCTTTTAAAGCATTGCTTTGCCGATTGTATCCAAAAGATCATGTAATTCATGTACAAACTCTTGTTCAATTTTGGATTGCACAAGGTTTCGTAAAGCAATTGAATCAAAGTCAATCTCTTGAGGAGATCGGGTTTGGGTATTTTCAAAATTTAGTCGAAAGAAGTTTCTTTCAAGAGGTGGTAGAATATGGAATTGGGGATATGACATGTAAAATGCATGATTTAATGCATGATCTAGCTGAATCAGTAGCAGGGATGGAGAGTAGTATTGTAGATTCAAATAAAATTGCAAGTAAGGTTGGTGAAAACTGTCGCCACGTATCAATTAATCCTTCATTGATTCCTTTGTTTAAGGGAAAAAGGTTGCGAACCTTGTTACGGTTTCCATACATGGGAACTCAAAAATTGAGCGACGAAACTTGGGATTTTGTAATTGCAAATTGTAGATGCTTGCGTGTATTAGAATTGTATAATTTTGATTTTGACATGATTCCACACTCCATTCATAAGTTGAAACATTTGAGGTACCTTGATCTTTCTCACAATAACTATCTTAAGATTCTCCCAAAGAGTACTTGAAAAATACAAAATTTGCAAGTGCTGAAACTTGACTGGTGTAATCGGCCTGAAGAATTGCCGAAGAAGATTGAAAAATTGGTGAATCTTACCCATATTGGTTGTGAAGGTTGTAATGGTTTAACTCATATGCCACGTGGAATAGGAAAGCTGAGTTCCCTCGAAACGTTACGCATGTTTGTAGTGGATAAAGATGGTTCCCATGGCGGTGCAGATCTAAGTGAATGGAGAGGGCTTAACAACTTGAGGGGAGAGCTAAGAATAACAAATTTGGGATTCGTCAAAAATGCAGGAGAGAAGTTTAAGGCTGCTAATTTGAAAGAGAAGCAACATTTGAGATCGTTGATTTTAGATTATGCTGATGATGACGACGATGACGACCACAAGTCACTTGAAGACCTCCAGCCCCATCCTAATCTCAAGGAGCTCTGTATTGGAGGATGGAGAGGTGATGCCAAGTTTCCAAGTTGGCTTTCTTTGCTCACAAATCTCATTGAGATTAGAATATGGGGTCCTAGTAAACTCAAACATCTCCCGTCCTTTGCTCAATTGCCTTGTCTTCAAAAGCTGAAGATATCTAGTTTAACTGAGCTGGAGTACATGGATGATAATAGCCCAAAAGGAAGCCAAGGAGAACCAGAATCATTCTTCCCATCGCTTAAGTATCTTTGGCTTTGGGACTGCCCGAATATGAAGAGTTGGTGGAGGACGACAAAACCGATTGATGATGATTCCAACGAGGACGACACAACAGTGGCATTTCCTTGTCTTTCCGCTGTATGGATTATAGATTGCCCTTTGACTTCAATGCCGTTGTATCCTTCACTCGATGGTGAGCTAGACTTGGTGAATACCAGTTCAAGGCCATTAAAGCAGACTATCAAGATGAACATGAATGCCAAGACCCCATCAAGTTCAACCTCTTCTCTTCCTCTCTCCAAATTGGAATCTTCCCGTGTAGACAACATTGAGGGATTGGACACTCAGACGCTAGATGAGTGCCTGCAACATCTCACCGGCCTCAAAATATTTATAATAAGAGATTGCAAGGAGGTTGATTTAGAGGGCATGCAATGGGAACCCCTTAAGAATCTCTCCCATTTGGAGATTGATAATATTCCAAAGCTGGTGTCTCTCCCCACTGGGCTTCAACATCTTGTTGAATTGAAAACATTAAAAACTCATAATTGCAATGGATTGAGGTCACTCTTTCCTGTGTTCCAATATCTCACTTCCCTTGAAGACTTTTCAGTAAGCAACTGCGAGGAGCTGGAGTTATCTGCAGCTGGCATCCAAATATTCCAAAATTATACAAGCCTTTGCTCCCTATCGCTGGAATATATTCCAGAGTGTCGGCATCTTCCGGAGTGGCTTCAACATCTAACAAATCTGCAAAAGCTTTATCTCATTGATTTGCCCAATTTAACATTGCTTCCAGACGAGATGCATTGCCTAACCAATTTGCAAATTTTACAAATAGAAAGAATTCCTCAGTTGAAGGAAAGATGTCGGAAGGACATTGGTGCTGATTGGCATAAGATTGCTCACATCCTCAACATTTGGTTGTAATCAGGTTGGTCCGTCCTTTTCATTTATTTATTTTTATGACCTGTTTTCTCTTAATATATGCCAACTGATTACTATCTTAGATGGTACCAATGCTATTGACAGGCTATTATTGATGCAGGGCACCCTGTTCGGGATTTCAGCCAAATTTGTTATTGAAGATCCAAACAGGAAAAATGAAAATTGCTTCAGAATATTTGGTGGTGAGGTTGAGGTTGATAAATTTCAATGTATATATCAACAGCGTTATACTAAACACACATATGTGCAAATAGAAGGTTGACAATGGTGAGCACTTTAGTAAAAAAATAATTAAATCTCTTTTGCAAAAGGTTTTGAGGTGTAAATAAATAATGGGAATTGTAACATATTCTATGTTGGCATTTCTAATTTTCAGGTTCATTGTTGCTTTTGAAAGAGTTCTTGTTATTCCACTTTACATGGAGCTTATGAAGAGATTGATTTATTTTGTGGGTGATGAGTGAATTTAAAGAAACACACATGTTCATAGTAGGAATTATTATCGAGTGCCATTGTCAGACACCATCTAGTGTTGAATGTTGATTTTCACTTGCATAGCTAAAATGAGTTGGGAGAGAGTTTACTTAATTGTACGAAAGTGAGATTGCATCAAGTGTTCGAGGGGTTAGGCTTACATCATTTCTTTGTATTATGAAGTTTATAGTGTATTTATCTCTGGGCAAGACTCCGCAGACGTAAGGCGAGTTCCGAACTACGTAAACATCTTGATTAAACATAAAAAACTAGTATTGAAAATACTCGAACCTGAACAGATAGCTTAGCTATAAATATTTGTGCATGCTTTTTTCCTGCCTTTTGGGGGTGAGCAGATAGATAGGCTAAAATTTATAGAAGGCAGACAAGAAAATCTTACTTCTGATTGTTCTCATTCTCACTCAAATCCCTCAACCTTTCCTGCATTTCTCTGCAATATTTTAGAAGCATCAGCTTCCCTAAACAGGTTCAAGATAGTAACAGTTGCTTCTTTAACAAGAGAATAAGTCATGCACAACCTTGTTTGATCATCTAATCTCCTCTCTTCCATGGAAAGGTTCTCAATTTCCTCCTGCATTAAAGAATAGAAATTAAGCTCATATGTATTAGAAATAAACAGCACAAATAGAAAATTTGTTGACTGGATGTCAAAGAAAAGAAGATTGACATTACTTTCGAGTACCTGTATTACAGAGACATCACCATCTGTTTCTCCTGGCTTTGAAGCACAAACACCCCTAGTAAATTTGATTAATCTTCAAGTAAGTCTCACATTTTTCAAAGGTTAACCAGAATGACAAACCAAATTAAGACATCAAATTCTTGAAAAATGATTAACATCAATAATTCTTTCCACCGTATTCTGTTTTTGAACTTCTTTTTGATAAGACCAATACCTTCCAAGACATTTGTTATATCATATATCCTCCTCTTCTGCACCTGTTACAACATTTACAGGGAAAATAAAAGACAAAAGAACAAAAGAACCCTTTAAGTAACATGGAAAAATACTCAATAAACAACCGTTGATACAAAAGCTCACTAGTATATCATTCCCTCTAATGCTTCTGCAGCCTTATTTAGGTCAAGGTTACCATCTTCAACATGCTTCATTAGATTGACAAACTTCTTCGTCAACAGACCTAGAAATGGTGACCACATTATTCTCCTCCTCACCATCCATAGAAGGTTAAGGAGCTAAAACAGACCGTGTTAAAAGAAAAAGAATGGGCAGTAAGATTACCTAAAGAACTGTAATACCGGCAGCTGGCAGCAGGTGTAAGAGGAGATGGACAACCTGCCAATTATCATATATGATGTCAGTGATTCCTCTTCTACAAAATCCATCTCTCTTAATTCAAGCAATCAAGTATTGATGGTAGAGCTGTGGAGTGAATCACGAGTTTCCTTCTATGGACTAAGCCAGTAGGAAATAGTCTGGCACCAGCATTTGACACGGGTGTTGGAGGCATTGATTGGCTTTCAAGGTCTTTGATCTATTCCTCCTTTAGCAGATGCAGGTGTCTGGAAGCCCATACAATACATAAGGGGGAAACTATAGTCATGGGCATTATGAATATCAACTGAATCATTTTCCAAGCATCCATCAAAGACAAAACATCAAAAGAACTAAAACCCATCAAGCTTTCTTCATATAGAGCACGACATTAAATGTTCGACTTTGGACCGAGAATGGAGTAGCAATGTAGCATAACATAACCTTCCTCTCTTACCATAGCATTTATATTGCATACAACTAACACTATAAATTGCAATTATATTTGATCACTAGATCTTTGCCTCGTCAGCTTTCTGAGAAAATTTTACAGTACTACTCAAATTAAGGCATCAAAATGCTCAAGTCATCAAGTTCTGGACATTGGATGAGGTCAGCATTCATTCAATTTCAACTTAACGAGCACTTTAATCTACCAAAACTCCACTATATCATCAAATACATAATCAAAAATGGAAATACCTCACTTGTTAAAATACAGTCATCACAATTTCGCCGCAGAAACAAATAATGCTACTGATAATTTATCCCCTAAGAAACTTAGCCACCGTGAAAGGTTCTATTTAGGCTATTTTACTCAAATGATCCAAAAAAATTATTTATTTATGTAAATGATCCTGATTAAAAAATAATGACCTAAATGACTTAAAATGAAGAGTAAAATTGGATTTGGGGACTAAATGATCGGCACCCGTATTTTTTCTTCTGATGATTGTGTCAGGGGTTAAAAAATATTTTTTTTTTTGGGTGCTGGACACTAGATGACAGGCACCCATGTATATTTTTTCAAATTGTAGTATATTGATATATATTTATACAAACATTTAAAAAAAAAAAAAAATTGGGTGCTAGACACTAAATAGTCAACACCATTTTTTTCATATAAAAAATTATTATTTTTTAGATGCTGACACATTGATGATGGACACCACAATATCATATTTCAAAAAAAAATATTTTTTTTGGATGTTGAAACAATGGTCGACACACAATAGTTGCATATGAAATTGGGCTCAAGTATACTTCAATTTTTAAATTAAATAAAAATAAGATAATTGGTATTTAATTTTGGAAGTAGATAAATATGTTAGAATTGAAAAGGCATGATTAAAATTGATATATCATTAATTAGCAATTGGGTAATATAAAAAGACTTCAAATCTAATTAAAAAATAAAAATTGATCAAACAAATGTACATATGATAGTGGGTATGAGTTTAATGGGTAATATAAAAAAAATTTAAACAATAAAATGTTACTTAAATTATACTAATTTTTTTAAGTTGGTATTTAAATTTTTTTTTTATCAGAATTGATATTTAAACTATGAAATCATTACTTATTTTATCTCAAATGTTAATCTCGTTAGAAAAAAAAATTTCAGTCAATTATAACTTGCCATGTAAATATTTATTTATTTTACCCATTTTCTTATATATTTTTCTAATCAAACAATTTTTACAAAATTTTCTTATTAACAAAAACCCAAAAAACTTCCACCATTTTATATTTTCGTCTCCGAATCCAATAACAGGATCTGATAAGCTCATTAGAAAGAGGACATTTGAACTCTTCAGGACAAGGCACCGCTTCACGTAACTTAAAGGTGGCCGGCGAGGATCGTTTATTGAACACAATAAGGTCTCTCAAAGCACAAAGAGCATCTTTAGCTCGATCGGTGGCATGGATGCTGTAATCATCGTCGTCGAAGATAGTCCTAACCAGTCTCTGCAATTCTTTCTTCGGTTCCACTGCTTTGGCTCTCACCCTTGGATCCGAACTCAACACCCCCATTTTTGCCATCTGATTTCTTTCTCCCACCCAATCAAAATGGAAAAGTAATCAAAGCCGTTAAACAAAGTTATCAATGGAGAAAAGAACAGAGAATGAGAATAATCTGTTTCATTCTCTAATTTTATTTTAATTTATTTTTCTCTATTCTAAAATTTGCAGTACCGACCTGCGGATATTTTATTACAAAGAAAAAACCAAGGACAATTTATTACTTTCTGCTATCTTCTTCTTCATCTGCTTCTTACTCCATATTTATTTATTTATTTGTTTTCTATTAATAATTATTTTATGTTTTTATTTTAAAATATGAGGGAATTAAAGGCAATGATGGTGATGTGTTTCTCTAATTGCAAACTGAGTTGAGATTTTCTTTCTCATTTTCTCATTCTTAATTTTAATTTTCCTCCAATCCAAACAAGATATAAAGTCTTAAAATTCAACAAATTTTCTGTTTCTTTTCAAATTGAATTTTTTAAATCTATTCCGTTTAAATGTATGGAAAGAATTGAGTGAAAGAAAAAATAAAATAAAAGCTTCAAGATGGTAATAACGGTTGAAGCTTGAAAATGATAAAATGGTAAGATTTTTTTTTTTTTTTTTATGTTTGGTTCATGAGAAAATATAAGAAAATCTTAAAAATTACTTGATGAGAAGAAAATATAAAAAATGGATAAAATAAATAGAAATTTACGTGAAAAATTATGATTGGCTAAATTTTTTTTTTAACGGGACTAACAATTGAGGTAAAATAAATAACACGATTTAATAGTTTAGATGTCAATTCTGATAAAAAAATTTTAGGTATCAATTTAAAAAAATTAGTATAATTTAAATATTATTTTATTTTTAAGCTTATAAAAAATAAAAAAAATTGTTGGATCACATCGATCTGACCTAAAATGATAATAAAATAAAAAAATAAAAAAAAATGATATGTCACATCGGTAACAACTAAATTTGGGATTTTAATGGTAGGGATTAATCTCAAAAATATATATATTTTTTAAAAATTTGGTATTGGAGTGTCGATCGTCAGTGTCTTAGAATCACAAAAAAATAATTTTTTTTTAAAAATCTGGTATTGAGGTATCAGTCATCAATGTCTCAACACTCCAAAAAAAAAAAATTTACTATTCGAAAAAGTGGGTGTCGACTATCTCATTCCCCTAACCCCAATTTTTTTGTTTGATAAAATGAGTGTCGATCATTAATGTACCAACACCAAAAAAATAATTTTTTATATAAAAAAGTGGTGTTGACCATTTAATGTCCTGCAACCAATTTTTTTTTAAATACTAATATAAATATATATCAATATGCTACGGTTTAAAAAAGACACATGAGTGCCGATCATTTAGTGTTCAGCACTAGAAAAATATTTTTTTTTAACTCTTAACACAATCATCAAGTAATAATTGAAAAAATATTGGTGTCGGCCGTTTAGTCTCCAAACCTAATTTTACTGTTTATTTCAGGTCATTTAGACGATTATTTTTTAACTAATGTCATTTATATAAATAATTAATTTTTACGAGTTATTTTGAGTAAAATAGCCTTCTATTTATGAAGAAATCAAAAGATCACACACAAAAATTAAAGCATATGACATTAAACGTTAGTAAGAATACAATTCTTATCAAAATTGAAATAATATACTACTAATTACATGGTAACCGTCATTTTTCACTGGAGATCTTACAACAATTACTTCAACTTCTTGATCGGCGACAATTTCACGACTATTACTAAATGAAAATATGTGATGATCATCGGGATGAACAAACGACAGCTTCGTCGAAGTGAGGGCCAAGTGACGACGTATAGGTGGAACAATCGGAGGAACCATCGAGTATAATTGGAAATGGGAAAAGAGAAGTAAGGGTTTTAGTTTAAAGGTTGGAGGGAAAAGGGAAAAGGAAGAAACCTTTTGTTTTTACTTTTTGGAAGTCTTTTTAACTTTTTCAATTGTTTAATTTCATCCCAAAATAAGATTGAAATACATATACGGGTGAAAAGTACTTTGGAAGACATATATCGAAAAAAAACTTATTTGCACATCAGTTAGCATTTGCTCAATTCCAAACATAATTCTTTTTCTCACTAAATGAAAGAATTATAGAGTAATTCAGCAGTTCTTTCGATGAAACATGATTAATTCATTAATGATGTTGAAGAAGAAAAGAAACTTTAGTTGGAACCCTTCACAAGCGACTAAATCTAGTTCCAATGGGGAAGTAAGTCATCGGGATCGGAGGGCTTTTCTTAGTGTTTCTTTCTTTCGATTTGGCTTTAACCTTGCTGGATGTTGGTGGAGTATAGCCACCTTGAGACGCCACCTTACTTGAAACGGAAAAACAACTGAAGAAACTTTTAAAAAGATCCATAGAAATTTAATATTTGTGTGGTTTTTGCTGTGGAGTTGGAGTTGATAATAGTTTGATGGTGGTAGTGGTGGGGGTGGTGTTATATATATGTATTTAAGCATGTAGTTTAGCAGGACATTTGTCGCGAATTTCGCGGAAGGAAAGGGGGGTGCATGCATCCTGCGATGCTGGTTGCTTTCAGAGGGTGGTGGTTGCTGACTTTCTTGGGCTGCATTTGAATGTGATAAACAAGCAAAAGTAGACGACAAAATTCGGCCCTACATCGTGGAATCTCATTACTTAATGGCTAAGTTTGGCAATTAATTTAAAATATGTAAGTTCATGTGACCTCTATTAGGAAAAAAAATTGCAATAATTTAATGACGGTGTAGAGTATATCTCTTCATGAGTTACATTATCCATTCAAGCTCGAAATTTGTAAGGATTTAAGTAAAAATATTAAATTTAAAAAATGAGTTTGTGCAAAAAAAAAAAATTAGGATCTTTTAAAATATGGATCAGACTCAAGCTTAGAATATTCAAGGCCTAAGTTCGATTTTCTCCAGTCCGTTTTTAAGTTTATAATACTTTATATTATGTTATTTTATATATTATGTAATTTAGAACACATTAAAAAATAAACCTATATACTAAATATATAGTAAACATTAAAATAATGTTAAGATGACAATATAAAAAATTTCAATAAATAAAAAATATATAAAATTATTAAATATTAAAACAATATAATATAAATATTTTTAAAAAAAATTAAAAAATAATATGAGTCAACCTAAAATGAGTCTGAGTTAGTGTTTTGAGTAAAAATTTAAGCTCATATTTCAGGCCGGACTGGACTTGGATAAATATAAAATATGTTAATATAATGCGTACACTTGACCCGACCTGACCATGAGCATCTTTACTGTAGAGTCAATTTCAAGTTTTATACAATACTTATATTTGTATTATTTTTTTGGTTTAAAATATTATAAATATATTGTTGCATGTTTTTTTAATGCAAGTCATGTTATTTTTGGGTTGCAATGTGTTTTGCGTGTGCTATAATATCAATTCAGTTTAAAGAATAATTTATGCATTTAAATTATGTTATGTTTAAATTCATCTTATATTTTTTTTTATAATTTTTAATATTGATTCAATTTAAAGAGAAAAAAATATTTATATTATGTTTGTGTTTGAAATGTTATTATATTGTCATGTTTTAATAATTTCACGTTGTTTTATATAATTTCTCAGTGCATCTCATATTTTACCATTTGATTTTAATTCCAAATTTATCTTTTGAAAATTAAACAATTACGCTTTGCATTAACTTAATACAAATATCATAATTATCTTCACTTATCCATTAATGTTCTTTATTTTAGCAATAATAGGTTATAGATTAGTTGTTTAGGGTTTAGGGACTGCAGGACTGCGATTGAATGTTGGCGGATGGTGGTGCCGGCTAATTGCTTCTCGCTGGTTGTAGATTTGGAGTTGACCGATTGAGTGGTGGCCAATATGAGAGATGTGTTCAAACTCAAAGTAGAAGGATTAAATCCTCGAGTTTTCTTTGTGACTTTGTGCAGGATGTTGTGGAAGAACAGAAATACCTTCATTCTCCAACAAGTAATTAGTATACTGGATGAGTTGATTAGAAGATTTGAATGCTCAGCTACTAATGTTTGTAATGTGGTAATTAAACGAGGCAAAATGAGAGGTGATAGGGTAGAATTGAGTAGATGGAAACCACCTACTTGTGGTTGGGTAAAAATCAACATTGATGGTGTATCGAGTAGGTACGAATATTGGTCTGCGGTTGGTGGTGTGGTTCGTGACTCTCATGGTAATTGGGTGGAAGGGTGTAGAAGAGTCCTTGGAAAAGGCTCTGCTTTGAACACTGAATTTTTGGCAATACTCCATAAGTTAGAATTAGCTTAGCATAGGAAGCATACTAAAGTTATCATTGAAAGTGAGCATCGGATGACTATAGAATGTTGAAGGAGAATTTGTTGGACACTCCTTCGATGGCGGTTGTTCAAAAGATTAGAATGGTGTATAGATATTTCCAAGTTTTCATGTTACAATATGTCCCAAAGGAAGATAATGGTGATTAATTGGCCGGCACGAACTTTTCCGTCTAGTGAGACTACGTTTGATATAATTGATTTTTCTATGTTTCCTATTAGGAAATTACTCACACATATAAATATATATCTGAATATATTCTGATTATTAGTTTGATTGTGTAGTTTCAAAAAAAAAAAAAGCTTACGCATGTTAATTGAAAAATACATTATAGTTAACATATAATTATGTAAGTATATAATGCAATTTCTGACTTATTTAAATAATAATTTATTATAATTTATTATTTTAATTAAAAATATTGAATATAAATATAAAGATAATTATTCAAAAAAATATTAAAGATAACAAAATATAAAATAATAAGTAATCAATAAAAGGTAAAGTAATATTTTTATTTAAATTTTATTTAACAAATAAATCTTAAGGGGTTAGAGGATTTTTTATCAAAGCGCATAGGGAAGATACTTTTCTTTTAAAATAATTAAACATAAAAAAAATTAATTAAACATCTAAATACACGTACAACACATTTGACATAAAAAAATAGTATAAAGATAATATTTAGGCTTAAACTCACACCCAAATTATCTTAAACCCTCTAAATTAACCACTTTAATTTTTATTTTTTTTTATAAAATTGTAGTTTAAGCTATTTAATTTTTTTAAAATATCTGGATTTGGGCCACAAATTTTGGGTTTTGATTTATGAATCCAATTTCTTAATAATAAATAAAAAGTTGAATTTGAATTTTTAAGTCCAATTTCATAGAATTAAATTTTAAATTTTAAATTTTAAAGTTTGGAATTTTCAAAATTTAATATTGATTAAACAAACATAAAAAAAGAAATTGTTCTTTCTTCTTTCACACATCCTTTAAGACTCAAACAATAAATAATTATTTTTGCTTCTAATATATCATCAATGAAGCTTAAGGTTTTTAGAATTGGACTGGTAGGTAAACCGATCAAATCATCAGTACTCGATTCAACTAGTTTGACCACCAGTGTGGTTGATCCGATTGATTCATGAGTAAACTAATTTTACCCTTTATTTTGAACTGATATCTCAATCGATTTTCGATCCAATTGATCTAACTGATCGATCCAATTTTTTCTATTGTAGGGGTTCATAGAAATTGGATCTAATTGAGCCGAATTGTTTACATGTATGATACCGATATACTATATATTTGTACAATAATTTAGGTCATAATGTTTTGCAATTTTGGTCTCAATTAGTATTTAGATTTCTTCATTTTATTTAAAATAGTTAATGTTTTATATTTTTTTTTCAATTTTGAAAGATAATACTATAATATCCATGTCTATATAAAGTTTATATCAATTCAATTGTAAAAAAATTCGAAAAGAGATTTTAATAAAAAAATTGGTTTAATCGTTTCAATCGTCCAATCAATTATTCCGTATCGATCATTGAAGTCAATTGGTATAATATTTTTTTTTTAATTGATACATTGATCGATTCTCAATTTGATTGATCAGTTCGATCCGGTTCAAACAACCATGTTCAAATTCTCCTGAATAATTAATTTAAAAAAAATGTTTTTAAAGTTTACAATTAATTAGGTCCATGGACCGAGCCATGAAGCGGTAAAATCAGAGGCTCCATATCGTAGCAAAGTAAACCTTATATATAATATTATTTTTATTTTGAAAATGGAAAAGTTTAATTACATCAAACATTCTAAATTATGTATATATTTTAAATTATTCATTAAAGTTTAAAATATTTCAATTGAATCATTAAAATATTAATATTGTATCAATTAAGTTTTTTTAGTATATCTGGCAATTTAAGCATTAAATATAAGTAAATTAGAACATCATGTGTTGACTTGATGGTCAGTGTGGTTTGAGTTCGAATTATGTTAGTTGCATTATTATTAAGGTTTTATTCTTTTTTTATAATTTACCAAAAAAAATTAAATTTAATGTGAACTATATTTAAAACACGTGGATTAAATTTTAATACGTGTTCCTATTAGTACCCATTTCATAAGCACATAAGTACTTACAACTTGAATATTTTTCATATTTTAAATATGTTTCAAAGTTCAATTCAAATTTGAGATGATATTTAATAACAAAATTAAATAATTAAAGGGATAATATATAATTTAGCGGTTGAACTTGTTGATTTGTACTTATTAATTTATTTTAATTTTTTCAAAAAAATGTAAAAGCCAACTAGATACAAATTCAAATGTCAAATTATATATTATTTTATAATTAAATAATAAAACAGCTAAACATCTACGGGCTATTAGATGCCCAACTGCATAAGCATGCAATAATTGCATAACTGCCTCTCGAGGTCCATTGAAGGTATTAATGCCAAGTAGACATGTTGATGTATATGGAGAATTTAGGTAAAAATATAGATTTGAAAAATATATTTGAGAAAAAATATAATATTCATTTGGAAAATGGATCGGACTTCGGATAAGATTTTTTTGGCTTGAACTTAACTTGAATTTGTAAAAATAAAAAAAATGATTTTTTTGTTGTTTTTTACTGTTTTATTGCTATTTTCTTGTTTTTATTATTATTTTGTTATCATTTCACTATTATGTTACTACTATTTTGTTATTATTGTTTAGATATAACTCTTGTTTTATTGTTAATTCTATTACTATTTTAAACACATTTTCTTGTTAAGTTGCACTTATGTTAATGTTATTTAAATATATATGTTTTTTAAAATTTATTTTTAAGTTGTTGAGAAACATTTATTTTAATGTTTTTAGTATTTTTGATATATTATATATATATAATAACATAAAAATTAATATGAGCCTAAGTTTTAACAATTTTATTTGGACCAGACTTGAATAAAATTTTAGGCTTATTTTCAAGTCGAGTCCAGGCCTAGCAAATAGGCATAAGATTTTAGTTGATCTCGGTCCGACCCATGAATACCTCTAATGTTCAACTATTGTAACATTATAATATTAGTACTTTAAAAATTAATTATAATATTTTATAATTCAAAAGCTAAAATATGATTTGAGAAGGTTTGATGCAATTAAGGTAATAAATAATGAGATAACGAAATTCCAAAGATAGGAAAACAGAAAAGAAAGATACACAAAATAACAAAGGTAAACTATAAAAATAATTATTTTTGTTTGCCTCATATTATATTTTTTAATCACTTATGTTTAAAATGTTACGTTTTAGTCACTTACGTTATCGTTTTATTACAAAGTAACCACTCTACCATTAAGTTTCATTACCTCCCTAACAGTAATCCTACGTGGTAGTCTAAATGAGTTTTAAATTAATTTAAAATTTTCAACTGAGATTTTTTTAGTTGTAATTAATTTAAAATTTTTAGTTAATTAAATTTATTTAATTAAAAAATTATTCTCATCCTAGCTGAACATTTAAGTTGACATTTAAATCCAATTTGGACTGTCACGTAAGATTGTCATTAGGGAGATAACGGTAAAATAATCATTTCGTAACAAAATGATAACATAAACGATTAAAACATAACATTTTAAATATAAATAATTAAAATGTAATATGGGATAAATAAAAAATGACTATTTTTAAAATTTATTCAAAGGAGGCGACGAAAATCATTAATGGTGTTTGGGAATGTAAGGAAGGGTGTTTAGTTGCATCGTAGGTAGTGAAATTCGTTAGCCATTGGTCCTTGCTGCCGGAGACATATTTCCCTGTTCTTCCCTGCATTTGGTCACGACAAAAGCCTCTTCTTGGACTTGGACTGCCCTCTCCTCTCACTTTTCTCATACCCCACCCTTTTCATCCTTTTCCCCATTTCTAATACCCAAAATACTCATGATTATCACTAAAGTTCCATAATAAATTTTAACACCAATTTCTCAACAAATCCCCCTACCTGGTTCTGGAAGATCCCTCAAAATGCGTACCTTTGATACTTTCTGTATTTTGCTGTGCTTGAAATTGAGACAATACCCTAAGATTTGAATCCCAATGTCAATTATTATTTATATAAATTATTTTTTAAAACAGTAAAAAGACCATTATTGTCCAAATGATTGAGCTCAAGGAATGTTGTTTCAAACTTCTTTGTAAGCATTCAAACTTCCAAGCGAGATTAAAAGATCTTTGTTGAATTTTTACTTACATCAAAAGACTTGAAAGGAAAAAGGCTATATAAATCCTATGCTCCTCATCTCATCAATTGTAATGAAGACCACCGTGGATTGGTGGTGATTGATGAATAAAAGGAAATCTTGAGCAATTATGGGACCGGGACCTACCCATTACCATTTTTAACCCCGAGATTTCATTGCATCATGGAATCACACTGCGTCTCCACGGTAACATCAATTTCAATTTAAAAGAGGAAAAGCGGAAAAGACAAAACAAAGAAGCGTAAGGTAAAGCAAGGAAGGGATGTTCGGTCTTAAGACTGTACCTGTCTGAAGCATCAACAAAAGCCGCGCAAGATTGCGTGTATCTCGTCCTTCTCTTTCCCTTTACACGCTACCCAATAAAATTCATTTTATCAAATGACGATCTTACCCTCTCCCCTTTTCCTATTGCCTTCAACCCTTCCCATTTTCTTCGTTTTGTCTTTCATTTTCACTGCCCTAAGAACTGAAAAAGGATTTGGTAAAATTTTGTGAAAGGAAATTAGACACCAAAACAAAAAAACAAAACAAAAATGTCGAGATCGTCTTCTGCGTCGGCGACGGCGCCGTTTCAAGCTATCAAACCGGAGGATTACAAGCATAGTCCTGTTCACTACGCTGTTGTTTTGCGTGATCATACTACTTTGAATCGACTGGTTTCCACGCTGCCAAAGCCGACTGATCCTGCTCAGATCCACACCGAGTGCGACTCACTGAGTGAAGAGCGTGTAGCTGACCAAATTTCCGCCGTTCTCGACCGCCGAGATGTCCCTTTCCGGGAAACTCCACTGCACCTCGCGGTCCGCCTTAACGACGTCGTTGCTGCTAGAACTCTCGGAATTGCTGGTGCTGACGTGTCGCTCCAGAACGCTGCGGGCTGGAATCCTCTCCAAGAAGCACTCTGTCGCCGAAGCTCCGACATTGCATTGGTTCTCTTGAAACTCCACCACCGCTCCGCCTGGTGCAAGTGGCGCCGCCGTTTACCTCGCGTAATTGCTGTCCTCCGCCGAATGCGTGACTTCTACATGGAAATCTCCTTCCACTTTGAAAGCTCCGTAATTCCGTTCGTCGGAAAAATCGCTCCTTCCGATACCTACAAGATCTGGAAACGCGACGGTAACCTTCGAGCTGATACTTCATTAGCAGGCTTCGACGGCTTGAAAATCCAACGCGCCGATCAAAGCTTCCTCTTCCTCGGCGATGGCGATCACCTCCACAACATCCCTTGCGGCTCATTGCTAGTCCTCAACCGCGAAGATCGCAAAATCTTAGATGCATTCGAAAATGCCGGAGCTCCGATGAGCGAATCCGACATTGCTGGTTTTTGTTCCCAAACGAGTGTGTACCGACCCGGAATGGACGTAACCAAAGCGGAACTTGTCGGAAGAACTAACTGGAGGCGCCAAGAGAAAACAGAGAGCGTCGGTGAATGGAAAGCCAGAGTTTACGAAGTACATAACGTGATTTTCAGCTTTAGGTCACGGAAAGTTGCGGGTTCCGAAAACGACGTCGCCGGAAGTGAACAAGTGTTACCCTTAGAGCTCGACGAAGACGATGACGGTTTCTTAGTTTGCGAAAATCCCAATTTCGGAATGCCTGATAGAAGAAGACACAGTAGCTTCGTCAGAGAAGACAGAGAGTGGATTTCGGTAGGGAGGAAGAGCGTCGACGTTTTCCCTTCTTCAGCAGCGGCGATGCCTCCAAGAAGATCGACGTCTTTCGCAACGGCGAAAACGGTGGTGCCGCCTCCACAAACAAAGGAGAAAGAGTACGTTCGAAGTTTACGGCCGTCAGTTTGGTTAACAGAGCAATTCCCATTAAAGACCGAAGAATTGCTACCTTTACTTGATATTTTGGCTAACAAAGTGAAAGCTGTTCGAAGAATGCGAGAGCTGTTAACCACCAAATTCCCGCCGGGGACATTTCCGGTTAAGGTAAGACGGCGAGTTATTAAATCTATAAATATCTGGTTTTTTGTTGTTTAAGAATTGTGGGGTCCACGTAGATACCTGTCTCCTTAGAAGGGTGTCTGGTTTTGGTCTTTTGATGCGTTGGATGATGATAGCCTGACCAATGGACAAAAGGAAAGCAAGTGTGTTCAAGTTTTTCAGCTTTGCTTTGGTCTCTGATTAGTGGAGAAGCTTTTCTTTTTGTGGGGGAAAACCCCTGTCTTTGGTCGGCTCCAATGACGTGGAACTTGTCCCAATGGGTTTCTCCCTTTTAAAAAACCCACACCATCCGAGGTTTCCTTTTTCTGGTCAGAGGCAATGTTACGTTTACTTTTACCAAGGGAATCATATGTGGACCAACTGTTGAACTGTCATTTCTCTTTAGATATGTGATTTTCGGACAAGGTTGGTATTGAATTGTTGTTGGTGGGGTTTTGCAGGTTGCCATCCCGGTAGTCCCGACGGTGAGGGTGGTGATAACGTTCACGAAATTCGTCGAGCTCCAATCGACGGAGCAGTTCTTCACTCCACTCTCAAGTCCTAGATATTTTTCCAATGGAAGAGGCCAAACAGAGGATGATCAAAATTCGGATAAACAAAACTCATCAATACCGTCGACATCGTGGTCATCGTCCACAACGGCATGGCTGAGGCGAAGCAATAGTCAATCGGTGTCGGCTAACAAGCAACAACAGCAACAACGGAGTTCCTCAATGGCGCAACAAGCTGATCCTTTCGCTATTCCTAGTGGATATACGTGGACCAGCGTCGACGACAAGTCTGGCAAATTGAAGAAATCAAAGTCCACAAGGAAATCAAAGTGAAAACAAAAAATTATTCAAAATACAGATAATTTGGTGAAATGGGAATTCCACAATGTTAAATATTTTGAGCTCCTTGCAACCTGCAAAAATTTTGCTGTTGAAATCAATGGTGGGCAATTTGGTTGATTAAATATGTTGTTCAACACGATTTTGGAGTTTTTCTTCTATACTCTAGATATTACCGTATTTCAATGTTCAGGAGTATGGGGAATAGGGGGCACATCGGGATCAAAGACAGGCCATCTTACTCCAAGTGGTCCTTTGTATTTTACAGTTTTAAAGGTGCTGCTCATCTTTTGCTTTTATCAAAATTTTGGAAGCACATGCCCTTGTCAATCATCATCATCACCAACCAGTGGTACTAGCTTTTATCAAACCCTTCATCGCCATCATCATCCCGGCTACCTTTACCAAATCTATTATCTTTTACACATGTTCGAATCTCGAAGATAATATTATTAAAAAAAAAAACATAGTTTTCAATCTCGAACATAAATAATAAAAATGAAAATAAAAAATACAAAAAATATTACAATCTATACATAAATATAAATAAAAATACCTTCATACTAATATTCATTACGTTATAAAAATACATAATCAAAAGCTTAGCTGATAATTAGATTATGGTATACTCACAATGTAAGTGAAAAATATAATTTACTTTTAGCAAAGATAAACAACAATAGCGAAATAAAGTAAACTCTAATGCAAACCAAAAAGATTGGACTCTACCAAAAGTAGCTCTCTAATCGGCGGAGGGGGATTCTCCATCAAATTCAATCGTATCAACTCTAGACTTGCAAATTTTGTCAAACGATCCACCACAATATTTTGAGCCCCAAGAATATATCAAACTCGAACTTCCCAAAGACAAATAAGCATATTATCTAATCGTCTCAGTTCCGTCATCTTGCTCTCTGCGGCACCTCCAACAAGAATGGAGTCAACCAACAAGCCATTGCCACGTTCCAACTCCAATTTCCAGTACTCTTTATCGCATGCCAAGTGAAACCCTTCAAGCATAGCCCTTGTTTCTACTTGAAATATGGTACCCTCTTCAATTATCATTGTAAAACCACATCGCCAATCCTCATTAGCATATCTAAAAACACCTTCAACATAATTTTATAACAAATATATTTATAAAAAGTAATATAAAACATAAATGGAGCTTTGGTTAAAATGCTATAGTACAAAAGTTTAAAATTGCAATATCTTAAAGTTCAAAATTCGTATTTTTTTTATTTTTATATAAAATATGTAGGAAAAAATACTTTTAAAATAATATAATTTATTTTATAAAATAATAATATTTTAATCATTATCCAATCGAATTTATTCCCGTTTGACTCATTAATAAACTCAATTAAAAATATATACATAATAAATAATTAAAACTCTAATTGAATTAGATATTTCAGCTTGCTAAGGCCCGAATAGCTTTGGGTTTCTAACCATTTGTGCGGTATTTAAAGCCCAAATAAATTTTTTTGTTCCTTCAATTTTGAAACATAAAGGTCGAAGATTCCTTCATAGTGAACGACAGTTTCACTTTCATCTTTGTACCTATCAGAGCAAGAATGAGGAGGCGGCGCCTCCTTCTTCGGCTCCGACACCGTCAATTCTATCACTGGTTGTTGGCCCCACCACTACCTCTCTCTCCTAAATTGTTGTTAATCATTGTATTGTGAAGACATGACATTTTACGATTTGAAATGTGAGATAAATAAGATATTTTCTATGCGAGTGTTTATTACGAGAATAAGTACATCGAATACAAACCATTATGAAAGTTTCATTTGGTATTTAACTTTGTCTAAGAAAATACTCTCGTATAATGGAAGTATAACTATTCCTCAGACTCGTGGCATTGATTCTTCTTGTATGCAAAGTGTAATGCTTAAAGTAAGATGTTTTGGGTATGATATAAGGTCTACGAAGATGATGATGTGGTCTAGAGAGATCTACCATCCCAAACAACTTTAAGGTGATCTTTCTTCCAATCGGCGTTGATCCAATGGTGATATCTCCTCCAGCAAGCTCTTATTTAACAAGCCTTTTCATATCATCTAATTTTAAATTAGGGATACACCTCACCTTGCTAAGAAAAAGTTCACCCATGAATTTACAATTTGTTATTCGGTTTGAAAAGTTACTGAACAATTATGCCCACTAACATAAGTCCTAAATCTTTAAAGGCCCATCATCGCCATCACTAGTTGTGTAAATTAAGAAAGGACATTGAGCTACCTTACATCTAGCTTGAATCTTAAAATTCTCATTTCTTAAATACCTAAAATCAAACTTGTTAGGTGCCTCCTTAAATAGGGAAAAACATTAACAAACAATGTAAGCATCAAACAAAAGTTTCTTACTTTTCTTACACAATGCTGTGAATTGTAACCAAACGCAAATCTTGCCATTTGATTTTGGGGCTAATTAAGAGACTAAGTAGGTGTTGTCATCTAAGAGCTTAAAGTTATAATCTTAAAGATGAAAATATAAGAACAAAGTGGATAAGTAATCATGTAATTTGAAGTAACTTTGAGATGTTAATGTGAGTTTTGTATCGCTTTGCTAAATAAAAAAATAATCGCCACTAATAAGAATTTACATCGGCAACAAGGAAAAATAGCCACCATTTTGTCAACACATCAAAAAATCAATTACCGCAAAAAATTTTAGTGGTGATTTTGACACCTGACATATAATTATGTACACAAATAACGTTTTCAAAATTACCATATAAGATGATATACAGTCAACAATTAAACATGATTTTTTTTTTGTCATGTTTGTGTTATAATTTGTGATGCTATTTTAAGAATCACTTAAGAAGTTTATCAGTAATTAGTAGTATGTGTAACATAAAAAAAATTCAAACATTTAAGTGACAGTTCTATTTTCATTAATAAATAAACATTTACTAACATAAGTGCGTAAGTGCATGTATGGTACATTTTCTACAATGACAAAACAAAAGTGTCACTAGTAATGGCATGATACTAGTGACACAAGAAAAATGTCAAATAAAATTTGAAGTGTCACTAAAAAAGTTCCCACCAAAATTTATTTTGATAGCAAGAATATTAATTGACACAATCTCATAATGTTTCTCAAAATCATCATATAAAATATAAGATAAATAACAAAGAGTGACAAATTACTACATTCGTCACGTTAAACCTATTTTTATGACATAAATACCATGCTGCTTTTTATGTATTATAAATACAAAAAACTAAATTGTCACAAAATAAATCTTATGAATTCGTTAAAAAAATAATTTAATCTAGTGACGACAAGTTCCTTGAATGTGAGAATATGTTAAGCTTTCTACATTGTGTATGTTTTGTTCAAAAAATTGTCAAAGGGAAATTAACTGGAGTTGTTTTAGATAGTTTATATATTTGAGATTTTGACAATTTATTGAGCAATATTTATGGGTTGTGCGAATCATGTGGATGGTATCTAGCTGATTATTGAAGATCATATCATTTAGAAAAATATATTTTGGAGATTGGATTGGATCAGATCACCTTTATCTAATACCATGAATCATGGATATTGGATTGATTTAGAACATTGCATTCTTAGCTGCCAAAAGTCCTTGTTTATCGCTTATTTATTATTATTCCGTTGTATTCAATTCGTAATGCGGTTGTTTTATAGAGATTGTGATAGTTTTTTTTAAATGTTAGCAAGCCTCGAACAAATCTGTATAATTGAGAGACTTGTATAGGTTTATGTACTTAGAATTGAAAGCACTAAATATGTTCAAGTGAGAAACTATATTTTGTGAACACATATTAATAGTAAAACCTTTGTATTGTGGTTTTACTTGTTCAATTCACATGGGTGAATTTAGTAGTGAAGGTTCTAGCCTTCAAATATACAAGTGAGGATATTGTCATGAGTGTGTGATAGATTTAGGGTTACTATGTAAGAGTTTGAAAATAATGGATACTTCTCATTGAACTAGACTCTGCAAATGTAAGAAAATTGAACTGCATAACCAAACTTTCAACCCCTTATTTGTTTTTTATTTCACGCAATGCTGCACGAGTGCCCACTCCCTTATCACTCCTTTCAAACACTGAACTTGTTTCTAAGCAACTGTTTCAAAGTCACAACATTTATTAAACATAAGTTAATAAACGTTTAAACTCTAATATTTATTTGTTAAACATAATTTGTATATAACTTACACATTAACGGGGTAAGTAGGTTGGATCAATAGTGACTCTGTGTCAAATCCTTGAGTAGGCCCGATCCTGGGGTTATTTGGAAGTACGACTGTGCAGGGCTCAAGGCTGAAAGGGGTTTAAAATTTTTTGTACCAATTTTTAAGGGATCCAAAACTTCAATTTATTATTTTATCTAAGACCTCAAAAATATCAAGAACGAGCCTGTCCTTGAGTATGAGGTAGATGGAAAAAAAATCCTATGGCAAAGTATCAATAGATTAGGTGGAGTTGCCTTTACACATTGTATCAAATATGTGTTTTTTTTTTTTTGGAAAGAGAACCATAACAGATGCACCTAATTATAAAGTGCAAACTACAAGCAAGACAAACAAGTTAACCATAGTAGAAAAAAATTAAATATATCTTGGAATCAGCAATCAAGCATTAAGTAGGAAGTGGAGTCAGCCTGCAGCAACCCGTAAGCCAAGCACTACAGTAAGCCACTAGTCCATTAGGTATCCCCGTTTAAGACCTTCGGGTAGGTTTACTGCAAGTAATCTCACTGCTGCCACACCTTCCGCGCGTGCAAGTCCTTAATTGCTTTCACCAATTGTATGCAAACAATGCGTCAGTGCCAATCCATCATCAACAAAAAAGATGATGAGGATGAAGAAGTGCGTTGTTATAAAGGGGAAACGTACGTCAAGCTTGAAGGAAAGGTGTTTAACCATGACCAAGGAACTGAAAACTGAAAATCAAATTAACACACAGCTTTTGTATTCCTCTGACTTGTTGTTTTTTACAAACGAAATCAACAAGACCTTTATATAGACACTAGGCATTATTCTTGTTAAAAAACTGAAAAAATAAATTCTATTAAAAATCATAAAAGACTTGACCCTTGACCTTTCACCTACAAAAAAAACTCTTGACCTTCTATTTTTCCACTAACTTCTAAATTTAAAACCCACTTAAAAACAATCATTTAATGTTTATTCAACAAAACTCCCCCGTAAACTTAAATGCTTCTACCATCCATCATGCCAATCATCTTCTTGCATTTGTCGAGAAGTACTTTTGGTAACGATTTTGTGAAGATATCCGCAACTTGATCCTGACTTGCCACATGCACCAATTCAACACTTCCCTCCTTCACATGATCTCGGATAAAGTGAAAACGAACGTCAATGTGTTTGCTTCTTTCATGGTTCACCGGGTTCTTTGCCAACTCAATTGTTGATTTGTTGTCAACTTGAATCACGATTGCACCTAGTTGCTTTAGCTCCATCTTGCTCAACAAATTTCTAATCTATATCGCATGACAGACACACCAGGATGCTGCCACATATTCAGCTTCACACGTCGAGAGCGTCACGATCAGTTGCTTCTTTAAAAGCCAAGTAAACGCAGTATCTCCCATAAAGAACACATATCCCGTTGTGCTTTTTCGATCGTCTATGTCTCCGCACCAATCACTGTTAGAGTACCCAACCAATTTGTAATCTTCTACTTTCGAGTAGAACAACTCGAGTGACACCGTTCCTTGGATGTACCGTAGGATTCTCTTCAACGCCTTACAATGTGAATAAACTTGCTTCTCCATGAATCGACTTATAATGCCGACACTTAATGAAAGATCCGGCCTTGTGCATGAGAGATAGTGAAGGCTTCCTACCAAACTCCGGTATTTACTAGCATCGACACGTTCTCCTCCATCGAACTTAGAGAGTTTTGCACCTGGTTCCATTAGTGTTGATATCGGGTTGCAATTTTTCATCTTGTACTTCTTCAAAATCTCTTTTGCATATGTCTCTTTTGATACAAAAATACCCGTCTCTACTTGTCTAATCTCCAAACCAAGAAAAAACTTCATCAAGCCCAAATCTGTCATCTCAAATTCCCGTGTCATTGTGCCCTTAAATTCTTTTATCATCTCATCATTATTACCCATAAAAATGAGGTCATCGATATAAAGAGCAACAAATAATACGTTACCCTCCATTCTTCTTTACGTAAAGGGCATGCTCGTAGGGATATTGCTTGAACCCGTTCTCCTTGAAATATGTATCGATACGTGTATTCCATGCCCGCGGTGCTTGCTTCAACCCGTAAAGTGCCTTCTTCAATTTTAACACCTTCTTTTCTTCTCCGACTTTATTGTACCCGGGTGGTTGTTCGATGTAGACATCTTCTTCGAGCACACCATTCAAGAATGTCGACTTGACATCCATTTGAAATATCGACCATTTGAATTGAGCAGCTTGTGAAATGAGTAATCAGATTGTCTCCATTCTTGCAACAGGAGCAAACACCTCATCATAGTCGATTCCTGCCTTTTGCTTGTATCCCTTCGCAAAAAATCGCGCCTTGTACTGTTCTAGCTCCGCTTGAGTATTCATCTTTTTCTTGAACACCCACCTAACACCAATAAGCTGACTTTCTTTCGACAATTTTGCTAGCTCCCATGTGTTGTTACGGTCAATCGCCTTGATCTCCTCGTTCATGGCAGTTTGCCACTTCTTGTCTCGCAAAGCTTCTTCAAAGCTGATATTTTTAGCATCTTCCAAAAGACATACAAGGTGTACCTCATTTGTCGAATTATAAAAAAATCTTGCAAACTTCGCATTTTGTGTTGTCGTGGTTCATCTTCATCATCAGTAGTTTCAGAGTTTGTTGGTATACTTGTTGATGCAGCAACTGATGATTCTTCAACTTCAATGATAACCTCTGTCGAATTGTTCCAGTCCCACTCGGTTGCTTCGTTTACTCGTACATCATGACTCACCATCACCTTCTTGCTTATCGGATCGAGTAGCTTGTACCATTTTGTCTTCTCATCATACCCAATAAAAATATACCTTTTGCTTTTGTCTTCGAGCTTCGTTCTACGTTGATCCGGTACGTGTGTATAAGCCACACTTCCGAACACTTTGAAATGAGAAACTGTCGGCTTTTGTCCGCTCCATGCCTTTTGTGATGTTTAATCTACCAACTTTACATGTGGACATTGATTTTGTACATAGATGGCACATTGCACGGCTTCTGCCAAAAATTCCTTTGGCATCTTCTTGCTCTTGAGCATTGATCGAACCATATCGAGAACGATCCAATTCTTCCTCTCGGCCACACCGTTTTGTTGAGGAGAGTATGGTGCGGTTAGAAATCTCCTTATGCCTTGCTCCTCGCAATACTCCATGAAAGCCGTCAAGGTATACTCGCCACATTTATCGGATCATACGGCTTTGATGTGTCTACCAGTTGCCTTTTCCACCATCACTTTGAACTTTTTGAACACCTCAAATGCCTCGGATTTTTCTTTCAAAAAATAAACTCAAGTTTTTCGTGAGAAATCATCGATAAAGAAAATGAAATACCTTTTACCGCTGAAAGATTCGAGGGTGATTGGTCAACATATGTCGGTATGAATCAACTCGAGAGGATATTTAGCTTAATATTCTGCCTTCTTTTGAAATGAGGTTCTCGCTTGCTTGCCAAGCACATATTTTTCACAAAATTTGCCCTCATAATCCATGTCCGGTAGCCCGTGCACCATGTTCTTCTTTGCTAACTCTTTTAGACCACCATGATATAGGTGACCAAAGCGGAGATGCCATAGCGATGCCTTGTCTTCTACATCAACTCGCAAACATTTTTCTCGCACACTTCTCAGATTCAGTTTGTACATCCGATTTTTACTCATCTTGACTTGAGCAACCAAACGTCCTTGCTTGTCCTTCAAGTGTAGTACCCGGTATTTCAAAAATACCGAATAACCTTTCTCCGTGAGTTGCCCCATACTCAAAATGTTGGTCTTGAGGTCTGGTACGTAATAAACATCTTGGATTGACCTTATCAAGCCACCCTTTTGTAAGTAACAAACCGTACCTCGGCCTTTGACCTTCACTTTTGATGCATCTCCAAACAACACATGACCATCTTTAATCTTTTGCATCTCTTTGAATAGGTATTCGTGACCGCACATATGGTTGCTTGCGCCCGAGTCGAGATACCACAAAGTGTCATTGTTGATGTTGACTTCATTTTGAGCCATCAAGAGAAGGCTTTCATTCGCTTCATCTTCTAAGGCTAGGTTGATAGTTTCTCCTACCTTTTTATCGGCTCGACAATCTTTTGCAAAATGCCCCACTTTACCATAATTATAACATTTGTCGAGTTGCAATCCTTTGCGTAGTGACCATACTTGTAACACTTGTGACACTCGATGTTGGAATAGTTTGACCGGTCACCTCTTTCTCGACTACGTCCTCTTCCATGCCAATTTGGTTGGCTTGACTGTCCCTTCTCCTTATAGTATCCTTCATGACTGCCGCCTTGACCATCGTGACCATTTCCACGACCTCCACGACCACGCCCTCTACCTCGAAAATTTTGAGAATAAAATACCTTTTCGTCTTTGATTGACGCCTTGGTTTTAAGTGCTTGCTCGGGTGTCTCCTCCTTTTTCTTCTTACGTTGTTCGTGTGCCTCGAGAGAACTGGTGAGCTCGTCGACTGTGACCGTTGCAAGGTCCTTTGACTCTTCTATCGCGCACACACCATTCCCAAAATTGTCGGTTAATGATCTCAAAATCTTCTCCACAACTTGCGCATCGGTTAACGTTTCACCATTACAAATGAGTTGGTTCACCACGGCTTGTACACGCATGATATAGTCAGATACACTTTCCGACTTCTTCATCTTTATGCTCTCCAACTCACCACGAAGAGTTTGGAGACGCACTTGCTTGACCCGGTCGACTCCTTTGAACATTTTTTTTAAAAATGTCCCATGCTTCTTTTGAAGTAGCTGCACCGGTAATCTTCTCAAAGCCAGACTCGTCAACGGCTCGGAACAACATGTATAGTGCCGCCTTATCCTTCAATCGCGCCTCTTTCAACGCCTTGGTTTGAGTTGCCGTATATCCTGTGATAGTTGTTGGTTCTTCGAAACCTTCTTCGACCACCTCCCACGTATCTTGAGATCTAAGAAGGACTTTCATTTGTATGCTCCAGTTCTCGTAGTACCGCATGTGCTAACTTTTCAAGCTCTTTCTGGCCTACCTGTTGTGTATTAACTACCTTCTTAAATTGTGCCGTGATCTTCAAGTATCATCATTAATTTAAGTACTTCTATAGTTCGATATTAGTTCTTGCAATTCAAAAATATATTGCAGGGTTGAGTACATTAGCGGAGTTTCCACGTGAAAACAGTCATAAAAGTGGGGCTGTTTTTTGCTGTAAAAGATGGGGTGTAAGTCTGCTACAGATGCAGACATGCGATCATTGGGGTTACACAGGTTTCCCCTTCTTTTTTTCGATATTTGAGTTTATATATATACTTTCAAATATCAATGGCCCTTTCTCTTATATATTTGCACCAGTGAGATGATAGGTTGGGCTCAAAAAGAGCTGGGATCGATCAATCACTAGTACAATAGAAACAATCTTTCTTTTTGACCACAATTGGGGTTAGTGTACAAGGGCTTTGTATTGAATCTTTGTTCTTTCTTTAACCGGCACTGCTTTTACTAGGGGAACATGTTTCAAGCATATTCACCATTGTAGAACATGGGTTCTGTCAGTAACAATTGAGAAAGCACTGCCCAAATCTAATCTAATTGGCTACACTGATTAACTTTTAGGGACCATGGGTCAATCTTCACTTATTTTGTGTGCGTTACCCCCATCATTGATGGGGTTGTGAACAGGTTGGTACTTACTAAACTCCAGGATCTCCTCTGATAACTCATTTAAAAGGTTATAGGCTTGAAATTCCGAGTGTCACGCCACTGATCATGTCCGATTAGTCCATTAGGGTAATTGTGGGTAAAAGTGTCACGGAGATTCCTAGACGTTAGATTAAAGAGTAAAATTGTCTTTTTTTATTTAAAATTCCATCTATTATTATTATTATTAAAAGAAGCATGGTTGACAGAATAATAAGATAATTACATGTGTCATGTCACGTTTATCTCATTCTAACATACATAAACTAATTTTTAATAGTAGAAATGGATGAAATTTAAAAAAAAAATGATCCGTTTGCTTTTTGTTCTAATGTACAGAGACTAATATAATCATTTTTTTAATAAAAAGAGCAAAATATAATATGATTCTTAATACAAGAATCTTTATAATATTTTTATCAATAATTATGATAATTATTTATCTATCAATTATTTACTTTGTTGGACATGGTTTGGACGGTGTACAACTTTGAAAACATTTGTTGTTAAGATCATTTATGGGGGCAGCTTCACCAAAATTTCCTTAGCTTCATTAATTTTCTATCTAATCAAAACATGGTCCACAGGGCCCATGTTAAATATATCACTTCACATCAATTGAGGCCGAATCATCATTATGATTGCTTATGAAAATAAATAAAATTAAGGAAAAATGAAACCCCAACCGCAATACCAGCTTTCTTTTTAGGACCATGTACTTGTTGTTTGCCCCATTAATTGCAAATATTAATTGTGTCCTTCCAACATCATTCCCATGTGCTATATGTTTGAGATGGCTACACAGTTTGCTAATAATGCAGAAACAATTTGGTTCAATTTGGTTATTAAATGCAAAATATGGGTCTCAGAGATATTGTTTGGTACAGTCTCACAATACCTAAAAATTAAGTTCACCAACCAAAGACTTCATTCCCCAACTCTTTTTTTTTTTTTTTTTTTTTTTTGAAATTCAAATGGTCTTGGCACCACACCAATAGCAGCAGCAGCAACAACAACAAGGCCCTTCCACCTCATAAATACAAAATTGAAAGCTCAAGGGTTTGTTTCAGTGACAGCTTTCCTATTGTCTCTCAACTTTACATTTAATACACCCACACCTTTTTTGTTGTTGGGTTGGTGGCCAATTCAATGCTTATCTCTCTCTTTTTATTTGTTTGGTTGTATGTGTGAGTGAACCCTCTTTCTCTCTAAACTCTTAATATATGAGATTCTCTCATCTCCTCCTCTTCCTCCTCCATTAACGCTTCTTCTCTTCTATACCTTGAAAGCTGTTTGTTTTCATGTCTTTAACTTTCTTTGTTCATTATTTTATATCATCTGTTGATTTTGAAGGTAAATATGTATATGTATTATGTATGTGATTGTAGTTCTCCAATATACAGGAAGGAAGATGGTGTGAGAACATGGGGAAAGCATACACATAACAAAGTAAGAATGTTAACGAGATATTGGTGCGGTTCAATTTAAGAGCATCGCTCTGAAGGTTAAGAGTTATGTTATTTGATTGAGCCGTGCCAATATCACGTATTAATTATACACCTTCGCTCTCGGTAAAAGTATGAGAGTTCCAAAGGTAGGTAAGCCCTATTGCTCTTTCAAACAATGCTTCTTTTTGCCATGTTTAATGATGCTGCTGCTGTTTCCTCCCTTTAGATTAGTTTTTGAATGTTGAGGGATTCATACCATACCATACCATACAAGGTTACAGATAAGATCGTCCATATGTATGTATTGGGTGCAGGATTTTGAAGCTCTTATTGACCATTTTTGAAATGCATGCAAGGTGGATTGAAGAGCCCAGATAAGAACCATCGAAGAGGACAGTTTCAAGGAGCAGTAAATATTATTATTTTATTGAGTTGCCAACTTGCCAACAAGCTCAGTGAAAGCCTAATTTCATGCAGGGAAGTTTCCACCAGAACATGGTTATGGACAAAAACAAAGACAATGTCAAAGTTATTGTAAGTGTGTAGGCTTTTCCATGTTTCTTGTTGTCCAATTGGCAATGGAATCGTCCATTTGGTTGAATTTAGAGAAAGTTTTGATGGGGTAGGTTACATAGATTTAATCAATGAAACTGAACTTTTATGTTTATCAGTTACTTCTACGTAATGTCCACAGTTTAGACAAATGCATCCTTATCTCCTTTATATAAGGCTTTCCAGGTTTCAGTTTTTTTTTTTTTTTTTGAATTATAAGGTAAGGGTAAAACTTTAACAACAAAGCAACTCGAACTCAAACTACACTTAAGCAATGAACATCCTTAATCATTATGCCAACAAATGAGATTCGTTAGGTTTTAGTTTTTAAATAAAGATGACTCAAATATTTGTAGATACTCTAATAATTAATTGAGTAATTTCTAATTAATGGATTGATTAGAAATTAATGTTAACGTGCAAAAATTATATATTAGAGTTATGATCATTAAATTACATTAGAAGATTTCAATAAATTGATGGATCTAAATACCTTTTCGTGTTTACGATTTTAAAATTTATATAAAAGATTTTACAGTTCTATCGTATTAATCCACATTAAATAAATACTAAATTTTAGATATAAAATTTTATTAATTTATTTAAATTTAAACCAACTAAACGTATAAAAATAAAGTCTAGTATAAAAATTAAAATATATTATGGTAACTTACAATAAAGTCATTGTGGATAAATTTATAGCAAACTAATACATAATTGAATAATTATATAACTTTGAAATTTTACGTAACCCATTAATATAAATAAGAAAATTTTGCAGGTTTAAGAACATAATCATTTTTGTCAATTGAATTTTAACTCGATTGGTATAAATATTGTTATCAATGCAGGTCGATTTGAGTGTGCTGAAATGCATTATCCTCCTATTTACATATGAATTAACGAGGGGTTATAAATAATTTTAAATATTGTTTTGAAAAGAATCAAAACTTATAATAAAATTATTAAAAAAAACATAATCCTCTTGAATATAAAACTATCATTAAACATCCAAGTTTTAAATTATGATAACTTATTAGGGTAATTCACAATTAAGTTTGCATAACATATTTTAAAAATCCTTATTAAAAATAAAGTTATTAATAAAAAAATGTTGCATAATGTAAATTTTATAATTATATAAGCTATTAATAAATAAATAAATTTCATGCTTATAAATGTTAATTTTTTTCATAGTATAATATATTTTTTTAGGTTTTGAGATTTAAATTTATGTTAGCTCACAATTTAGTTATTGTGTTACATAATTCTAAACTAAGGTTTAAATTAATAAACAAATAATTAAAATTAAGTTGGCATATTAATCATGCATAACATAGAAGTTAATAATTTATAACAATTTTTTATCCATAAATAAGATGATAATGCACTTCAACACACTCAAATCTACGTTTTTCTATATTGACAACAATACTCATGCCAATCAAACTAAGACTCAATCGATATAATTCATAACAAAATAGTATATTTGTAATAAATAAGACAATAATTATAAATTTATCATAAAATGTAAATTATTGTATAAAATATAATTAATAAGTTTTTACACATTTAGAAATGTCATCATTATTGTGACATCAATTTTGGTTTAAAATCCACAATATTATTTTATTAAACTATATGTTTCTAAGATTACAAACCTTTTTAGAATAAAATTATTTATTCATTTTTATAATTATCAATTAGTTGAAAATATAAAAACAAATATTAATAATAAATTTTGTAATTTTAAAAGGATTGTATAATGATAAATCATCTTAAATCGTAGTAGTAATAAATTA
The DNA here is from genome assembly GCA_039519145.1 of Kokia cookei. Taxonomy (NCBI): domain Eukaryota; kingdom Viridiplantae; phylum Streptophyta; class Magnoliopsida; order Malvales; family Malvaceae; genus Kokia; species Kokia cookei. The sequence goes on from CM076903.1 coordinate 54,292,267, forward strand.
TTAATAAGCCGGAATTAAATGATAAGATGATAAATTACACGTATAATCATTTAACTCATTAAAAATTTTGATTTGACCATCCACTATTTGAATAATCAATTTAAGTATCAAATTTAAGGAATTGAAATTTTGATCACTTAATCGTTAGTTATAACAATTTTTCTAACAATTTCATTATAAGTTTTGATTATATCTACTTTTTTTAACACAACGCTTAGAATTATCTATAGTTTCTCCCCAACTCAAAAATAGAAGGATGATGTGCTTCAACGTACTCGAACCTGCCTCCTCATTCATTAACAATAATATTCATACCAACTGAATTAAGATTCAATCGACTAGCCATAACGTTTGAATGAGATGATATTATAACATCTATTAGATGTTGTGGGCATTGTCATAATAGTTACCATGTCACATGGCAATATCTATGTAGCATTATAAATTCCTTTTTTTTTTTTAATATTTTAAAAATTAAATTACCCTTAATCTTTTTGAAATTTTTGATCTTAGGTTATTTAACTTAAAAATTTTGCAATTTGATGACTAACATTTGTAAAATGATTAATACTTATTGATATTACAAAATTTTTATTTTTGATAATAATTTATTAATAGGTAAATTACTTCTATAATCATTTAATTATTAGTTTCTCTTTCTTTCTTTTTTCACCTAATTATAAAAGTTATAAAAATGATAACTGAACTATTCAATTTTGTGTTTTTGTCTATCACCCTTATTTGGGAAACAAGAAGATGGAATGGTAGTTATAAAATTGAGATAATAACAAATTTAATTCTCAATGTTTACACATTGCGTTGATTTAATCATGATTCTAAAAATTTAAAAATAATATTTTAATAAAACATATATAATAAATGTTATATCCCCCCTTTGGCCAATAAACAGCAAATTCAACAAAATAAATAAATTCAATCCAAAATCAATGGAGAAATCAAACCCTTAAACAAAAATTATTGCTACAAATAGAATAGTAGAATGAAAATTCCTTGAATTTTTCTCTTCCAAATTCCATAATTAACAATACATTTAGTTAAAAAAAAAAAATTGTAAGAATCATCAAATGGTAAAATGCCCTGTTAAAGATCCTTTTGTTTTAGCTCTAAAAAGAATAAGCATCAGACAGAGCCATTATAGGAATAACAGCTTACTCCTAATTTTGGCTTTTGATTCTCAACTGTTGATCTTTGCATCAAAGCTTCTCTTCCTAAAGTTTTAGGGTTATTTGATTTATTGTCTTCTCCTTTCTTTAATCCTAAAATTGTCCTCTTTTTCTTCCTTCTAATCCCACATGCATTTGCACAAAAACCAGAAGATTAAACCACAATGAAACATAATCACATAAATCCAAAAATAAAAAAAAATAAAGATCAAAGATAAAAAATAATGCTTAAATGGGAAAAAGATGAATACCTTGCGGGACCAGTTGGGCCACCTCTCCAAAGACAAGATGGATACACAAAATATAACACGATACATGGAGCGCATAAGTATTGAAAGCACAGGTATCAAAGTGTAATATCACGATTAATACGGGAGCATTCGAGTTCCTATGACATGCCAATTATATCCACAAAGTTTAAAATTAGTCTACATAGGCACTCAAATATCATTGGATTTACATTATTTATACACGAATGTGATATTTCACAATTTTTAGAATTTCATTACATTTTTGCACTTCTTCAATTTAGTCCTCAATTTCACGATTTAAAGAATAATTGTGAATTTCAATTACAATAATCATGAGATTTTATTCAGTAAATCCTTCATCCATAATACATCATATATTTTGTACTCTCTACATCATTTTCACTTATCAAATAATAACACTTAAAACTTTCACATACTTTTCAATTTAGTCTTTTTTACCACAAAGTTCCATGTTCGTTACTTAGTCACTTTAAATCAATTCCCTCCCATGTAACATTTCACTTGAATAATTCATTCCAACTTTTTTAATACTTATATACATTTCTGAATATCTTACAATTTAGTCCTTAACATCATGAAAATTCAATAATTATTCATTCTAATTTCACCTTTCATTCAAATTCATGAATCTCATCCATGAAACTCATGACCAGATAGGAGTCCACCAACCGATCAATTGAAGGTAGCAAGAAACTATCCTTTGGGCAAGCTTTATTCATATTCGTGGATTCTACATACATTCGCCATTTATTCATATTGTTGGAACCACCCATCACCCACCGGGGAGTGAGTCCTTTGTTGAGGCTGGTATTGAGGCGTTGGAGTCTGATGGTGGTGCGAAAGGGAAGATCATTTGGGAAAGTGAGACCCTTGAGTTGCTTGCATTGACGACTTGACTTGATCTACGTTCATTTGATCACCTTTCGTGAAACGGTGAACCATTTCGTATAACTAAGATAGCTTCTCCAAAGGGTTAGCAATAAGGTGGAATCGAAGAAATTTATAAGTAGTTCCAACCAAAAAGGCTTGAATGGCTAAACCATCAGCTACACCCTCTGTTATCATGGTTGCAACATTAAATCTCTTCATGAAATCACGGAGGGATTCATTCTCTTTCTATCAGATGGACATAAGATAAGTTAGGGATTGTAGTGGGGTTTTGTTGGCTAAAATCTACTTATGAATAACTTGATTAACTAATCAAAGTTGCTGATGGATCCCGAGGGAAGCGACAAGTACCACTGTTCAGTAGTGCTAGAAAGGGTTATGGAGAAGGCTTTGCATTTCACAGCGTCCAAGACCCCAAGAATGTTCATGTGGTTGTTGTTGTATTAAGCTAAGTGGTCCTTCAAGTCACTTGCACAAGTATAAGCCAACTTAGGGAACTTGAAAGAAGTAGAAAGGTAATGGTCAGCACGGAAAGGGCCAAGGATTCATTAGCGTAACTCCAAGAAATTTCATAAGACTTAGAAACCTTAACCTCTTGCATGAACTCCAATATGAGGGTTGCAATTTGTTCTTCAACAAAAACAACCTTGTTTCGAGATTCTCGCTCCGAACCATTGATAGGCTAAAGATCTTGTACCAATTTATTATCATCGCGATCCTTCTTATATTTACGAATAGTATATTGCATTGTACCTTCTGGTTCTAGCAAAAAAGGTAAACCACGACCTTTGGTAGCATCTTTGGCTGCACACAACTCCATGATAAGATGTTCATTATGAGCATTTTGTTGATCCAGTAGGCATTGATGCTCTTGTTGTTCTTAGAACTAACGTTCTTGAGCAAGTGGTGTTCCTCCATGAGACGTATTTTTTCCTGCATCTCAATAACATGGTGTTGAGAACCAGGAAGTTGTTGTTGCGTGGAAGCTTGATCTAGAGGAATAGCCATAATAGTGGGTTGAGGTTGGGAAGCTAAATGTTGGTGGCGTCATTGCCGTTCATTGGAGTGGAGGAATTGACAGGGTTGACGTTGTTACTCTTGTTAATGGGGTTATGGGTAGCATCATTTTAATTCTGAGACATTTTCTATCCATGTTCACCGCACCAATTGTTGATACAGTGTATAACAAGGGAAGAGGATAAGGAGGAGCAACGAGGAGTTCATAATGGTGCAATGAAGGTGGTTCACCTAAAAAGGTCAAGAGTCGAGACAGGGACAAAAGAGCAGGCTGATCAAGAAAACAACTGTATAGAGTAGTTTTAGAGTGTTAAGTGATCAATCCTTTCTTCATCGTTTGTCAGGGCATTTATAAGAAAGATCTCCTTATCCATTAGTATGACTTGACAAGATATATATTTAGTCCCGTTAAATGCGTAAAAGATAATCACGAGTGTGTATCATGAGACTTTAGCAGTATAAGATTGTCATGCCTAAATGGAATTTAAAAGAAAATTCAAACTTAAAGAAAAACAATTGAAAAAAAAAACCCTTTTTAAATTAAAAAATATATATATAAAAGATCAAGATTAAGAAATACTTTAAAAGAAAATTTTCAAAATTTTAAAAGAATGTGAAATTAAAGGGACTAATGTTGCAATAAAAAGAAGTGGAAGATCTAAAAAAAATAATCAAAAAGTGTGGGAAGGTTTATGAAGCAAAAGCCCCCCTCTGCTTTGTCTATAAAAGATAAAAAAATTCCTTTCATTTTCATTTCTCCCATTGAATCCTCGTCTCTTTAAATCGTTCTCCACTGTACTTCCTTCATTTACTGCATCAGTAGGTCTCCATAGTCGAAAAACTCGTATGGGGTTTGAATCTTTTGGACCTTTAAAAATCCAACATCAACTTCGACTAGAAATGAACTTGGGCTTGACCACTAACCACACTTAGTTTGGACCTTAATGAACTTAGCCTGATCTTAAACAATAATTAATCTAAACGGGAGTAATGCTCAAACACATTCATATGGTTTAACTTTCCAACTAGTTGGCATATATGCTTTATGCAGGATTCTCTGTCTGATATTCTGTTCCTTTTGTCTGATATATAAACCTGCATATCATTTCGATTTTCTCAGGCAGCTAAATTGCCAGTAAATTAACTTAGATTCACCATATTTTGTAACCGAAACTTCGGATGTGGTCTGTACTCGGCCACCGAATCACGAATCCGGCCTTAAAAACTAACTTATAAAGCCAAGAATCTAATATAAGCAATGATGTAAATGTAATGAAGCAAATTGATATCTTGGTTTCAGCTAAACCCTTTTAATTGTCCAAAGAAACAGATGATAAGATTATGTAACCAAAAGCTGCAGGAATCAAATGAACCTGCATGAAAGAAGGCCCCTCTTGAGCAGCTCTAATGAATGAAGCCTATTGAATCTCTCACAGTTTAAATTCAAGGAAGAAAATTATTCTTGCTTGCAATATATCATAGGCAACTGGAGCATGCAAAACTCGATCTTCGATGGTGACCGGACAAGTATTATACATGTAAGGGGCAAATAACATAAAACGATGGGTAAATGCTCTTATTTTTCAACTCCAAAAGACATTGCAGTTCTCACTGTGCAAAGAGTTCATAAGCATTCGAGAATTACAAAGCCAAAAAAAGAAGGATCATATCAGCATGGCTTTTCTTAAAACAAGTATATAGGAATGAATAAGGAAACTACTCATAATTTAATAATTCTTTTTAATACCTACAAGGGAACATAATTGATGGTGAAACCGGTTTCAAGTTCATTAGGTCAATGCATTGGCACCAGCAACAATCTCCAATATCTCTCCGGTGATTTTCGCTTGACGCTGCCGGTTGTAGACTATAGACAAGGTCTTTTTCAGTTCCGAGGCATTATCAGTAGCATTGCTCATGGCACTCATTCTAGCTGCAAGCTCACTGGCTAGTGATTCCTGCAAAGCCCTCAGAACCTGGCTGTTGAGATAAAGAGGCAACAAAGCATCAAGAATCTGAACTGGGTCCTGCTCAAACTGCAAAATGGCAGAGAAATCAGCTGTCTGAGTCCTCATAACTTCTCTCTCCACCGTCAGTTTCCCTTCCCTGGTTGTCAATCTGAAGAACTCATCCTCAGCAGCATCAACACAAACACCATTTACATCACAGATTTCACCCTTTGGTGACAGTGGAAGCAGAGTATGAATCACAGGATCAGACTTAACCAAGGATACGAATTTGGTGTACAAAAGCTCCACTTTATCGACTTCTTCACTAACAAAGAGTGAAAAAACATCATCAGCAATTGCCTGAGCTTCTTTAGCTGTAGGGAGTGAGCTACCATCTAGGAATCTGTCCACTGGGATGTAAGGCCTGCGGCTGAAATATGAATTACCCTTTTTCCCCACACTGATTATTGTATAATCAAGTCCAAGCTGCTTCAATTCTGCAATTCTAGCTTCAGCTTTCTTGAGGATAGCATTGTTGAAACCTCCACAGAGACCACGATCACCAGTAACAACAACCAAAGCAACTTTTTTGACAGGCCTGATGTTTGTGAGAGGAACATCTATATCTTCAGTCTGGAGCTGTTCATTGATGTTGTAAAGAACTTCAACCAGGGACTCAGAGAAAGGTCTGCCATTGACAACAGCTTCCTGTGCTCTCCTAACTTTAGCAGCTGCCACAAGTTTCATGGCTTCAGTGATCTTCTGCGTGTTCTTTACTGAATCAATACGGTCTCTAAGTTCACGAAGACCACAGTGAACTGGGGTTACAGATGAGGACCTGGAAGGGTTACCGGGGGTTGAGCTCTGAGATGGGAGCTGAAAAGGGCTGATGAAAGAACGGAAAGAGAGTGAAGAAGTGTCAGAAAGAGAGGGTTTTGAGGACACCCACATTGTCAGATTTGAGCAAGACATGGTGACAACGGATCCCGGAGCTCTACAAAGGATTGCAAGAGAAATTCACTCTAAAGAGAACAAGAGAAAGAGCTTTTTCCTACAAGGGCTTGCTTTTGTATTTTGATTTTTATTAAGTCTTATCCTTTTGTGTGTTGGAGAGCTGTTCCTTGTATGGAGGAAATCAGAGGGAATGTGTGGAAGTGAGAGGGAGGGAATAGATGAGGTTTTCGGATAAGGATTTTAAAATTTTGGTTCATTGATTTTCACCATTACATCTTGATGGGGCCTTTTTGAAGTGGCAATCTCTGAGTGGTTGCTTCTTGGATCTTAACTTGATAGGCTCCCTATTCTGAAAGGTATATACCACTCCATGAATTTTGATTCTTTTCGACCATACTTACAGTATTTACTTGATGTTAATTTCCAGGAAATATGTGGAAAAAGTTGTACCCGATAAGAAAAGCAATAGACTTTATGTTGCAAAAAAACTGTTCTTCTGTAAAAATGGTTGGAGAACAGATCAAAAGAACTTTATGATTTGAATCTCTATCATATTTCCATACAAAATAATCAAAAGATTACATTACAGAAAAGAAATGCGTTGCCTTGGACATATTGTTGGTGTTCTATACCCTGTAACAATAAGAAATAAGGAAAAAAAGGAACAAAAAAGACGATGAAATTTCAAGGCCACACATTCATTGACCGATACATCATTGGTCAAAATTATGCAGAAGATCAATTCCAATTTAACAGGTCGAAACATCTTGCATCAGAACCGAAATGCTCCATCATCTTCCTAGATCAGTGTTGCAAGAGCTTTTAACTGTCAATGTCTACTCCTTTGAACCTATGAGATTTAGAGCTCTAGGTAATGAGAAAGAGAAGAACAGGCTAATTCAAGAACTTCCAGGCCCCTGAATCCATATCCAATTTATAAACAAAACAGAACAATCATCATAACATCATCTTTTCCTAAAGCTGTTTTTCGAGTAGAAAATTTCACATAATAATACATACAATGGCATAAATTAGCAACCTGTCGTGTTCGACAGAAGCATAATTGGTTAATATCCACGCCATACGCGAAGCCTCTATATTCATTTGACATAAAGAAAAAGTTCAGTTGTTCATTATCTGATGACAATGAATGAGAATGGGGGGGGAAAAATCAAGGCAACCGAACTAACATGAGTAAGAAAATATAAAAACTAAACTCTTGTCTCCTCATTTTCTTCCCCAAGGAGGGGGCTGACAATAGCTTTATATGTCTGTCGGTAAGGAACCACTCCGTTAAGCACCATGAAGTCATGCAATTCAATAACTTCATCTGGGCTACAAATCTTAGCAGAACATGTAATGAGCATCGTGTATGTTATAAAATCAGGAATCAGGCCCTCTACAACCATTCTCTTCATTAGTTCTTTTGCATGTTGAATGCACCCACACTTGCAAAGAAAGTTTATCAAAGTATTGTAAGTTACTGTGTTTACTAACCTCCCCACCTTTCGCATCTCCATGAACAGAGCAAATGCCTCGTCCATATTACCAAAGCTGCAATAACCGTTAATGAGAGTATTATATGTTATAGCATTAGGTAAACCCAGACTCTTTAATGAATCTATCATCCGTCTTGCAGCTTCAATTGACATCTCCTTGCACAATCCATTAAGAATGGAGTTATATATCACTATATTGGGCTTTTTCTCCACCTTCATCTTTTCGTAGACCCAAACAGCACTTCCTAGCTTCCCTTCCTTGCAGTACCCATCAATTAAAGCACCATAGGTGACCAAGTCAGGAATTAAACCACGGATGAACATGCTACCCACAAGTTGCATGGCCCCTGATAAATCATTGCTTTTACAAAGGTAATTGATGAGAATATTGTGTGAGAACGTGTCTTCAATGACATTCTTTTCCATAATCTGGCTGTGAAATTTAAAAGCTTGCATCACATATCCATTTCTGCAAAGCCCCTGTATAAGAGTAGAGAAGGTGAATTGATCAGGGAATACATGCTTGTCAATCATGTCCGATAATACTAAAGAAGATCCCCCGATATCACCTTCTGAGTAAAGCCAATGGAGGATTGAATTATAAACAACCGTATTAGGCATCAAGCCCCTTTCCACCATTTCATCGCACAATCTTAATGCCTCCTCCAAACACCCTCCTCGTGCATAACCATCTATCATCGCTGCATAAGACCTTACATCAGGCTTGACACCTGCCTTAATCATGTCATTAAGGACTTCTTCTGCAAATGCAACTTTCCCTAATTTGCAAAACCCGTTAATGATAGAATTATAAGTTACAGTGTTTGGCGAAACAAAGTTCTCTGACATTACTCCCATCTTTTCAACTAGCTTCAAAGCAAGCTCTATGCCACCCACCCTACAAGCTCCATCTATTATCATGTTGAAAGTAACAATATTAGGCAGGATCCCACTCTTCAACATCCGGTAAAATGTCGAAATAGCTTCTAGCAATTTACATTCCTTACAAAGAGCATATACAACCAAGTTAAAAGTATTCACATTCTCAATATACCTGTAAGAAATCATTTCCTTATACATGTTCCAAAATCTAACAATTTCATTCAACTTCAATAGTTCACTCAAAAAATTATTCCAAGCATGAATAGTAACAAGACGACCCTCCATTCTCAACTTCTTAATGACTAAGTAAGCACCTTCGGTAGCACCACATCGAGTGCAAGCTCTAACCAATGCATCAAAGACGGCTGGACATGACTTGCAAGTTTCATAACTATCCAACAAACCATCCAAAACTTCCATTGGGGTCATTCCATTTACATGTATTAATTTCTCCATTAGAGACAATGCATTATCGAATCGCCTCGACTTGACCAACACATGAATTACAGCACAACGGGATGTCAATGAGAGTGGGAACCCTTTTTTCTCCCCAACCCAATCGTAAAATTCCATGGCTAACTGAGGTGAGTTCTGAAACTCGCCAACAACACGACTCACCAATGCATTTGTAAGACTTGGGAACACTTGATCCAAAAATTTCCATCTTCTATGCTTTAAATTAACACAAATTGCTCTGAATACAATGTCTTCACTATTTGGGCAAGAGAATTGCTTACCTAAATGCAATCCTCGGCTGAAAAAGCAACTTCTTTTGGACAAAAAAGAGCTCAAAACCATAGAAATATCGATACCCAATTCATAAAGCACAACACTTATTTCTGTAAAAAAAAGATTAAAACAGAAAAAGGAAGACCCAAATCGCTATAGCAACATAAAATCTGCTTAACTTACCAAAGAGGGGTAAAGAAAAGAAAGTTGCAGTCTAAAAATGAAACACGGCAAAGAAAGAGATGAACTAAGCTTACAACAATACTACTAGCTTCTAAGCAGCTCCAACGGAGTTTGTCTTGAAGAACGTCTGCCGACGAACTTAGGTGTAAAGAAAATATAAAAGTGACTGCTAAGATTAGTGCAAACAAAAACAGTGAAGTGATTTTAACTTTCCGGTTGCCACCGGCTCCAATGTCGGCAACTCATGAAATCGTTCATGGGCATTGCAATCATGGGTTGTTTGTTATTCCTGGGCTTTAATTTTGTCCAATAATATTTTCCCTTTTTGTTGGGCTTCATCAACCTTATACTGGGATAAATTCATGGGTTGAAGTGATTTTTATCTTGTCAAAATGTTAAAATATATAAACATCAGTATATTAAAAAAACTTTATTTTTTCATTTAATACCACTTTTGACCCTTGTACTATAATTAAATTATCATTTTAGTATTTGTATTTTTTTATCAATTTGACCCTTGTACTTTATTTTTTTATCAGTTTGGCCCCTGTACTTTCGTTCTGTTAATCCCCGTGTTAAGGAAAAAAATAGTACAAGGGTCAATTTGATAAAAATATAAAAAAAGAAAAAAATCATTAACAATCCAAAACCCAAAATTTCTTAAATTTCAGAAATTATAAAAACTAAAAAATAATATATTTTTTAAAAAATTATAAGCATGCAAAACATTAAAATTTTAAAAAATATTTATAGGGAATTTTATGTTTTTTTTTTAATTTTTAGAATATTATGATTTTTTTAGAATTTCATGGTATTTTTTACTTAAAGAAAACTTAACAATCTTTTTAAAATATAAAAAAATTCATAAAAATATAAAAAAAAATCCTAAATTTTCTCAAAAGAATACATATTTTATTTTTAAATTCAAAAAATTCTAACATTTTAAAAAACCTTAAATTCCAAACAAATGGATTTGCTTAATTTTATGATTTTTTTTAATTTTATTATTGAATATTCACATACTTGTTTATGATGATTTTAAAAATAGATAGTTATTTTATTTTTCTTATTTTTTATAATTTCCTAAGTTTAAATATTTTTGGGAATTTTACTTTTTATTTTTTGAAAATGATCAAAAATGACATCTAAAAATTATAAGTAAAACTTCAAAAAATTTAAAAATTCATAAAATCTAAAAAATATATTTGTTTGGAATTTTAAATTTTTAAAATTTTTATGAAAATTTTTAAGAATTTTATGGGTTTTTTTAATTTTATGGATTTTTGTTTTGCATTTTAATGAATTTTTTATATTTTAAAGGAATTTTGAGTTTTTCAAGTAAAAAATATCATAAAATTATAATAATAAAAAAATTCATAATAACGTTAAAGTTTCTAAAAAAAACCTAAAGTTTCAAATAAACAAAAATTTAAAATTTTATGATTTTTTTTATGTTTTGCATATTTATAATCTTTATTTTTTTATAATTTTTAAAAATATATTACAATTTTTATTTTTTATAACTTTCTGATTTTAAATATTTGGGGGTTGGATTTCTTTTTATATTTTTTATTTTTAATGATTTTTCTCTTTTTATATATTTTTTAACATTTTTAGTATTTTTGACACGTGGTGGCATGTTAGTGGTATTAAGCCTTGTTTTTTCAAAGTTGGATTTTGGATCCAATTAATTTAAAAGGTAAACTACACATTTGATGATCTAATTTCATAATTTTTTTTTTTATGAGCACCAAAAATGAAAAAATTTTGTATTTTAGGCATTACCATTAATAACCGCTTTTATTTTGGTCACTCACCCTTAATTAAACATTTATTTTAATCCCTCGACGTAAATGAATTCTCACATTGGTCACTCATTTTATCTTTTGAATTTTCTTTTCTTTTAGAATTAATTTTATTTTTTTTTTTCAATTAATGAGAAAACTTAGGATTTTACAGAAAATTACTTGATTTTTTTAAGAAAAATTTAAGTTTTTACAGAGAAAATCATTTTATATTCTTAATTTCTTTTTTTATTTTATTTAGAATTAAGTTTATTTTTTTAAAATAAAAAGGGAAATTTTTGGTTTTTGCATAGAATTGAGCTACATAGAAAAAATTTGGGTTTCACATATACAACTCAATAATTCAATTCTCTATCAAAACTCAAGGTTTTTTTTAAATAAAATAATATTAATTCTAAAAATTAAATGGAGGCTTATGGGTTAAAAAAACCTTGAAAAAAAACTGAAGAAATCAAATAATCCCTTGAACTAAATCTGTACCCAATTAAGCTCTTATCGGTAATAAAAAATCAATTGATCGCTTTATTAATTATTTGCATATTTGATCATATTGACCAATAAAATAAGTTGATAGGTCAATCAAATAGTAACATGTGACAATTTTTGCTTCAATTTTATATTTTTTCATAAAAATAAAAAAATTTATTTAAAATTATAATTATTAAAAAAATTGATATAAACTTATAAAAAATTGTTCAAAATAATAAAAAATTACAATAAAAACAAATAAATTATAAAAAATATAAAATTAATAAACCATATTTAAAATATTTAAAACTTTATAAAAACTTATAAATATTCATAAAAACTTATAAAAATATAAAAATATTTAAAAAATTAGAAATTATAAAAAAAATCATTTAAACCTCTAAAAATCATAATGAACACATAACAAATTATAAATGTTCTCGATATTCCATAATAAAACATTATTTGTAAGACCTTATCCTTCTTAGCATAAATTATTATTATTATTATTTTAAAATTTTTTATCTTCAATTTTTTTTGTGTGAATAAAAAGCCTTACATAACTGAGTTACGGGCTAGAGTTAGGCATACAAAACATCCTTTCTTGAGACAGAATGCGATTTATTTTTCTGATCAGGGCAGAGTTGGAGCTTCTCGAAGCGCTGTCATGGATGGATTTAACAACTTCCAGGCTATCCGAATGGATTTCAACCTTGTCATGACATTTTCATTAGATAATTTTAGACCATCCAGGAATCCCCACGACTATGCATCAAAGCCTGAGCAGTTCCCTATGTATCTATTGTAGCCCAAGATCCACTCTCCATTCGCATCCCGTATCACACCTCCGACTGTTGCATTTCTTGAGATAGCTCGGACAGCACCATCGGTATTGAGGATGATTTTGTCTCTTGTCGAGAGCTCTCTACTATCGAGGCTAGTGTCATTATCCACACCATCTCTAGCTAACAATAAGAAGTGTTTGGCCCAACACGTTGAGGTATTGATGATCTCACTAGAGCTCCACGCTTTCTGTTGAAATACACAAAGGTTCCAGTTATTCTATAATCTCCATACCAGAATGCCCAACTTTTAAGTACAATACAATAGTTTGAACATTGAAAAGTTGAAAAATATTTGCTAAGTATTTTGTATGGTATAAAATATTTTTGGTACGGATAGATACTTAAACCAAAATTTCATTATCCAACTATTAGCATATATCTGCACAAACCAAGGTTTTCAAAATCGGATTGGTAGTCGAAACAGTCAGGCTACCAGTTCATTGTTTCGATCGATCTATCCAATTCAATTAAATAAATCATTAAAAAATAAAAAAAAGTAAAAAAATAAGTTCAACAGCCCAATTCTCGAGTCAATCGGCTTAACGGTTTTCTTCGAACCGATATTCTTGCCGATTCCAATCTAGTTCAAACAATATTGCTTTTGATGATTATTTTTATTATCTAATTGTTGCTCTAATATCACACGTTTATTTTGATTTTGAGGGTTTAATTTTCAAAATAAGGAATCAATTAATGAATTTTATAATTTTATTAAAATAAGATTTTTTTATAATTTATCAGAACTTATTATATTTTTTATAAAATTTTATAAAATTTATAATAGTATATATTAATTGAGTATTAAAAATTGTATTCAATATATTTAAAAATAGTAATTTTAAAATTTCAATCAAATAAATTTTAAATTTTAAATTATAACCCTTATTTTTTATATTTATTAAAAAAATTAGCTTTAATTCTGGGAAACTAGTAGGTGAGTCTGAGAGTATTTAATTTGATTGTAGGGCCTACTCTCCTTCAAGAGGACAGCTATTTTCATTAGTCATTACTCCTCGCTGCTTTGCTTTAATTTTTTTTAGTCCCCACCACTCTTTGAAGCTCATTCATGGCTTCTTTGGGCTCTCTTCTTCTCTCTGTTTGCCATGCCATCCTCCTCTAGTTTTTCACATTCCCAAACTTTCCTAACGTCTTAACCATTCTCCTAATCTCTTTTCCATTTTTGGCTTCCTTTAAGCTTTCTTTTCCAACCTTACTTTTATTATTAAGTGAAAGAAGAAGATTATGAGTGCAGGGGTGTCTCTCCTCACTATGCTATTCCTTGAGTTGTTTATGCTTTTCGCCTGTGGGTGATTTTTCTTTCTTGTTTGCTTATTTGGGTTTTGTTTATTTTAGCATGATCTGTTAGTTTCAATAATTGGGTACTTGGGTCAGTGTTTCCAAAATTTCAATTGTTGGGAAATGTTAGCCTAGATTTCTTAAACTTTGCTGTGTATATTTTGGGTTAGAGAAATGGATTCTTCTTGGATTTGTGTGGGGAAGGGTCTTCCTAGAAAAATATTACTTCAATTTCCAGTAAAGAGCTACAAATTTGAGTTCTTTTAATTGCTTACCCACAAATAGGTGTTCTAGTTGTTACTCTGTTTAGCAAAACCAGTGCTTAGAAATGTATGGTGGTGATTAAAACTATTTGAAACTAACTCCACATTACACCATGGAGTTGTTTGAGATCTCTTGACAATTGTAAATTGCTGTTGTTGATGTTAGAAAGAGAAAAATAACTAGCTGGGGAAAAGTGGGAATTGTTATAGCTTGGTATATGAGGAACAGACATGAGACATGTCTTGTCAATGACATTTCTCTGCTCTAATATTATTTGTACATGTTGAAACCAGAAACTTCACATTTTATTCATCTTGTTATCTTGGTAAAGTGTATGATAATTTCATCCTTTCTCTCCTTTCAGGCTTCCATGAATGTTTATCCAGCCCTGTGGATCAACTTAAAAGTTATATCGTAACACAAAGAGGAGCAGATGCTTTCTTACCTGAAATTACTCCGAGTGCAGCTCCTCAGCCATTTCTTCCTCTTCTTGCACCTTCACCGTTGTCACCATTTACAAATAGTACTATTCCGAAATTATCAGGTATTTGTTACTTGGTTAGTAACATTGGAATGTCAAAACAATTGAGATTTAATTGTATAATTACTTATTGTACTTGGCCTTTTGTAGGACTTTGTACGTTAAACTTCACTGCTTTTCAAAGCTTAATGACCATGACCTCAACTGATTGTTGGGCTGCATTTGCTCCACTGTTGGCTAATGTAATATGTTGTCCTCAGTTGCATGCGACTCTCGTGGTTCTTGTTGGTCAATTAAGTAAAGAGACCGGTGTGCTTGCTTTAAACAGAACCCTTGCCAAACCTTGCCTTTCAGATATTGAGCAAGTCTTGGAAGGCCAGGGTGCTAGTGATGATCTTAAGCAGGTGTGCTTAATTCATCCATCAAACCTTACTGAAGCATCGTGCCCAGTAAAAGATGTTGATGAATTTGAGAACACTGTAAATTCTTCTGAGCTTCTTGCTTCATGTGAAAAGATCGATCCTGTGAAAGAATGTTGTGACCAAGTTTGTCAAGGTGCCATATCAGATGCTGCAACAAGGATTGCATTGAAAGCTTCTGACCCTTTGAGCATGGATGGAACCCATGTTTTACCGGAGCACTCGACAAGGGTAAATGATTGTAAAACTGTTGTCCTTCGGTGGTTGGCAAGTAAACTTGACCCTTATCATGCAAAGGAAGTTCTTAGAGGACTAACCAATTGCAATGTTAACAAAGGTGAGTTTGGAATTTCTTATACATAGATAGGATTCAGCTATGCATGTAAGAATATCCCTTTTGATATCGAGTAGCATACAAATTTTCGTTACTTCTTTTTCTTTATATTTTTCTTATGTTGTTTTCTGCTTCAGTTTGCCCTCTTGTTTTCCCCAATATGAGGCATGTGGCAAATAGCTGTGGAAATGGAATAAGTAACCAGACTGCTTGTTGTGATGCTATGGATAGCTATGTCTCTCATTTGCAAAAGCAGACCCTCATCACCAACTTACAAGCTTTGGATTGTGCTACCTCACTGGGGTTGAAGCTACAGACATACAATATCACCAAAAATGTCTATAGACTATGTCACATAAGCCTCAAGGATTTCTCTCTTCAAGGTTAGTTTTTTTTATATGCACCTCTAATAATGATCTTTAGTGACAATTTTGAACTGGTACTATTACTAACACTTATTTCTTTTTGTCATCATGATCGATTTCGATACTGATTGCAAACTTGTACGCATCAGTTGGAAGTCAGGGTAAGATGCTTACAACACTCAGGATTTCTTCCTATTTTCTGCACCTTAAAGAAGTGCAAAATCCTGTGACTTGTATTTTCTCAAAGCAATAGTATTTCTCATATGGCCTAGATTATCTAAGACGTGCTTGATTATTTATAATAAAGTGCATAATATGTATTTCTTTTCTCGCTGCTTTTAGTATCTGGATGTCTCCTGCCAAGCTTGCCCTCTGATGCGACATTCGATAAGTTTTCTGGAATCAGTTTCATTTGCGATCTAAATGATAATATTCCAGCTCCATGGCCCGATCCATCACTTCTACCAGCTTCATCATGCAATAAAAGTATGTACTCTCTAAGTGTACTGGTAGCTGCTAAAATATAATCTATATTAGAAAACGATTTCATTTTACCATGATGCTCTCTTGCCATCTTTCATTTATTTCACCTGGGTTTTTGGCATGCAGCTGGAAGAATCCCTGCACTACCTGCGGCAACAAATGCTCAAAGCAGTAAGAAATAGATCATTTTCCTCGAATAATTGTGATCTCTTTGAGTTGAGAGGAATTTACATATGTCTTGCCATGTAGACTCTAATCGTTCAATTTATGTCAAGTAGCTGAGTTATGTTGTTGAACATAAGGTTGACACACAATCTATGCCTCTTTCACTCTCTGAGTATTCATTCTCTCTTGCAGGATTTTACAATGAATATGCTGCAGTTTATCTTCTCATCGCTTCTACATTGACCATGATGATACTCTAGTTCAAGGTTGATTCAGTCTTTTCTCCAGAACTGTATGATATATAAGATCAGTATTCTTAAGGACAAATGGATGAAATCCTCTCAAGTTTAACACTGATTCAGGCATGACCACCTGTTAAATGGAATGTTCAACCAGATGCAGACTCAAGTCCATGTATCTGATCATATAACGATTTTTGCATGTTTTCTGTAATATTATTTTTGTAAAATAGGCTACTTGGGTGCAAGAGAAAAAGTTATGTTGTATCCACATAAGTATTTGATTATACCATGTAAATTTTGATTGGATATCTATTTATAAGAATTTTTATTCCTGTTGCAAGACTTTGGCTTAAGCCTGTTGGAAGTTTTGTAAGCAGCCAATAAAATCCAAATTGCCTTTTTTGAGTTAGATTGTTGGTGCTTAGATCATAAGACGTGGGCATGAGCTCATTGTCTATAAATTACTACATGCATGAAAAGGAGCAACAGTTCAACAACCGAGGGTCGCCTTCAGATAGCATTTGAGGCTAGTCTTACTATTAAGTTGTGTCCTTGGGTTGCAGAGACGTGTAAACGCTGTTGGGACATGCCTCAATTTTTCACATTGAACGCGCAGTACACTTGTCTGCAGTTGTGGAGGTAACCCCTTCATTTCAACATGCATGTGTTCAATTATACCTTTAGTAATAGATATGACTTTTTTTTTTTGGGAATTTTTCGGTACTCAATAGTCACATTGAACTTCAATTAAATTTGAAATCAAGTCGGATCGGACATTTTTTTTAATGTTGTTTTCTTCTACCTACCTTACTTAAAAGAAGTATGAATATTTTTTTGATGAATTATAAGAGGAGGGTAAAATCCTATCAACAACGCGACTAGCGTAACTTGAATTCAGATCAGATTTAGAATAGTGAACACCTTAATTATTAGACCAACACACGAGGTTCGATATTGATGAATATCTTAAAAAAGAAGTTTGTTATGAAGATAAGAATAACCCAGTTCACATTCAACATGTGATATGAAGCTTGACAAAGAAGTTTGTTATGAAGATAGAATAACCCAATTCCTAAGCCCTTCCTTCTTTCACACCTGCCCTTTTTTCTTCTTCATCCTTAACAATAATGGTTAGTTTTCAATTTTAGTCCCTCTATTTTTTAATTCTATAAAAATAGTTCAATTTCAATTTTGTTTTTTATACTATGTTAAAATTTGAGATTTGATCTTCGTACTTGAATTTTTATACTTCAATGTCTATAATGTCATTAGTTAGTCTAAATATTTTATTCTAATTAAAATGTTAACGTAAATGTAAAGAATTGTTAACATTGTTATTAATATATTTTTTTTGTGTTAAATTCAAGTCCATTATAATGCCATTTTTTGTGAATGATTATCAAGTGAATATTTTGTTTAAAAAAATTTAGAATGTCACACCAACAAATTAACAATTGAACCTGAATTTTTAAATTCGAAAAATAAAAAGATTAAATTTTTAAATATAAAAAAATAGAAATTAAATTCTAAATATATAGAGAAAACAAAAACTTTGATCGTATTATAACCATTAAATTTTAACTATTTAATCAAAAATAATTAACCCAACAATAAGCATGGATCAAAAACCATACTAGTATATATAAAAAAAATGTCAACTTTCGTCCAACTTACACGTAGAAGCCAAACTGTATGCTCCCTTTCTTTCTTTCTTTTTGTTATTTTACAAACCATGCTCCTTTCTTTTTAATGTAATTTGATATCGAGATTTGACTGCTATACTTTAATTTTTAATGTAATTTGGTTTTTATATTTTATAATGTTATTAATTAATACAAGTGATTAATATCATTAATTTTTTTATTAAAATATTATGTGATCTTATATAATTTGAAGAGAGTCTTACAGAACTTTCTATTACTTCTAGGTCTACCTTATAATTTTTTTTTTTTTTTACATTATAAGACAATTATCAAACTTCAATTTTAGTTTTCTATTTTTATAATATCATTAAGTAGTCTAAATATATAATATTGTTAACTATTTAAATCAAAATGTTTATATCAATTTTTCTTAGGAATAATATTGCAACAAAAAAAACTATTTTATCATAACGAATTCAAATGAATGTTTTTAAGAAAAAATCTACAATATTTTCAATGTTATTTTTATTGTTACATAATTAACATGTGATTTTTTTAATTTCAAGATGTTACATTAGTGAATTTAATAGGAAAAAAAATTAATCATGATCTAAATTTTAAAATTTTAAATTAAAAAAAAAAGTAAAAGACTAAAAGTAAAATTAGAGTGTAATTTAACATTCAAATTTACTCTTTCATTTCTCACTGCAAAATCAAGAAAACCGCAACATATGCATGTATATATATCAAGTGAACAAAGGAAGAGGAAGGGTGGCATTTATGGCTCCACCACCACCACCACCACCACCACCACCACCACCACCGCGCTTCTTCTTCTTGTTGTTAAACAAGCGTCTCCAAGTTTTCAATCCATCAACCACCTGCTTATAAACTCCACCACACTTCCTTAGCTCCTTCAACCTTGCACCAATCTTCACCTTTAGCCTACACAATCTCATTCCTAGGAACGATGGTTTTCTTCTACAATCAGCTTGTTCCATCACCTTGTAGATCAAGAACTGAGCTCGTGTCCTCGGGGTCTTCCTTATCCACCTTTGAGTAACCATTTGATCTCCTCATACCACCCATTGTTGTATATGCCAGGTGCTGTGTGACTTAGGAGTGAACCAAATACTTATAGAAGCCATTGAAGATGTCAAGTGCATGTGATGATGGAGCTATTAACATGTGCACTTGTTTCAGTCTTGCAGAAAATTTTTAATTAGCTGACCTCTTTTGTCAGTGTGAAATGAAGCAATTTAGTTTGATTCTCTAGGAAATTATATATTATTATATCATAATATATAGCAAGTCTATCAAATGTTGGATATTAATGTCACTGCATATGATATTCCAGCTGTTGTGTGTGGGGTCTTGACTTTTGAGAGAAAGAGGATGGAAGTAACATTTTGAGTGTAACAACAAAGCCGACAGACAGCAATTAGTTCATTGGATGGGAACAAAAGACATGGTGAGAAAGAGGTAGAGAATTCAAAAGGGTTTTTAGTATTTTAAAAGAGACCAAATTTCCACCGCCAGACAGTAAGCATCTTAATCAGTAGTGAAGTTAAGTCTTTGGTTGGAGCCAAACATAATCTTGGTAATTAAGCATGAATGGTCAAAATAAATGAAACATGTTGTGTTGCTCTCTAAGTCTTCCTGTGTGCAGTAGTAATTGAAACACCGTCAACAGCCATATCAGTCGCTAAATTACCCACAATCTAGCTACGTTCATTCAAAGGGATACCCAATTGAAACACTAGCAGCTTTTCAAAGTTGGTTTCTTTGTTGGTGCAGCAGAGTAATGAATAATAACAAAATATCTTGGAAATTGGTTGGCGGGTATAGCTTATTAAACACAGTAGTCAATTTGGAGAAATAAACAAAAGCGCCTGTGGCCTAATGGATAAGGCGTCTGACTTCTAATCAGACGATTGTGGGTTCGAGTCCCACCAGGCGTGACTTTTTTAATTTTTGAGTTGTCAAATGGGCCCATTTCGCCTCTTTCACTCGTGATTCAGGCCCAGTGAACCAAACAACTACTCCAATGGAAATCTCGAAAAGTAAAAACGTACAGACAATTAATAAATGAGTAAAATTTTTGGTTTGCTTACTTTACTGATTATTATTATATTGATTTCACCCCCCATTTTTTTCACTCAGGTGATTTGGATTTTGGAATCTCCTACTGAACAAAGGTACCGTATCCTTTCTCTTCTTTCTTTCTTTCAATTTAAATACAGTAGCTTTTGTGGAAAAATGGCGTTAACAATTCAATAGTAATTTGTATTTCTTTTAGATGATTGTATCTGGGATTATTGTGGGTTAGTTCATAACTTAGCTGAAAAAGCCTCAGATTCATTACCCTCTTTAGATTGTTAAAAAAAAAAAAAAGATGATTCTTTCTTTGATTTGTACCCCACTGAAAAAATCTGAGATACTGAAATGTGTCAAAAAAATCTGTATTTTCAATTTTTAAGGTTATGATTAAGGGCCCAAATTTTCTTCATGTTTGAGGTGTACTTTGATCCAAAACAATTTTGTTTTGTTGCACATGGGAAGGTTGCCCCCTTCGAATGTTTTTTCGGATTTGAGTTTCGGGTTTTATGTCTGTTATGCACAGATATTAGAACATTATGTTTCATCCTTGGTTTTTTTTTCCCTCAAGTATATGACAACATTCTTGTTCTCACAAGTCTCAATATCCTTTGATAATGCGAGAACTTGGGATAAGAAATCGTGGTTTAAAGTTTAAAATGGGGATTTGCTTAGCATTTCAATGGCTGCTATATTGTTGCATGCACAATTTAGACAATCAATCAGAACCTATGGACTTAACTTTGGCTCTTTGTCAGAATTTCTTGTATCTGCCTACACATCCACACATCCTTGACAAATCATATCTATATTTTTTTCTTATCCCAAAAATTGTTGAAAAAAATGACTGTTCTTTTAGGCTTTGTTTGGTAGAGTGGAAAGAAAATTGGAAGGATGAAAAATTGAAGAGGTAGAAAACTAGAGGGATGGAAAACATAATTTTTTTTCCATAGGTGTGCTTGGTAGGAAAGATGGAAAAATGGATCCATTGCTTGGTAGAGTTGAAAAATGAAAGGAAAGCAAATAAAACATTTGAAAAATATATAATTTTGATCTAACATACAACTCTCGCATTTTCTCTCCTCTCATCTTCCAATTTGGAAGGATTGGTTTTTATGCATTACGATGGAAAATCGTCATCTCTCTTATTTTCCTTCCTCTCACTTTTCTTCCCGACCAAGCACACTCCAAAATTATTTTCTTTCCACTTTTTCACCCAACCAAGCACACCCTTAGAGATGGCCAGGTCTTACAAGATCCTGATATCCATAGCTCTTATTTTGTGAGCTTTTGTTCCAACTGTTTGTAGCATTAGCAACACCTATCATGAATGTATATTGCCTGCTTAGCTGTACAAATTTTTCGGAATCATCGGTGTAAGATTGAATATGACAAGACATGTCATAATCGAATCTATATCCATCGGGTTTGTTCTTGGGTCTAACTATATGGCATTGAGCACTTATCAATATCGAAGTTTTAGACCAGAAACTGACTCTACTCCAAGAAGGACACTTAACTATTGCACCAATAGGTGGTCGTCTTATGTTAATAATGATCAAGAGGGTCTTTTGTTATAGTTTGGTATACTTGATTCTTCTGAAATATGGTTGATTAGTATGGCAAAAGAAGTAGTATCTTGATCAACTACAGATTTGTATGATTTTTCTAATGCACTCTGTTCTTATTTGGTCATTGCTATTCTTTTGTGATTGCTTGTAAACTCAAAAAGCTTATTGCAAAAGTAATTATGATAAGATAGTATAAATTGTGCATCCATCTTTGCAGGATGAGCAGCCAGAATCGAGGGGTAAGCTTAACTTCCTCAGCAGACCCCCCTATGAAGCGGAAACGTGGGGACTACACACCTGTAACACCTGAATCTGACAATCTGAAGAGGAACAAGCAGAGTGTGTGGATGAGTGACCCTGCCTCTTCTGACATGTTAGGTCAGGTGGTTTCTGGTGTCATTGAAGGTTCATTTGATGCTGGGTATGTTCTTCATGTTAAGGTAGGTGATACCAACACGCATCTTAGAGGTCTTGTTTTTCTACCGGGACTATTCGCTCCCATTACCAATGCAAACGATGTGGCTCCTCATGCTAAGATGCACAAAAGAAAAGATATTCCTATCCCATTTGTAAACCTCCATGATCATCTCCATGTTTTGAGTCCATCAGGGAAAAGTGAGAAGCCGGTTGAGCAAAAAAATGACGCATCTAACCGTCCTGACCGAGGTCTACACATGGGGCTTGAGCCTGGTGCCTCGGTTGCTGGTGAGAGCCAATCTGCTTCTATTCTAATTCCTCCAGCCAGTAACTTGCCAATAAATGAATCTGGTCTTCCCTTACTACGAAAGGTCATGCAAGAACAAAGCTCGGATTCTGGATTACATAATGAGAAAGCTGTTGGACAGCATCAGTCACTTGAGGGATTTGAAGCCTTCAAACAGATGAAAGGGCCAAGTATTAATGTAGAGGCAGCTAAAGCTTCTGAGCTATCTGCAGAATCTGCTGCCACTTTGCAAGCTACTGAGACGATAAATCTGAAGCCTCAGATTCAATACAACGTCCTGAGTTCTGAGCTTAAGCCACGGGCATTGATTCATGATCATGACACGATAAGCCTTGACATTGGTAACAACCAAACTCCCCAAATTTCTGAACCTGAACCTCAGGTCATGGCTTGTGACGCTGGAATCAACATGTTCGGTAAACAGGCTTCATCAAGGCAAGACACCCAGTCAGAGCTTGGTCAGAAGTATATGGACGGATTATTTGCAAGTGATGATGTTACAACTAGTGCAACAGCTCCATGCTCTGCATCCATGACCTGCCTACCAGTAATGATATTTGGGGCAGATACTATTCCATTTGAACCCAAGTCTGGTGCTGAAGAATCTGTTCTTCCAACAATGGTTGTCCCTGAAGTTAACAGTTCCCTAGTTACTACTGCCAAAACTTACAGTGTGGAAACCAATGCCAGAGATGCCACTCCACCACCAGATTCTTAGGTTTTTCGAGTTACAAAAATAGAATGAGGCTTGCAAGGCAAGGCTTGAAAGATGGGCAGTGAATGTCGTGACCGAGAATAGTTGAGGGAGTTTTTAAGGCAAATGCTTAATTTAGGTACTATTTGTCTCTAATTTGGATTATTTATGATTATGATGGAAACTCTTTGCATTCTTATGACTTGGTTTCTAGTTCCATTTCCATATGCTTCTATTGTATGGCAAAAAATCAGCAAGCAGAACCCAGTTATTAGAAGGAAAATTGATTCAACATGGTACAAATGAATAAACAAATGGGCCTAGTGTGGCCTTTTTCTTCTGATCAAAAATTCCAAATCCATGGGGTTTAGGGTTTGAAACTATACATGATTTCATGGGCCAAATGACTCCCTATTTTTAACCTAGTTAAGCCCATGGGATTTTTACCCTTTGAGGCTGGCTCCCTACTCAAAAGTTGAGTTCCCTTCAAAGTTGATGCTTTCCCTGCATCCCGTCTTTGGGTTCTCAGATTTAAGCAGTTTACGAATCTCCAATATCGAATATTCTGAAAGTTAAGATTCGTAAGATTTGGGTTTTTCTCGCGGTTTTAAGAAGATGGATATCATCTCCCAATTACAAGAACAAGTGAATTCAATAGCAGCCCTAACTTTCAACACATTTGGGACACTGCAACGAGATGCTCCACCCGTTAGGCTCTCCCCTAATTACCCAGAACCCCCTCCCAATCCCACCGAGGACTCTGCCAATTTCGCCGACCAACCTAAGCTCATGAGTGCTGCACTTGTTAAGGCTGCTAAACAGGTCAGAATTTCTGGGAATCAATCAGTACTCTAATTACAGTTAGATCCCATGTGGGGATGAAGTTAGTGATTATTGCTCCGGGTATTTCCGCAGTTCGATGCATTGGTTGCTGCACTTCCACCTTCAGAGGGCGGTGAAGAAGCTCAGCTTAGAAGGATTGCTGAACTCCAAGTAATATAGTTTGTTCATTAATGTTGTTCGTTTTAAATTGAATCATCTGTTTTAATTTTCATTTTACCGCTGTTGTCTAGGCTGAAAATGATGCTGTAGGCCAAGAACTTCAGAAACAACTGGAGGCTGCTGGTACCTTTCCCCCATCCTTTTTACATTCTTTTTTATGTAGACATGGCTTGGGTGTGAATGTGTATTAATTATAGATTTGCTTTTCCAAGTCCTTGAAAAGTTATATTCCCCGAATCCATAGGGCGTAGTTGCTTTTAAGATAAATGAGTAGTCGTGTTGTAGCAACATAAGCATCTGAGTTAGGCTCTGCTCATTTTCAAGATATGTTTGAGCCAGATTGAGCTAGAGACAGTGGCTAAGTTTGGGTTTGCATGGGTGGTGCAATGCGGTGCGTTTAGCTTATTTTTTGTATCACGTTATACAATCTAATCTCACCGCCACTGCTGATTTTACACACCGCACAGCCAAACCCACCCTTAAGTTTGCTTAGATTCTGCCATTTGTGTTGTATGCAAGACATAGGATGTTTGCTTCATCTCTCATTCTTTTAAACTTTCACTTCATTTTGATCTACTAGCTATATGTGTTGTTTGGTCAAATTCAGCTATTAGACTTTGCACTTTGCTTAAGTTATGGATTTAGTACTTGTAGTTTTCGAATTTTGAAATTGTAGTTTAGATCGCAGTTAAATCTGTTTGGTTAAATTCTACTTTTAGCCCAGTATTATGCTTAAAAGTTGTAGATTTAGTCCATGTTATCCAACTGGACCATTTTTAGTCATTACATTTTTCAAGTTTCAAAATTTCTGTCTTACTGCAAACTACACTCATTAAATCCATTAATTGTTTTTTTTTTGTGTGTGTGAATAATATGTGAAAATAACAAGTTGACATAACAATGCACATGCAATAATCTGTTTGCCGCTTCAAAATTTTAAAATAGCATAATTTAATGAATTTAATAGCTACTATTTGGTATAGGAACTGAAAATGATGAAATCAAAGTACAGGGACTAATAGCAGAATCTAACTATCCATATGTTATTTCCTTGTTTTTGGTACCAGAGAAGGAACTGAAACAGGTTCAGGAGTTATTCAGTCAAGCAGCAGATAATTGTCTCAACTTGAAGAAACCAGATTGAATTCATTTCCATGAGCAATCCCTCCTTCCATTTTTAAATTTTATGGTTTATATTTGTTTAATCCTAGGTTTGCAAAGGTTTATATATTCTTAAAAGTTTGTACAAAATGGTCCATCTGGGCTTTTGATTCTCTACACTAGAATTCAATCAAATTACTCTTTTACGTTTGTAAAAAAACCATGTTAGCTGTTCCAATATCAGCGTCAGTGTGCATCTAACAATTCAAATCATATTCATTTGCAAAGAATAGAATTTGAATCAGTCACACATACAAAAACAAACACAACCTTTGCATTGAGGATGCACTGAATCAGTCACATATCAACATTTGCTAACAGATACGATAATTACTGGATTCGATAACCATTTGTTATCAGTCTAAGAAGTTGGACCGCCTCCTTCAATCTTCTATCTGTGCTCTCTTTTAGGACAACAGTACGAGGATTCCTGTAGGATAAGGAAACGTCTGTTATAGGTCATTTTTCTTCCAACAAGAGAAATGTTTCTAAAAGGAAATAAGCTTTTATGGTAAAAAAGTCTGACCTTTTTTCAGTGTTTAATTTCCTTGTAAGTTCTTCAACAAGAGTGTGTAGTCTCTTCAAAAGTGCAGGAAACTTGTGTACAGCTTTCACACCTTTCTGATTTGAGCATATCTTTTTCAAGATCTCGGAAGCAATAAAGTAACCTTCTTCTTTGTTCCTGGAAATTTGTATATTATAACCAAATCAGGAACAAAACAACATAAGATATACCATTTTCTGATTAAGTGGGAAAATAGGAAAACCTGAGCATCTCCCATAAAATTATGTCTACTGATGGAGGTGTTTCGATAAACACTTCGGCCAAATGGGGATAACGGGCTAAGTTTCTGAGGGTTGAGAGTGCATGCTTTAGAACCTGCTGATCAGGGATGCTTCGACTGGCTGACCGAATCTGTTTCAGTAGAATGCCGATTGCACCTGCGGCCACAAGTTCTTCACAGCATTTCTGAGAATGGGCTGTTGCCATATCTGCAAATTGAGTACAGTCGTAAGCGTGTAGATTCAAATCTCATTTTAGCTTTATCAAACTAGCCTCTGCTCATTAATAGGGGTCCTTTATACTGGATCATACTATTTGTGTATTTAACCGCATAGGCCATGTCAAACCATGATGATTATATTTTCATCTATGTTGATCCCACTCTTTATTTTCTTGAATTACCTATGTTCGATATCTGTGTCATACATTCTCAGACAAAAGTATGTAAATATAATCCCCCAAATGATATATATGGAAAAACATACCCAGGGTCTCACAATGGTGAAGAATGCCACTGATGCTTTTCATGCTTAGTAGTACTGAAAGTGCGGATAAAAGCCTGTTAATAATACGTTTGCTATCATCAACGTTCTTAGCAGACTCCAGCATTCTCAAGCGTAAATCCTTTAGCTGCCCTCTCGATTCCTTCCGAGCAGCATAACCTTTCCAATGAGACTACCAAATTCACAAGGAAAAATAAAGTAGAATAAATTTACTTAAAATTGGGTAAGACATGCAAGTGAACTTTAGCAAAAGGATGAGTATTGATCAAGCCAGCAATTTTAACTAAATGTGCCATAGTTCCAAATACAAACCAAACTAAATATTTAGTGCAATTGATTATAACAAGTAGAAACATCTTATTCTTATAGAGATATATCAGTTTGACCATAGGATGAAGGCAGCTTAGGAAATACGTGGAAACTTCATAACATAAACATGGAAGAGACAACTTACTTGGATCATAACAATAATATACCTATATCTCCGAGCTTCTCTCCTTGCCATCCATCCACGCACAAAAGATTGAATGATGATTGCTGATCTGCTGGCATTTTTATATTGTTGAAAAGCTCTCAAGCATTTTTGCAGTCGGAAATTACTCTGAATTTTAATTATTGCTTGCTTTTCCTTCATACAATTCCTTCTTAACTGCCAACGACGGAAATGAGACTGAATTTTAATTATTGCTTGCTTCTTCTTCATAAAATTCCTTCTTAACTGCCAACCACGGAAATGACTCTGAATTCTGGTTGCAGCTAAGGTCTGATTCTGAAGAGTTCTACAGATAAATTCCTTCCAAGCAATCTGAAAGGCCCTCCAACATTTTAGCCGTCGGAAATTACTTTGAATTTTAGTTATTGCTTGCTTCTGCTTCATAAACCTCATCCTCAACCTCCAACTGTGATAATAGCTCTGAATTTTAATTATTGCTTGCTTCTTCTTCATAAAATTCCTTCTTAACTGCCAACCACGGAAATGACTCTGAATTCTGGTTGCAGCTAAGGTCTGATTCTGAAGAGTTCTACAGATAAATTCCTTCCAAGCAATCTGAAAGGCCCTCCAACATTTTAGCCGTCGGAAATTACTTTGAATTTTTGTTATTGCTTGCTTCTGCTTCATAAACCTCATCCTCAACCTCCAACTGCGATAATAGCTCTGAATTTTAGTTGCAGCATAAGTTCGTTTGTGTAGAGATCTGTGAAGAAAATTCTTCCATGCAATCTGAATCCTGGTTGCCGCTTCTATTTCACTATTATTTAGACCCTTGACTTGGCACTTAAGAGATGCATTCTCAGTGCAAGCATGACCAACAATGCGGTATGACCTCACTATCCAACCACGAACATATTTTTGAATTACAGTGGCAGCTTTGACAGGGTCAGGACAGGATGCATCACGTCTTTGAGCTATATAAAACTTTGCAGCTTGCTGTATGAGCAACACTGATCTTCTTAAATTAACAAAATTGTGTCTCTCAACAATAAGCATTGCAACTCTTTTGAGTTCTTCTGGCAAAGCGAGGGTCATAAATTGAAGTGAGAAACTTGGAAATGAAAAATGTAATTAACAAAAATGCTTACAAGAGCAAATACCAGATGGAAATTCCTGACCACTGGCAGAACTGAATTTGTTGATCTTTGTATTTTTCTTTACAGTCAACCATGTTCGTACAACAGTTTGGACTAAACAGACTGCTTTCATCATCTTCAGAAAATTGCGACGCTCTTTCAGTCGTCTATAGTGAGACTGTATGATTGTTGCAGCATTTTCTGAAGCATCATGCAGGAGTTGCAAGGTTAAATGAAGAATATTACTTTCCACAAAGATGTCATTTATGGTGAAAGCAATGAAAGGTCATAGAAGTCAAAGATACCATATTAAGTTAAATTTGAGTAAGCGATAAAATCAAGACAACCTTAGAGAAATGCATGAATTTTCAAGTATAGTTTCCATAGCCAGAGTTTTGAACTCGCTGTGAACAGATTTCCCATGATAACTTGCAATAACAAGAATGCAGCAACAATCAACGAAAATCAAAATCAAATTGCTTAAGAAGAAAAAACAGCTAAATAATACTGAGAAAATGTCATAGCTAACCGTATTGAGCTCCTAGTTAGTGTTGACAATACATCAACCCAAAGCAGGATAATGGAAAAAGATAACTATTACCAAAATTAACTAGAGAAGGAGCACAAAGTAACCTCTTAAAATGTCAAAGCTTGTCTTCTGAGCTGTGGAACAATTCGAAATAGAAGTGGCGGATCTTACAGAACTCTTGTAGTTTTGTTCTGTCATATTTCGCCACCAAGCCTGAATGGCCTTAAACTTTTTAGCAGCATCTGCATAAATGAAATGCAAGAGGGAATAAAGACTAGATTTAGTGCCCGATTCTGAAGGCTTGAACATTTAGTTTATCGTTAATACAAAAAAAAAAAAAACCATTTAGTTTACTGGAAAATGTGAAAACTTCTCATAATAATTTCCGTAAACTAATCACATCAAAAAAGTACATAAGCACACAAATATATATATATATATATCTACTCATGAAAATGCACACCACACACAGACTGTATATAAAATATTTAAAATGCTTTGCTCATCACTAACATTAAAAGCCACGAAAAGCAACCCTAAAGGATCAAACAAACTAATACTCTGGATTAACAAGAACCATCATTAGAATAACCTTTAGTGATATCTATGTCTCTTTCCTTATTGTGCACAACGGCATCTGAACTTGCTGACTGTCTTCGAGTTAATGCATGCCTCCTCTCTAGGTTTTGGCAACCACAATCCAGTAGTTTATGGAAATTCAACTGATCCTGGCAAAAAATAGAAGAGCTCTTGAAATGTTTTCTTAGCTATGACAAAATCAAATTATTCATAAAAGACTTCTGGGATCAGGCGTTACCACATTTTTCTTGACAATAAGCTGGGACAACAGGAAAACGAGCAAAATTACTACACTCTGATCACTGACTGCACCATTATGCTCAAGTAAGTCGCTTATTTGCAGAACCTATACAACACCACATGCAGACAGTAAGATGTACAATAATATTGTATTTTTGACAAATAAACAAGTAAATGCGACATGCACAATCACCATATAAACCACAATTTATCACTTCACACTGTTCTACCTCAAAAGGGAAAATTTCAGCTTTTAAAACATTAGCAGCATCTCTAATAATCTCACTTTTACCACACTTATCAAGATTTTTAAGTAAATAAGAAATGTATAAGTAAACGGTATTTAATCAATTAATAAGCATTAAACCAAACATTACCTCAGGAAAATTTCCCAATAATGTTGTCAGCTTCTGTGATAATATAAAATTGTGAACTGCATCTGTGTAATCAGTGGCAGACATGATTGATTTTTCACCTCTTGGTTCATGAGAATCCTGTTAAGACATAATAATAAGATAATAATACATATCACAGTAGAAAGAATGAAAACATTGGGACAGAGAATCTGCAGTACCTTGTTTGAACAAGAACAGGACAGTTCCCTGCGGAAGTAATAATCAAGCAAACACCATATGGCTTTTCCATTATCCAGAGAAGAAAAGCTGGCAATCTTAAGATCATACTTTCCACAAATTGCCTACAACAGTCATTTATATTCTTATTAACTGCAATGAAAAGAACAAAAATGCAAATTTAAAAGAGTAAACATGAAGAAAATGAAAATTCCCTAAGCACAACTATTTTAATTATCAAGTATATCAGACAAAAAGTTATCTAAAAGGTGCAGAAGAAGAAGAAAGTAATATGGTTATGAAATAACAGAATACCTGGATCCAGTTTAAAAGCATTCCCATAAGAGTGGAATTGATTACATTCAAGCTATCCTGTAGTAACCATAGAAAAATGAAACTGAAAATATGAACATAGGAAACCTTAATATACAAAAGAAAAAAAACATTAAAAAATGAACTTATCTAGGTTTTCTACTACTTAAGCATAAAGCTACTTGCTATACTTCCTACATGCACTTCTTTTTTTTTCTGTAATGAATTGAAAAAATAAATCAATTATCCAGACTTCCCTGTTCCCCACTTCCCACACTTATCACCCCCTTTTCTCATAAGAACTCAAGGAGAGTCTCAAGCGTACCATATTAAAACCACCTATTTTGGATATCTCATCAGCAATAGTTGTTTTATCAATCAGAAGAGGCAGCTGCAAGTTCAATGAAAACAGAAGTGAGAGATAATGTATCAAATTAGCAAAAAAAACTTATCTAAAAATTTCAGACAGGTGAATTAGCAAACCTGTAAGTGAACAAATATATTCCACAGCAAGGATAGAGTGAGTTCCTTATCCCCACTAGCAACATCATCTCCTGTAATCCTCAATCCGTCTTCATCACATAGCATGACACCAGCCTGTTTCAAATATTCCAGGGCAACACCACAATTGGCCAAATTCTTTTTCTGCGTATCTGAAGGAACTACTATTTTCTGCGCATGCAACAAGCTGCTAAGTTAAAATTACATTCCATGGGCTGCTTAAAATAACTAATTTATCCTGATGTGTTAATTTTAGGGGATGTGAGAAATACTAACCATGAGGATAGAAGGATCATGTTGCAAAAGTTGAATTACTCTACAGAGCCGCACTCCATCTTGAAAATCCAAGAATAAATCTGATACTTGGAAATCGAACTCGACAAGGGCAGACTGCATCAAGGTATATTTGGATAGTGAAAAGAATAAGAAAAGGAGCTGAACTTATAATTCCGTACTTCAAGGATGATATAGAGTTGATGATGTATAACCATCAGCATAAAGTGACCCCAAAATAAGTTGAAGATGATTAGTGTTCAAAACATGCAAATGTTGTATGCATATGAATCCACAAGCACATAAGAAAGCATGGATTAAATGTAAACCGCATACCTGCTGATGAGAAACTTTGTAACCTACAATCACTAGATGTGCGAGAAGATTACCTTCTCCGTGCATAACATCGGATGACAGAAAATCTAGTTCCATATCATAAATAAGACAAAGTTAGCATATATAGCTTTAAATTACGCAACAAAAACATTCAAGCAAGAAGCAATAGAATTACCATTAAGGACTTGACGACTTGATTTTATACCAGATGAAACTGTGAACAGAAGAGGAGAACCTCCATCCACTCCATCAATACCGTACTTAAGAGGCAGAGTGGTCTGAGATTTAGCTCGATCAAGGATAAGAACAAGCAACAAAATTCTCTTCAATATAACATTCCCCAAATTCTCATAGTATCCCGGTCTGTATAAGCCTTCGACCTTCTTGTTATAAGCATAAGCCTTTGCGAGGCCAGGGTGAGAGAAAAACTGCTTTTCTATAACCATCTTCAAAAAGGAAATATCTTGCATGGAACTATTATCTCCATCAGATGATAACAGGGAATCACCGCCAAAAATAATACACAACCCGATTCGGAGCCAAATAGGGTTGTAAGACATCAGAATTTTAGTAGCATTTTCCTTCATTCCAACATCAGTAACTATAGGGCAATGTGCCTTCATTTTTAACCTCCCTTCATCTATATTCTGAAAATTATTTAAGAACGACAATAAGACTGCAATGCCACCACTAACTGATTAAAAATATACTTACAATACGAGTAAATCATCACTAGTTTAACAGTCATTCCTACATAGAAAAGTGAAGAGGAAAAGAAAAAAGAAACAAAAATAGAGAAGCGAAACCTTAACGACTTGAGTCATGGCATTGAGAATCTCCTTGCAATTTCCCAAACTCAAATAAACCCGCATCCGCAGCTTCAAATCATCGAAACTACAAACTTCCTTCAAGGAAGACCTCAAAATCGAAGACTTGGAGCTGGAAATATCCGCGGCTATGTTTTCCTCTGATTCATCCCCTCTCCACCACAACTCCCTCATCCTTTTGGGGCTTCTCCAGGTACTATCCACTCGAACAACATTGCTATCGTCGCGGCCATTAATGGAGAGATCACATCCACAAGACTTGGGATTCTGGAAGAGGAAATTCAACCAAACGGTGAGAGAATTGGAAAATGACTTAAGCGATTGTTCTTTCTTGAGCTGTTCCTTGCGAGCCGACTGAGATTGCTGGAGCTCGAAGGCTTTGAGCTTGGCTGCGGCGGCGGCTTTGGATCTGGAGCGGGAAGAGGAAGGAGCAAAGGAAGGTCGAGAACGGTGACGAAATGACGAAGAAGTCCTCGGGGTTTGCTTGGAAGCAGTGAAGTACTGAGGACATGGTGAGTGGAAAATCGGAGGCTTGGAAGGGCGATTGGGGGTTTTGAAGTTGGAAATGTCTTTGAAAAGGAAAGAAGAAGACGAAGTAAGAGGTTCTTCCTCCATTTTTGGTTTAAATTTTATCAATGAATTCAAATTTTCAGCGAATTTATTGGGAGAGAAAGAGGTCTTTTGCAGCAAAGAAAGGATTAATTTAGTGGGTGAGCAGTGCAGAGAAGTGGAAAAGGAGAGGGAGGTTCCTTTTTTTGAATTTGAATATCAGGAGCCGGCCAGTAACGCTGGTAACGTTATGATGAAGCGGGTCCGGGACACGTGCGGAAGCCGGCTAATAGTTTTCACACGTGCGAGGCTTCTCCAAAGTACCTTATTATTTTCACTAAAGAATATTTTAGATTAGTTTGATACCAAAAATTGTAAATTGTGTGTGATACCTGTTAATCCAACCCAAACAAAAATGGTATGTTTGTACCCTTTTTGTAATTTTGACACGTGTTCAAGTTTATCACCATATTATTTTTAAGGGATTACACATAGAGTCATTTAATTTTAAAAATTTTCATCTTAATCACTTTTATTAAAATTACAAACGAAAATCTCTCATGATATTCTAGCTAATTTTTGTTGTTTTCCGGCCTCGATATTAATATACACCTCATGCCTTCAAATAATTTATTTTCCCCTACTTTTAATCACATCACTTCCTTTCCCATAAAAAAACTAAATTTTATATTTTAAAATGAACAAGATTAACCAAATTTATCCAATGTTGAAATAAAAATTAAATTCCGCCCAAAAGACAATACAATAAAAATCTCATTCAAATCAAAATAAAATCAAGTTCTAAATAAAAATCTAAACTTTCTAATTGCTTCAATTCCTACTAAATGACCATTGCACATATAGATGTATCTTTCACCATCATTTGACTTTTGGTAATTCTAACAACCCTACATAGAGACATTGGTGCCAGTTATTGCATCGAATCTATTCATCTACTCCACATGTGTGAGCAACCACTACTTAAGAACAATCCATATAAACATTCGAACCCTCTATGGACCCGGATATTTCCACGCCAAGTTCCAACACTCCTCTTTTTGATTCCACTAGTTCTCTCTAAGCATCGTATAAGCACTCTTAATAAAGAACGACCTAGATCAGGACCTAGCACAAGCCAGTCTTTCCTAACTAGCAAAAGGATATGGAGGAAGAATACTTACAATACGTTTAATAATATCATCCGAAAGCCAAACTTTAAGAAGATCCAAATTCCACCCATCTTCTTCTATAACCATGTCACTAAGACAACAATCTATATCAAAATTAACGTGAGCAGGGATTAGAATAACTAGAGGACCTAGATTCGGGATCCAATTATCCTTTCAATAATGAATATTGTTTCCATCGCCCACCGAGGAGAAGATGTTATGTCGTAGCAAGGGCCAAATTCTAAAGAGCGATCTCCAAAAGAAAGATCATTTTCTGTTAGATATGCCTTTGGGGATACCTTCCTTAAGCCCATACTTAGACTTGAGAACTTTGGACCCACAAAGAACTAGTATTTGCCACAATGTTGAACCCCAATTTCAACATAAAGAAATTATTTTTTCTCTCAAGGGACGAAAATCGAGACCATTACAAGCCTTTCGTTGACAAATTACTTACCAATTAACTAACGAAATCTTCTTATTCCTTCTTGATGAGCCTCAAATAAACTGTCACAATCTTTTGATTTCATCGCAAAGCTTTTGTGGAACAAGTAAGGAGTACATAACAATAAACTAGGTATTGATAGAAGAAGTGATTGGGCAAGGGTAACTCTACCTGCTAAGGACAATTTCCTTGCATCCCAACTTTGAAGTTTGCTTTGAACCTTGTCAACAACAAACCTCAAGGAACTATTTGTGACCCTTCTGTGAAATGAAGGAACTCTTAGATACTTGTTGAGGTATTGGACTTTACGAGATCCAAGTACATTAAACAAATTAACTCCCACCTCTCCGTCAACCCCTTTAGAAAAAAAAAACATTCGTTTTATGAGTATTAATTTAATGTCCCAAAAAGGTGCAAAATTTGTCTAATATTGTCCTGATCAAGTTTGCCTGTTGAGAATTAACATGCCCAAAAATAACCAAGTCATCGGTGAAGAACAAATGAGAAAGCAGAGGTTCGAATCTTGACAAACGAATAGGATGCCAAACACCTGCATTAATATTGGATCGAAGGATATGCCCGAGTCATTTCATACACAAAACAAAGAGATATGGTGACAAAGGATAACCTTGTCGAACCCCCTTGCAGGTCGAAACTTTTGAGATGGAACTCTATCCCATAAAATCTGCATACTAAAGTTTGTAATGGCTGATATAATGATTTTATTGAGGAAACTAGGAATATTTGTTGCTCGGAGAGAGGCCTCGATAAACTCCCATCTCACTCGATCATAGGCTTTTTTCTATATCTATCTTAATAACCATCCACCTCCTAATCTTTTAGTTCTTATTCCTCAATAATAGATATCAGACTATAATTTACCAAATTATACCAACGAAATAACCCTTAATTGCCTAATCAATAAATACATCCAACTATATATTGAATTTAAGCCTCAATCATTTATGGTTTTCAAACGCACAATAATTCCATGGATACACTTGAATTGCACCAAAGCAAAGCAATTTTGAATGACAAGGTAATTGTGCGAAAATGAAAAAGAAAATCCCACAAATCAATTTCTATCAATCGATTTAACCATAGCAATCGAAAATCAACAAAATTGAAAATTGAAAATAAAAACCCGAAAATTTCAACATAAATCCAATAAGATTTAACGATTGAAACACTAAATCCATATATTAAATTTATAAAGTATTAAGAAGAAATTGTTTAAAATTTTAAAAATAATTCAATTCACTCTCAATTATTTGACAAGGCGAAGCTCAAATGCCTCGTGTTAAAATTGTAAAACTCTGATATAAAATTTAATAAACTAAGATCTATGAGATTATTAAGAATAAAAACTAGATGTGACACTATATCTTGTAGTTTTGAGCTTTCAAAATAACACACGAGTATTTTAAAGAAGGTGATTGGGATATTAAGAAAATTACTTGTATGTAATTTGGAGACTATAACCCTACTATATAACTTTTGCATAATAATCTTAATTTCTAATCAACTTATCATATATTTTGCCCATGCTTTTATTTAATAACTTAAATAATAACATATGATTATTTTTATTATATATGTGATATCTATATTATCCAACAATATAGTAAAATTATACATTTAAAATATTAATATAGCTTTATAAAAAAAGTTTATAAATCACACATCTTGTATGTTTAAAAAATATTAATATTAATTGATTGAGTCTTAATTCAATTAGCATCAATATTATTATTAGTGTAAAAAGATTTGAGTACGAATGCGCTAAAATGTATTATTCTCCTATTTTAGGATTTGAGTGAGACTATAAATAATTTTAGATATTATATAAAAAATAGTAAAATGATAAAAAATATTAATATTAAAATTAAAAAAAAATGTTAGTTTGTTAACTTTTTATTTATACCTAACAGTAAAAGCTGCAGTCGCTTCAATTAGAAAATTTAAGTTATGAAGAATCTGCCACGTAACCCATGTCTTTTATCAAATTAGTCTTATAGTAATTTTGGACGAGTTCAACTAGTCCCTCTAATGTAGTTTAATATTTATATTTTAATTTGATAAAATTTATAAAATTTATTCAATTTTAAAAAAGTTATATGTTATTGTTGTGTTTGTACTGTTTTAATGTTTAAAATAATATTTTCTTAAATTTTAACATTATTTTTTTTATATTTGTGTATGTTTATATTATCTTTCATAATGTAACAGATTTACTTAATACTTAATAATTATATGGGTAAACTTAAAAAATAGTCACTTTTGTTTATCTCAGGTTACATTTTAGTCACTTATGTTTAAAATGTTACATTTTAGTCACTTATGTTAGTATTTTATTACGAAGTGATCATTCTGCCATTAAGTTCTATTATTTCCCTAACGGTAATTCTACGTGACAATCCAACTAAATTTTAAGTGTCAACTTGGATTTCTAAATGGAATGAGAATAAATCTTTGATTAAATAAATTTAATTAATTAAAATTTTTAAACCCTAAATCTTAACTGAAAAAACCCTAAACTAATTTACACACATCTCTCTTCGTCATCTTCATCTTCTTCCCTTTTGATTCCAATATTTTTAGTTACAAATCTGTCTCAAAGCTTGAATCTTTAAAATCCATTAATCCAAAGAAACTTAACGGTAATAAGATATTTTGGATTAATGGGTTTCAAATATTCAAGTTTTGAGATATATTTGTAATTAAAGATGTTGGAATCAATAGGCAAGAAGATGAAGAAGAAGAAGAGAGGTGTGTGGAAATAGGTTTAGAGTTTTTTCAATTAAGGTTTAGTGTTTAAAAATTTTAATTAATTAAATTTATTTAATTAAAAATTTATTTTCATTCCATTTGAAAATCCAAGTTGGCACTTAAAATCTAGTTGGATTGCCACGTAAGATTACCGTTAGGGAGGTAACGGAACTTAACGGCACAGTGATCACTTCGTAACAAAATACTAACATAAGTGACTAAAACATAACATTTCAAACATAAGTGACTAAAATGTAACCTGAAGCAAACAAAAGTGACTATTTTTATAGTTTACCCTAATTATATTAACATATATTAATTAAATATTATATTTAAAATTTTAATATAATTTTTCGATCGAGTTTTAATTCAATTAACATCGACTCAATATAAAAAAAAGTGAATTCAAATATATCAAAATACATTTATTCTTTTATTTAAAT
This sequence comes from Kokia cookei, assembly GCA_039519145.1. NCBI lineage: Eukaryota > Viridiplantae > Streptophyta > Magnoliopsida > Malvales > Malvaceae > Kokia > Kokia cookei. The sequence continues at coordinate 54,330,283 of CM076903.1, forward strand.
GATGAGAGAGATTATAGATAATCTTAAATATTGAATAAAAAAATTTAACATAAATTCTTGAAGCATGGTGAGAGGCATATTTCTAGTGACAAAGCGGGGCCTTATGTCATAAGCAATTAACCTTGTCATGAGCTCTTCTATCATGATTGATTTAAATGGTTTATCCAACTTATTGGAACATTTGGCATGAAACACACGACATGAAATTGAGTGGTCAAGGTTCACTTTAATACTATATTCAAATTGTTTATATTAACTTTTAAAATACTCGACATGAAATCGAGCAATCAAGAGTCACTTTAATACTATGTTCAAACTGTTTATACAAATTTTAGAACACTCGATATAAAATCGAGCAATCAAATGTTACTTAAATACAAAGGCATAGTTAGGAGGATTGGTAAACGCTTTAGTCTCCTAAATTGGAAAATTTTCTATTTAAATCTTTTAATTTTTTAAAAATTTTAAATTAATAAAAATAAAATTACATATTGACCCCTTTAAAATATAAATATTTAATTTAATATTTTAAAAATTATAAAATATAAACTATCCAAATGATAAATTTATATTTTTAATATTATAAAACTTACAATTTAATTTGGATTTACTAAATAATTTTCTCCCTTTCTTCCGTACTTGTATACTACTGGTGAGGTGATCATTATCATGTATAATAGTTATAAATCCCTTGACTCGAGACTTGAGATGATTTAAAGTGCTTGACTTGAGACTTGCCACTTGGTAAACTAAGATAATTGAAGTTTTAGTCCTTGATAATAGTTAATTATTTAATTTAAGTTTTTAAGTAGTAAAATTATATTTTTGGCCTTTTAATTTTTTTTAAAAAGTTCAATTCAAGTCTTTTTTAACAAAATATTTAACTTTAAACTCCTAAAATTCATTCCCCTCAAAATAATTTTTGATTCCATCCCTGGATATTTTAATAGAATATAAATTTTCACCTTGACTTTCTTGTATGTAAAAATTTAAAAAAACTCTTAAAATAGGTCTAAATTAATTATTTTAGGATAGAATATAATTTTAATTTGATAACACTTATTTCAAAAAAATTGTGGGGCTTAGCATAGGGTTCATTATGTAATAAAATGTAATTAATCCTAAACAAAAGCAATTTGAATGGTTCGTATCAACCACGCGCGTCCTGATTCGCCTTGGATTTGTCATTAAAAAAAGGTACAAGTATGGCTATTATATTTTGTACGCCATTAATCACTTCATTCGGTTCTTCGTTTTGTTTCTTTCAAAAACCAAATCTCTGTTTCGATCTTCAAAAAACCCCAAACCATAGTGAAAATCAAATAAACAATTTGATCCAATTAGTCTTTCTTGGGTTGACTTTTATTGTTATTATAGAAATCTCAGAAAAAATAAAAGAAGAAAAAACCCTCAATGGCTCAAGCTATTGAAGAATGGTATAAGCAGATGCCCGTCATCACCCGTTCTTATCTCACAGCTGCTGTAGCTATCACTATTGGCTGTTCTCTCGAAGTATGCCTCTTTTTTTTTTTTTTATTATGTGGTTTTATTTTCTCTTTTTGGATTTTCTTTTTCAATCTGGGCAATGGGATTGCGATTGTGCCCTTTCAATTTTCAATGATTTAGACATGCTTTTTCAAGTTTTTATGCGAATGGGTATAATTATTTTAGACTGATTTGATCTGGTTTATCTTAATGTCGTGAATTTAGTGATTCCCGTTGGATTTGATCCATGGGTTTCTATTCATGTTTCGAAGTTGGAAATTTGGGCAGGCAAAGTTGGCGATATATGATTGATTTTCCCGTCTTGATTTTGAGAAGAATATAGAACATGTATGCATTGTTGTGCTAATCTGATTTTGTTTTCTTTTGCAGATAATATCACCTTATCATTTGTACTTGAACCCTAAACTTGTGGTTAAGCATTATCAATTCTGGCGCCTAATTACTAACTTCCTGTACTTCCGCAAGATGGGTAAATTTCATGTCCTTTTTATGTCTGAATGTCATGAAATCTCGGGTTTGTAATTTGTTTTGCCATGGAACGATGTTATGTAATTTGTCGTGGATGTTTGTGCTTAAATATGTAAAATTTTCTTGTTGTTTTAAAAGCTTGAATGGCACAAGTGTAGATAAAAGTAAAAAGGAGTATGCTTTAAAGACAAAAATAACTTCAAATCTGCCTTCCTTTTATATACTTTCTTCCGAGTTTAAACCATCAATGGCATTAAAGATATTTAAAGCTGGCATTGCTTATCCAGGCATATCTGTATGATTAGGATTGAAGCTAGTACTCTCAAATTGTCGAGCACCTTTAACATGCTTTCCGTTTATATGCCAGATTTGGATTTCATGTTTCACATGTTCTTTCTCGCTCGATACTGCAAACTTCTTGAAGAGAACACATTCAGGGGAAGGACTGCAGATTTTTTTTACATGCTTTTGTTTGGTGCTTCTGTCTTAACTGGCATTGTGCTTATAGGAGGAATGATACCTTATCTGTCAGCATCATTTGCCAGAATCATATTTCTAAGCAATTCATTGACATTCATGATGGTTAGCCAATCTGCCTTTGTTTACGTGCAAAATTTGTCTTATTTTGTAGTTAATGATCTCTGATAATAGCCATTTGGAAGCCATCTTATTTACTACAACTTGTAGGTTTATGTATGGAGCAAACAGAATCCTTTTATACATATGAGTTTTCTGGGTCTTTTTACCTTCACAGCAGCTTACTTGCCCTGGGTGAGTGCTTCTATTCATTCCATCCTTTTCTTTATGATTATTATTGCTTCTATTTTGAAGTACTTAAGGTTTTCAAAAAAAGAAATGTGGTTATTGGTGGAATTTTCCATTTGGGGGAAAGTTCAGCCTTCTTTTTGCATTTTGGCTTTTATCATACTTCATCTAGTTGTCAAGTATAATTGCTTCTTTCCTTGTATGTCTTTTAGGTGCTTTTGGGATTCTCTGTTCTTGTTGGTGCTAGTGCATGGGTGGATCTGCTGGTGTGTTCCTATTTCCAGAGCCTGCTTTAATGTTGGAATAGTATTGTTTGTTTGAATTCTCTGCATATATCTGAAATCCATTGTACGTTCACTGAAGTGACTACAAGGCACAAGCTATACTAGTATAATTAAGCTTTTCATAATAGCCATATATCGTCACTGCTGGATCGGTCTTGTTGTGACTAGCGTGGAAAAGGAAAGTGTTAGGATTTGGGGGGAGTAAGTTGCTTGGTCTCATCCGCTGGGTGATAACCAAGGGACTCCCTTATAATTATGCAATGGTCCTATACACTGCCACCGGTTCTTGTCCCATGCTTCAGATTCTCAATGCGGCCATGTTTAATTTTTGCATGCCATCTCTTTGTTAAGCTAAATATTTTTGTTGATCCAGGGAATGATTGCTGGTCATGCATACTATTTTCTTGAAGATGTATATCCCCGAATGACTGGTCGCAGACCCCTAAAGACTCCATCTCTCATCAAAGCGCTGTTTGCAGATGAGGATGTAGTGGTAGCACGGCCGGAAAATGTGAGATTTGCTCCACCACCTGCAGAGGAACTTCACAGGGATTAATCTGTCGTATGGAAACTAGACCAACGAAGTGTACCTTGGTGGGGTTGATCTCTGCTTGGACACGACAATTGCCTAAAAAAGTGTAGTTTGCAACTTCGTAAAAGCGTTCAAGCTTACATTGCTAATTATGAAAACAATATGTCTTGATTCTCATTAGAGGTTAGCTATGTATATATGACCTACTACAGTTATGCTGATTTGGAGATTTGAGTTTTGTAATTTTATACCTACACTGAGTGCTTTTGGTTGGTATATGATGCCCATTGTGCATCTGCTATGACCCATATTTTAGCGGCAGCATTTACTCATAAATTTAATGTTTTACACCTTTTCGTGGCGGAACGTAGATCTTATTGTTTTAGTGGCTTTAGTTTAGTTTATCGGTGACCTCTGTTACATGAACCAAAATGAAACCTGAACCTGTGCTTTTATAGCGGAAAAGTGCCTACCACTTGCCTGGACACAACGCTGACATGGTGGCAACCAGTTGATTGATGCCCCATGTTATTGGATGACGGTTAACATAATTTTAGGCATGTTTGAAGGGAATATTAAGAGTCCCAATGATAAATTTTGATTTGGGGTTAATTTTAGAGATTTAGCTACTTGGTTGTTGCTTTTGTTGTACCCACAGCATGAAAAACAATTGAAAGCAGGGCAACAGTAGCACTAATCAACCCAATAAGCACTCCATTTAGTACACTGGAAATAATGTTTTACAAGCAGAGAACGTCCTTAATGAGCTCTTTTGCGTGGGGTTTTTTAATAGGAAAATATTTGACTTGATTTTAATCTGAATGCAAACAAAAGTCACTATAGGTTTCTATCTAGTTTGAAAGGATCTCTAAATTCATGCATACGACACTGTTCAGATCATTAATTTGCCTAAGACATAGGTACGATACTGAAACAGATTGTGAACAAAGACACTGCGATTTGACTTGCATACAAGAGTAGCTTCAAGTGCAGTAAGTCGTATAGTTTTGAAGCTAAGCGCAAGGTTTGGTCAAAAAATGAATAACTTACCATAAAGCACGTAAGAAGGAAGCTGGTGAAACAAATGAGACTTAACAGATCCACCCTACAGAAATCAAAATACTAAATGCTTATCAAGTCTTACAAACAAAGACTTTTCTACTTCCAAGTTAAAAAACCAAGAAATTAGCAGTGACAGAATGAACATTAAACTTATGCCATGTTTGAAATTTACTGCAAATTAAGGAAAAGACTTCATGGACAGGAGCCTCTTCTTTTGATCCGGAGAGCTTTATTATGACGACAAATACTTCTATTTTAAGAAGAGAAACAACAGGATCCGTCGCGCAATGATAGCGCGTCTGACTCCAGTTCAGAAAGTTGTTCGATTCACGTTGGGTTCAATTTTCCATTACTGAGTGATCCTTACCCTTTTGGTACTAAAATGAAAAACGAAGACTGCGGTTTTTCTCATTAACACCATGGGAATTGCTTGTTGAATTAGTGAAAAACATCCCCTGCCATACTTGTTGAATCAAATGTCCTGGAATCATTTCCATCAAATCCTTTGGCTCCACATCATCCTTTCTTCCCCATCTACAGCTCTATAAGCTCACACGCACAAGGAATTCAACCTAAGGCTTTCTCCATCTGCAATGGTATATCGGCTTTTTGTGACATCATCTATTTAAGTAAAGTTTAACGTCCTTAATGAGCTCATTATGTGTGGGGTTGTTTAAATGGGGGAAAGATTGTTTTTAAGTCTTCTTATTACTTGATTTTAGTCTAAAGAACATACTCTGTCAACACAAGTCACCACAGGTTTCTATCTAAATATTAAGGACGTAGCATATCATATATATCAAGCAGATGGTCTGCTGTTTGACTTGCATGCAAGAGTTTCGAACTTAAAGCACCTAACAAGAAAGCAGGTGGAACAGATCCACCCACCAAAAATGAAATCAAAATACTAGATGCCTTATGAAGTCCTACAACAGCAAACAATGTCCCGGGGCAATTACCCTTTTTCTAAAAACTATGTTCGACTGCATCTGCTTATGTACGCTACCACCTTCCATGACACATACACTAGACTATGCCTATATGGCGTGAAGTTAAAAACCAATAATTTAGCAGACTTAGAATGCACATTAAACTTATGCAATCTTAAAACTTTACTAGAAATTAACGAAAATACCTCATGGAGCTTCTTCCTTTTGATTCAAAGATGCTACTAAAATGACTAGTTTAATATTAATGAACCCCTCTAGGAGCAGCAGGATCCGTGGCGCAATGGTAGCGCGTCTGACTCCAGATCCCAACTTTTTTTCCTTGAATTTTGTATGAAATCGCTTTGTCCAAGGACTTTACGACCAGATTTAAGGTTTAGGAGGCAAATCAAGTTTATCCAGGAATGTTAAAAGGGGAAGGTAAGCAAGGTGTCCTACACTTTTTCATTTACATCATCAATTTTGGAACCTAATCAGGCCTTTTCTTTTTTGAACCTTGTATTGGATTGAAAAATGAAAATTGCAGTTCTCTCATTAATTCGTTTGTTGAATTAGTGAAAAACAAATCTTCTCTGAAACTTTTTACTTGGATTATTTTGTCTTCTCTGAATCATTTCCTCTGAATCATTTCCTTTAAACACCAGGTTTAGTTTATTGGAGAAACTATCATGGAACCAAGGTTAATTGTAAACAATATAAAATCTTGACTATGAAACTCTAGTCTCATAAAGCATTAGTTACTTTATTGCATGTATGTAGTAGTAGTGTCATATTCCTTTGCTTGTGAGTAGAATTGTGGTGCATTCTGACAATTATCTTGTCTTGCTTAATTGTTTCTGTCGCTTTTATTGCAAGATGGAGCAGTCCTTTTACAAGCAACCAGTAACCTCCTTTGGCTCCACATCTGGTTCCCCATCTACAGCTCTATGTGGTCACACACCCCAGGAACTCAGAGTTCTCTTTCTCTATATGCAATAGTAGAACCTATTACCTACTGTTGTGGTGGCAGCCACTAACAAACCGTCGATGTGCATCTGTCATCAAGTATACAAGCTTTCAAGGAAAATACCTCATGGACTACTATGAAAGGAAACAATGACAAAGGGAGAGACAACAGGATCCGTGGCGCAATGGTAGCGCGTCTGACTCCAGATCAGAAGGTTGCGTGTTCGATTCACGTCGGGTTCAATTCCCCGCTAAATCCTGATCCCACTTTTTGTTTTCTGATTCATACTATGTTGAGTGTTCTATCTTATTAGGGAGAGACAACAGGATCCGTGGCGCAATGGTAGCGCGTCTGACTCCAGATCAGAAGGTTGCGTGTTGGGTTCACGTCGGGTTCAATTCCTCGCTAAATCCTGATCCCACTTTTTGTTTTCTGATTCATAGTACGCTGTCGAAAGGAAATGCTCTATCTTAAAAGGGAGAGACAACAGGATCCGTGGCGCAATGGTAGCGCGTCTGACTCCAGATCAGAAGGTTGCGTGTTCGATTCACGTCGGGTTCAATCCCCGCTAAATCCTGATCCCACTTTTTGTTTTCTGATTCATAATATGCTGTCGAAATGAAATAATCTATCTTAAAAGGGAGAGACAACAGGATCCGTGGCGCAATGGTAGCGCGTCTGACTCCAGATCAGAAGGTTGCGTGTTCGATTCACGTCGGGTTCAATTTCCCGTTAAAATCAGATCCCATTTTTTGTTTTCTGATTTAAGTATGCTGTCAAAAGAGAATGAAGCCGAATTTTTTTTATCGATTTTGATTGATGGGTTGTGTAAGGGAGTAAATTTGGAGGAAGCTAGGGAGTTATTTAAGAGTATGGGGAGTGGACTCTCACTGTTGCCTTGCTTCGCTCTATTGCTTGTGGGGGATTCTGCAATGAGAGTATGGAGAGACAATGGATCCCAAATTTATTCATCATTGAAATCGCTGTGTGAGAAGACTTTACTAGCATCTTTAAACGTTGAGGAGGCAAATGACCTCATCCACAAATGTCGAGGGGAAGTTCCCAGGTGTAAGCAAGGTGTCCACATACTTTCTTCATTTAAGAAGAGAATGATCATGAATTTTCAAAGCAAATAAACGGAAGGCATTGTCCATTGGAGGTTGTCTCCCTTGGGGAGTGTCTTGTTGATGTAGATATCACCTGCAAGTTGTGCCTGTAGGGGATTGAACCAACAATCAAGGGTTAAATGCCTCATTTTGCATGTTGTATATATATAAACCGAGGCAGTCCTTAAGGGAGATAAAACTCTCGAGTGAGACAGTACCTCCCATTAAGGGTCCAAGACCTACTCCTCTCAGCAGGCTTTTTTTTTTCTGACATTGAAATGAAAATGAACTGTGTAGTTTTCTCAGCGACACCCTGAATTGTTTTCATTTTGTTTGTTGAATTACTGAAACATCTCTTCTCTGAAACACTAAAATAATGTTTCACCGGAACTTTAGAATCCTGGAATCATCACTTTAAATAGCTTGTTTAGTTTATTGGATAAACTATATCAACTTCTTGTATCATGGAACCAAGGTTAACTGAGGGGAAAAAAAAGTCTTGATTCTATCCTATGATCAGTGTCATAAAGCATAACTTGCTTTGTTGCATGTATTTTTGTGAATTAGTGGAATTAGTACACCAACTTGTTCCTTAAGTGAAGTAGTAATGTTCATATTCCCTTGCTGATTCTGGTGCATTCTGACCAAAACTTAATTTAAGAGTGTTTATATTAAGCTTTTTTTTCATGTTTGAACCAAAAGTTGGCATAATTCAAATCACCCCATTAAAATTGTTGACCAAGACATAGTAGAAACCAACATAATTTCTTGAACGGAGCTTAAACACCAATGACAAAACTTTACAAGTTGTACTTTCAAGTTACACTGATAGGATGCTTTGCCAAACCCTGTATTCGTACGTTTCTGATGCTTTTGTTACAAGATGGTGCAGGCCATTTACAGGCAACCAATAAGCTCCTTTGGCTCAACATCCGGTTTGACCCTATGCAACCATTCTTTTCTTCCCATCAACAGCTCTATACGCTCACACACTGAAGGAACTCATGGATTGTCTTAGTGTTGAACTAGGAATTCAACCTAACGCTTTCTAGTCATCGACCCTGGTCTCTTTCTCATGTGTTGTGCTCCATATGCAAAGGTAGAACCTACTGTTGTGGCAGCCACTAACCAACTGTCGATATGTCATGAAGTATATCAGCTTTTGTGACATAATCTATTTAAGTATGATCTAATTAGCAAAGGGGCAGTTTGTTTACCTTAAGTATGTGATGCATGATTGAGTTTCTAGTGTTCCAAACTCGGGTTGAAGGAGAGCTGAAGCAACTAAAATCAGCTGGAAAACTGTGTTAACCTGCAAAATTTTGAAATCTTTTCAGATATGGAAGCATTAATGGTCTTCACATGCTGCAGCATTCGGTGTTTTCAGCATTCCGTAGATGGCTTTCACCTGTGTCTTGCCACCTGTTCTCACTGTCTTTTACAGTGTTAAAATACTAAAGAATTGCAGAATCCATTGCTAACTCCATATTCCCCTCAATTGGGAAATGAAAATATGATACTTACTTTGCTTATAAAGAGAGGCTCAACCTTCTGTGGACTAGTCCCATCAAGATTAAAGAAATCTAGCCAACTTTTCCACTGAAAAAAAAAAACAATAAAACCCAAGATTTAGATTAATGATTCCCAAAGTTTGCCAAGCCATTAAAGAATTGGAACGAAAACATGTGCTACTAAAGTTCAAGTTAAGCCCTTCACCTGCCAACCCAAGCTACCGGCTCTTTGGTACACAGCACCACTAACAAGGGCAACATCTCGAAAGACAACAAGCCCGACAAGTCCAGCTTTACATCACAGAAAACTAATAAGATCAGTATCACCAAACAGTTGCAGATAATAGAGTACCTCATGTGTGTAAAATCTAAATATCAAATAACATACACAGATAATTTCTGCTCTAAACATCCACAATTCCCTGTATTAAAGGTAGGTGAAGCAGAAATCAATATGAAGGATTTTGTGGAAATTACTAGCAAAAACTGCTGCTGATATAATCTATAACAAGTACAAAACTTAAACATTTAATCCAGTTACAATAATTTCAGCATTAGACTGAGTAAAAATAATGTATTTCCAAGATGGAACGCTTGTTTATGAATTGTATGTGTAAGCGAGGCATATTGATTAAAACATGTTAAGTCCTCAGTATCTCAACTAATACCAACAACCAGAGAATCGAAGAAGATCTAAACAAATACGGATTAAACTTACCGTGCAAAAGATGGTTATGTACCATTGACAAAGCAACACATCCAATAAGAACCTATACCAAGAAGATGAAAAGTAAACTACTTGTCAAATGAAGCTCATAAGCAAAGTCAAAAAAGCATACAAAGAAATAAAGTGGCATTCATATTTACCTTATCAGCAAGAGGATCAAGATAAGAACCCACCACTGAATTAATCCTCATCTTTCTAGCTATATAACCATCCAACTAGAAAAAATCAATAGAAATGATAAAAAGCTTAAATTCTCATGATTTATACCAAAAGAATTTACTTAGTTTCAATTAACATATGAAAAATGTCAGATAATCCTTACCCAATCAGTTGCACCAGAGATAGCCAATCCCACAAATGCAAGACCATACATTTCATTGACAATCATCCTACAATTAACCCATTGAATTAATAACTGCAGCAATCAATTAACAAAAACGAATATGAATTAATAACTTACCATCCAAGCAAAGGACCAGAAACCAATCGACTCATTGAAATGAAATTAGGCAAATTCACGAAACTCTCAAGCACAGCTTCCCTCTCCTTAGTACTTTGCTTCTGGGTTTCCACCCGATCCAAGGCTGTCGGGTTCGATAGGACAGACCCAAATCGTAGCTTGACTGGGAATTTAGCTCCGCCGCCTCTGATCAAGTCAAGATTCAACGCTTGGACTTTTCTTAAAACGGTGACGTTGCCCCAGAAGGGAGTGGCGGATTGAGAGAGCTTCCAGGGAGGAGAAGAGAGGAAGAGAGGGCCATTGAAAGGAGCGATCCATTTAGAGAGAGACGGAGAAAAGGGGGAGACTCGGGTGTGAAAGAGAGGGGAGGATAGAGGTGGAATTACATAAGTGGTTGTTGTGGCAGTTGAATTCGTAGATGCTGCGGTCAAAAATGTTCGAGCTTTCTTAGGGTTTTCGGTGATTAGGGTTTGCAGAGATCTGTAAATCCCCATTGATAGAGCATCGCTTTTTCTGAAGTCTAGGACAAGACTGAGAAAGAGGCACCGTCTTCGGAAAATTATGAATGTGTTTCTGTCTCATTTTTTCCTTCATAGGTTTTGCAAGGGTTTAACAAATATTTTTGGATAAATTTAAGTTCAACCACTCATGTTTGTTAAAGTTTACATTTTAACTATCAAACTTTTAAAAATTGTTACATGATGATTAATATTATCGATTTGTTATATTATCGTCATTGAGGTTACTATCATCAAACAAAAAATTTAGTTTAAATTGTAAAGCTTTTATTTTTTTTTCTTTTGAGTAATTTAAATATTTTATGTTCTTTTAAATTTTTTTAAAATTTCTTTAATTTCCTTTTTCTCCTCATCAAAAGTCCTATATTACTGTTCATATTCTAAATTGGTTTGTAAGCTTCAAAATATTCTAATGGAGCCCTCAAAATATTAACATTATTCTAATCAAATCCTTCAATTAATTTAGGTGTTAAATATTCGTTCAAATTTGATGTGAGACATATATAAGTAGAGATGATAAAACTCGAACTTTTTAATGGAATTCAAATCACCCTGCCTCAGGTGGAGTGATTTCTTTTCTTTTCTTTTTTGAATAGCGAAGGCAGGTTGGGGATGAGCTTTTTTTTTTTTTTTTTTAATAAAATGGTTTTGAAGCTATTTTGATAATTACTTGCATTACCTAATTCATCTTTATATGCATATAACTATTAAAAAGATAAAAATTTAAAATTACATCATAAAATAAACCCTAAATTCTTCTAATTTTTTATACAACTATTAAAAAGATAATATTATTTTATCCATTATATAATGTAATAAAATTGTGTGTTCCGTATTCTTTTAAACGGGTTGAAATAAGGATAGATGTATCTAATAACTATAAAAGTAATAATGATTTTCAAAATTAGACTACTACACATTCTTAATGAGACTGGACAGGTGGTGAAGTAAAGTGCGTCAAAACTCAGGGGCGAAATCAAGGGATTGATAGCCCCTCCTAAAATGGACAAGTTTAGTGATTTTCAAAAATATATCTAATAACTATAAAAGTAGTAGTGATTTTCAGAATTACATTATTACACATCCTTAGTGGGGGGCTGGACAGGTGGTGGAGTAAAGTGCGTCAAAACTCAGGGGAGAAATCAAAGGGTTGGCAGGAGCCTAGCCCCCCTAAAATAGATAATTTTTTTATTTAGGTCTTTAAATTTTTTTAATTTTAAATTAGTAAAGGTAAAATTACACTTTGATCCTTAAAAATGATAAAATTTTAATTTAATCCTTTAAAAATTCAACCTCTAAAAAATTTTTCCGACTTCACCCCTATCAAAACTGTGAAATGTTGGTGAATTTGGTAACATGCACCCTATCTTGCTTAGTTGCCATCTCCTTACATTGCATAGATAGCTAAAATATAAAATTTTAAAAATATAATTTCATTAAAATTTAAAAGGATTCCCTTTTACACATCAACGGGGTGAATCAGGCATGCAAACAAGGTGTCAAGTCCTTTGGTTAAATGATGCACTTACATATTTAGATTTTAGGCCCTTTTAAAGATTAATTATTTCATTTAGTTCTTTTTAGCCCTTAATTAAATAAAAATTACATTTTTAACCCATCTAAAATTAATATTTCAATTTAAGTCATTTTACAGAAGTTTTTGCTTTCCTCCCAAAATTTTTAAAATTTATCCAAGTCCCCTAAGACGAAATTCCTAATTTCGCTCTACACCTCATATCTAAGTTTCTACGCAAATAGATAGATGGATAAAAAACTTGGTTAAAATGATATTAAGAATTATAATTTAATCAATATGTTTTAAATACACTTTGCATAATAAATAGATAAATGGATGAAAAAACTTGATTGAAATGATATTAATATTTTGAGAGTTCATTTAAAACTTTTTAAAATTCAGTAATCACTTTATAGTTGGATGAAAAAATTTGTTAAACTCTTCAATTTTAATTTTTATAAATATATATATATATATATATGTATATATATATTCTGAAACTCAATTTTTTAAAGAAATTATAGTCATTTCAAATATAAAAAAGTGTTTAAAATCTTACAGCTGAGTTCTACTGGGAATAATAATAATAATGAACACTATTATTTTTTTCTCAAAACAAGTGTAAATTAGGATAAAATTAAGAAACTGGAATATCAGTGCATGAAAATTAAAATATTTTATAGTAAATGGATAATTCTCAAATTCATCATCCTATTTATAACATAGTTTTTTTTTCTCTTTTTATTGTATTAAATAACCAACATTATGGAATGGAAAATTTGTTGGGAAAATTTTAAAAAGTTTTAAATGGAATTAAAATCCTACACTTTCTTTCCACCAACCTATTAAAACAAATTTAACTATATTTTTCTTGTTGACTTAAATTAAAACAACTAAATTTAGGCAACTGAAACTGATATATTTACTAACCAAGTTGATAAATTGAATTAAATTTTTAATATATATGCTTGGCCGTTTGCTATATATGAACAAAGCAAAAATTCAGTTTCTTCTATATTTGTTTGCTTGGATAAAAAATCAAACTACCCTTTTCCTGTTTTCCTTTAATATTTTTGGAACATAGGATTTTCATAGAATTCTTGCAAGGTTTTTTTTTTGGTCTTTGGCAAGAATTCTAACAAAGGGTAAACTCAAAGAAGATAAAAAAAAGTAAAAAAAGACATGAGCTGGTTGTCTTGTTGTGGGTCGGATTCGCACCACCGCAATGTTGCCTGTAAGAAGAAAACCGCCGGCGTTGGTGGTAATAACAACAACAATGGCAAATCATTGAAGTCTTTCATGCATACTCTGTCTCTCAAAACAGGTACATTTTTTTGTACCTACCAACATGTTATGTTTTTCATAGTTTTCATTCTTTTATAACGTTCTGCAATAGGAATCTTGTTCATGTTATATACATATATTATGTGTGTGTATTTATATAGTATCCCTTGAACATAACCGTACCAGATGTTCATACGTGACTGTTGCTATGTTAATGAATGTGCAGATGGCGGCAAGCAGAAGATAGATGAAGAAATTCAGAAAATCAGAAAAGCTAAAGTTTTGGCTCGTATCTTCACATTTCGAGAACTAGTTGTTGCAACAGATAACTTCAATCCTGATTGTCTGATAGGCGAAGGCGGATTCGGCCGGGTTTACCAAGGATACATAGAATCCATGGATCAAGTATACATGAATGAAACTGTTTTTGGTGACTACATTTTGCATGCATTTAAAAAAAATGTACTAAATTTAAGCTGCTTTTTTTTTTTTTTAAATTTTCATGTAGGTTGTAGCGGTGAAGCAACTTGATAGGAATGGATTGCAAGGAAGCAGAGAATTTTTCTCAGAGGTTCTGATGTTAAGCCTGGTTCAACATCCTAACCTTGTCAATCTGATTGGTTATTGTGCTGATGGGGATCAAAGGATTTTAGTGTATGAATATATGCCTAATGGTTCTTTGGATCATCTTCTTGGTATGTTATACTTGATTAACCACCCAATATTGTTCTTGTCTGTAGAACTCTGTGTATTCTGATTTTGTTAACTGTTTATTCAGATTTACCTCCTGGCCAGCAGCCATTGGATTGGAACACAAGGATGAAAATAGCTGTAGGAGCAGCCAAAGGACTAGAGTACCTACATGACTTTGCCGATCCACCGATAATTTTCCGCGATTTTAAAGCGTCCAACATCTTACTAGATGCCAACTTCAATCCAAAACTGTCTGATTTTGGACTTGCGAAGTTAGGGCCAACAGAAGGGAAGGAACATGTTTCAACAAGGGTGATGGGGACCTATGGTTATTGTGCTCCGGAATATGCGATGACAGGGAAGTTGACCGTGAAATCTGATGTTTACAGTTTCGGTGTGGTTTTTCTGGAGATAATCTCGGGGAGGAGAGCTATCGATCTCGAAAGACCGTCCGAAGAACAGAACCTGGTTGCTTGGGTATGTTCATGTAACAAAGCTCCATTGATTTCTTTGATTTAAACTTGGCACTTAATCTAATATTATTGTAAATCTGGCAGGCCGAGCCGTTGTTTAAAGACAGGCAGAAGTTCGAATTAATGGCGGATCCCCTGCTCAAAGGGAATTACCCTACAAAGGGTCTTTGTCAAGCTCTTGCAGTTGCAGCAATGTGCCTTCATGAGGAAGCCGAGAGTCGGCCGTTGATTGCTGATGTCGTGACAGCCATCGAGTTCCTTGCCAGGCCAAAAGACTGTGAAAACAACGATGAAGATTCACAAAGAAGCGGTCGCTTGCATGATAAATCCGCACAAGAAGAAAGTTAGTGAGACCGTGAATTGTAGATGCCGTAGCTCGGTTGACCAACGTCGAAGCTTGGAAAAATCGCAGAACCGAACCAGCCAAAAATAGGGACCAAAACTATGAATCTACTAAGTCATTAGGATGATGTTTGTGTAATGAATCAGTCAGCTACTTGATTTCAGGCTGTAATGGTTTGAATAGCAATTGGTGTTTTATTGTATTCGTAGCCATTTCAGTTGACTTTGAGTGTACTGTTGTCAATGAAATTAAAGGCCATTTTGTTGGGGATGCTTTTAAGACCATAGGACATTGCAGACATCATTGTGCACGATAGATAACAATATTTTCATGAAAGATGTAACAGAAAAGCATCAAGAGACAAGAAACATAATAAAAAACCAAGTTTAAATTCATGAAAATTCAAAAGCTAAAAATCCAGAAGCTCAACCAAATAACAGATTATTAACAATATTTGTTGAAGCTCTAGGCTTGAACCAGCTTAGGACAGCGAGAAACACAAGGCTGACCCGTCCAACAAGATGGACTAAACATGAAAGTTGTGGACATCATTTTGAAGGATCCTGTAATTGAAACCAGGGATCCTGTTAAACTGATCCTTGTCAGCAACTTCTATTGCAGAACACATGCTTGGCAAGAACCCAGTGTTGCCTTTTCGTTTCTTCCTTTTCCAACCAGTAATCAAGAACCAGAAACCAGGCCTTGAATGCTCAGTTCTGCAATCCATATCCACCATATGGGCATGGGGTTTCCATGACCCGCCTCGTCCTTCTAGCTCAAACTTGGTGAAGTACTCGATTTCCTTCTTGAGGAGTGATCCTACAGTACCCCTAGTGCCTACTGCAATAGGAGCTGAAGCAGCCATTTTGCGAGGGTAAAAACTGGGGTGTTTGAAGCTGGTTTTATACTGCATTTTGATGTTGGTTTTTAAAGTGGGTTTTAGGTGAAGAAAGTGGAGGGGCCCTATGGGAATTAAGGTAACTTGGATTTTAGAGCATCTCATCACTCTGACCTTAAAAAAGCAAGCTTTTATGGAGAAAAAAAAACTTGAATAAAGTGGAGAGCATGAGTTTCTGCATAATTGGAGCGTAGGATAGGGCTAAACATCATCATTTCCCTTGCGTTTTGCAATGAAAGCATGCAATGCTTGTTTCCGGGACAGTTCTTTGACCCCCTTCAAACCATGTCATCCCTTTACTTATTTAATTCATTATAAATATTATATCAGAAGCACATATAATTAATTACACTTCCATCTAATTAAATGGTGTCTCAGAACGACTAACATAAGAAATAAAAATATAGAAGAAAAAGATCTGATAATACTATGAGCCTGCACACCAATCAAAGGTAGGTATGCGCCTCTCATGCGGTGCCTACTACCCGCCTTCATACAATTTCCCTCCATCACCACCTCAACTCTACACTTACATGATATAACAACTTGCACCACGTTTGGTTCGTTGTAATGGAATAAAATTGTAATGGAATAAGGTTGTAATCAATAATTCAGTTATTTGGTTTAATGAAATGGAATAAAACTGTAATAGTATTCTTGTGTTTGGTTGAATGGAATTGTGTTGTAATAGCATAAGAAAAAAGGGTTAAATGACTAAAATACCCTTATCAGAATTTTGTTAAGTAGATGATTATTGTTATTAAATTTTAATAAGATTATTATTAAATATAATTTAATAAAAATAATAAAAAATTTAATTATATTTTAACATAATTATTATTAAATACAATTTAATAAAATAATATATAATTTAATAACATTTTTAATATAATTATTATTAAAATATGAATTAGTAAAAATTATAATATATAATATTAGAAAAATAATACATAACTTACTTTATTAATTTTAAACTACAATGCATATATAATGTGCTTAAATATTATTATTTATTAGTGAAATAAATAATTTAATTATCTTCTAAACTAAAAAGTAAAAGATTAGAAGTAATAAATAGCTAAAGAATTATATTTTACATTTAAACATAATAATCATTAATAAAAAGTTACATGATGTCATCAGCTTATATATCATAATTTATATGTTAAATTTTATACCATCAAAAAAATTCCAATATTGTGCAAGTCGACCATACAAGTAACCAATGCAATATCTTCTTATGAAACTCGTTTCCTTTTGACTCCTCGAAATTGAAAATTAACACATCAACTTCAGCCACATATGTTGATCTCATTTTATTCCTTAAACGCAAAATTAGAAATGACAAGTTTACTGTCTACACTTAAGAATATGCAACATTCCATCTTTTACAATTAAGAAAGGTAAAAAATGGTAATCATATTTCACTAACTTGAGTATCCATTGTATCAAAAAACTTGATTTTCCTACATATGTATGAAGTTAACTCTATACAACATCTAAATAGGTTCAGATTGCCTGATTAAGGAACATTCAAAAATGAAAATCTTGTCAAAACTCTGCTTTGTACAATCTCATGCGCTATTCTGCTCTTGTCCTTGGAAATTAAACTCCCAACGCATCAAAGAAAATAGTCGGGCTGGTTTAGTAATTAGAAGAGCAAAGAGAAAATAAGAAAGTCAAATGCTTTGTATAATCAAATGTGCTCCACATTTGTATAAGCCTTGAAAATAACTGGGTTTTTTATTCTTTTGCTGCTCTTTTATCTGAAAGATGCCAAAGAGAGATAAAAACATATTAATTTTAGAATATAATACAAACGCGAATCAACAAAATGATCTGGAATGGAAGGACAAGTACAAGCAATGGAAATCACAAAAATTCAGCATGTCCAACCTATGCATGTTTCTTTTCTATTTCCCTATCTTAGCTTGTGGATATCTAAGGATAACTACGAAAAAAGCACAACTGTATTTTTCCACTTACCTAAATGGACAACTGGAAAAAAAATGATGCAAAGCTCAAATGGTGAATGTCAAATAGGTTTGTTTTTTAAACTAATGTAAATCCTTGCCATTGATTTCAAAGATGATAATTGCCAGAACAATCAACTTCACAATGTTGTTTAAGTAAAAATTAACAATGCAATCTGATCTAACTAGTCATCCTGGCAGGTAACCTCTCCACAAACTGTTGAAAAGAAGAGTAAATAAGGCAACTAGATCTATAGCTCAAAATAACCAGCCTCAATTCCATTCAGAGCCATGCAATCCTGATAATTAGTCTTAAGATACAAAAATTAAACACAAGACAGCAGTCATCACTTGCAAAGAACAGAATAGAAACGAACATTTGAGAACAAACAAATTTTGCAATGTTTCTTATCTTTTCAAATTCATCATCAAGTAAACTTGAAGAAATTGCAGGAGAACTAAGTAGCAGCTAGAACAAAGCTTCAAGGTTAATTCTTGAAAATGTCACCGAAACTAAAACCTAAACTGTTAGAAATATTCTCTGCTTATTGCCATCACCACCATAACTAGTATAAAGAAAGATCTAGTGTGATTATCACAAACTTAAATATCAACTACTCATAGTTAAGAAATTAAAATGCACAACAATCACCTTCTACATATCATAAATGAATCTTCATCCTATAAACAGAATAATTCATATAGTGAAGAGAAAGAAACAGGATGCTCAACTTTGACGACCAGAACACTGCACATGTACACTATATGAAAGTCATAGTAATGTAATTCATGATGATTGCTTTGAACCTAGAAACCCAACAAGAGCATGATCAAAGTCAGCTAATAGTAAACCAGACAACAAAACTAGTAAATCCTATGTTTTACTCCCAAGTTACACATGAAATTTTACATTTAATGCAATCAAATTAATTGGAAAAACCAATCAAAACATATGTACCAATGTGGCATCATCAAGAACATCTTCCTTTCCTAAGCAACAGGTCACTTCTTCAACGGTGTCAATTTGACTAATTTGATCAATATCTTCTTCCTGCACCAAAAAGAAAGAAGAAAAATAAGTGAAAAATTACCTTTTTGTTAAATAATAAAATATGATCCATTAAGTGACTCGAGATTGGACCTCATTTGGCCTGAAAATGCATATCTTTTCCAGTGACAAGTAGCTCTCCTCCTGCAAATGTTAAAAACAAGTTGATTCCTTTAAAAGTAGTAAATGATTTTGCAACAAGAATTGGTCAAAAAAGAGTGAGAAGGGTGGTAACCTCAGGAGGAGGAAGCCAAGGGTATTTAGGACAAGGAAGCCACAACCATGGGGGAAAAGCTAAGTTACGATTTTCCCATTTCTGAGCAAACGCGAAAGCACCAATTCTGAAATGCTTTGCAGAAAGGGTTCCATCCCAATGTAAAACATCCATCATTACTGTCCAAAAACAATTCTAATGTAAACAAATAAAACTAAAATTAAGAAATTGCAATTCAAATGAAATTTGTTGCCCAGGTGAAAGAAGTCGATATTGAAGACTCACCTCCACAAATCTGGTGAACGGAAGGTTCCCGGCTAGAACTGCTTTGGGTTTAAGACAAGAAAAAAAGGAACATGAAAGAGAGGAAGATGAAACATAAACCAATTTGTCGATAAGAGAACAGACTAAGATGAAATTTGTACCTTTTTTCTCTTGCTCTCCCTCCTTCTGCTTGTTATTTTGGTCTGAGTTGATGCATGAAAGATTAAAAAGAAACCAAAGAGAGAAGTCTGAAAGAGATGAGTGAAGGTAAAATTCGAGAGCTCTAAGCAAAGAATAGAGATTCAATTGTGATCAAAGGGAATAGAAACGGTGCTTTTTTCTGCATAAGGTTGTAATGGAATACACCTGTAATGGGTATTCCATCCAACCAAACAAAGTAATAAGGTGGACCCATTGAATTGAGCTGTAATGACTATTCCATTACATTGAACCAAACATAGTGTTGGTTTCATGACTTTTTTTAAATAAAAAAATATTTTGAGTGAGAAATCTTCAAATCATTAGAATTTAGAGACGTACGTTCAAATCTATAACATCAAAAAGATATCTTAAATTTTTTTTTTTTACTTTGATACGGGAGTTTAGAAAAATTAAGATTGTACTCAGATGCATAGCTAAAAGATTAGTACATTCCAACACCCTTAAAATAGAAATTTTTTTAATTACGCCTATTAAAACTTTTAAAATTTTAAATTATTAAAAGTAAAGTTATATTTTGATTAAAAATAATAAGAACTTGATTTAATCCTTCAAAAATTGTAAAGATATAGACTATTAAAACGATAAAATTATATTTTTACTATAGAAAAAATTACAATTTAATTTAGGCTCCCTAAAAAATTTCTTAACTTCACCCCTAATTGTATAATTAATATCTAAAAACGTTGTACTTTATGTTTACCCCCAACAAGTTTTTCAAAATCTTAAACTTTAATTTCTTTTATATAATTTGTATATTTTTTATGATCAATTTAATATAGTTTAATTTAGCAAATTAATACAAAGTACTCCCTCCCTATCCCTTAAATTTGTCACATTTTGATTTTCAGGTCCAAATTTTTGTAAACTTAAACTTCAATTCTTTAAAAATCATTATGGATAAAAATTTGAAAAAAATTATATTATAAAAACTTTCGTTGAAGTGCTTTTTAAATATATTTTTTATTATAAAATGTTATTAATTTAAATATTTAAAATAATTGAGGTAAGAGCTTAAAAGATTTGAATGGTAACAATTTTAGTGAGACGGAGAGAGAGTAATATTTAAATATGAAAGTTTTAAAATGTATTTGTAAGCAAAAACGAGCAATGCTAAAAGCAGTTCTTAAGGGTAGTTTCAACTACTTCATGCACTAGTGACGAACAAAGCAGAAAAACAATGAACATACGATATGTTTACGCAATTTGGTTTCCTTGTGATTACAATTTCTAACACTAACTAGATCAGACTCTCCACTTTTGTACTTAAGGTTTAAACAACTCTCCTATAAATTTTTCCTCCCTGAAAACTTAGAACATTAACCAAGCAACTCATTTGATTTTGCACTCACAAGAAATGTTGCCCCAAACCATTATTCATGACATTGAATCCCGTTATTGCCTTTAGCAACTTCCTTATTGAAGAAAATTACTTTGGATCTTCCCTGTTGAGCATTTTTAAACGTTTCAAACCTTCGACTTCTTTTAGATTAATTTTTTGAAAGCCTTGTTGAAGTTCCATGTCGATCAGGCTATCTGTTCCTACAACTTTTCTACAGTAGTACCATGATATGATCAGTGGGCACTACTTCAGTCACTTGTCATGCAATGCTCTTTTCTCCTTTAATCTTGTTCCCTTTCGCTTCATCCAAATTGATGTCAAAGGTTTGTAAAGCTCCAATCAGTTCATCAATCTGCATAGCATCAATGTTTTTGGCTTCCTCCATGGCTATTACTTTGATGTTGAACCTTTCAGGTAAGGCTGAAAGAACCTCTGAAATGAGTACCCATCTCCAAAGGAAAGTACAATGTGATGTGTAAAGTGAAAGGAAAAAAAGGAAGCTCCTTCTGTAGATTGTTTTAAATGATTGGTAGGTATGGGGTGATTGCTTTTGCTTTTACACCCTGTTTTGTTTTGAAAATCAAATCCCAAAGGGAATCGTGCTGAGCGGGTTTCAATTCATTCGACTTGGTTCTCATGCCGCTGCCTCAAACCATTTCCCCCAGATTTTTATATAGTCAGAAAGAGTGTCTATATACGTACGGAAACTATTTGATACACGATTAGCTATTCTATAATAATATAGTAAAACATGGAGTGACCATTCACATATAGATTATTGAGCAGTTGTTGGATCCAATGGCGCTCCACCCGAAGCTGCCCATACTGCCTAATTTGTATGTGTAATGGATTATAGGTAGCCTTAGCCTTATAAGGGTCATTCAAATATAAATCTCTAAATTAAGAGTCTTTGTTAGCATTTCAATGATGAGACTCTGTATTTTCCATTTCAATTTCGATTTTATAAGAGTCAGCACTTTTATCTGATTTAAAGTTTAAAATACATGAACATAAGGAGCTAGTTGTTTGTAAATTATAAAGTAGGGTAAAAACCAAAAAAGTCAAAATTTGCTATTAGATCCTGTTACTTTGGTTAATTTTAATTTCAATATTTTCTGAATTGGTGAATTTTGATTTCTGTATTATTTTTTTTAAAATTTTCAAATTTTAGTCTTGACCAAATAGTAGTAGTTAAATTTGTTCGATTAAATTTTGCTATTAATCTTGGGTCATGCATAAAATTGTGGATTTAATCCAATGGAATTTTTTTATAAGTAATATGTTGAAATAGCATGTTGACATACACGCGCAATAATCAATTCATACTTTTTTTTAATCTTTTGACAACGTGCACATTCATTGCACATAAAGATGCTCGAACTCAAAACCCTTAGGATAAACAACATTTTTTTTTTCACTGGAGTCACTTGTTGAGTTCTAATGAATTTAATAGTTATTATTTGATTAAGATTAAAATTTATAAAAAAATAAAACGACCAAATTAAAATTTAAAAGCTAAATCCACAACTTATGCATAATACAAAGATTAACAACATAATTAAAAAAAAAAAAAACATGGAAAGTAAATGAAGGCCAAATAATCACTTTCTCCCCCTAATCAGAAAAGCGAATGAAAGGAAAAAAAAGAAAGAGAGAAAAAGTGTGAGCAATAATTCAAATAATAGAAAATTGAAAAAGCAAACTCAAGATGTGATCCGACCGCCAGACAATGGTGCAAATCTCACGCGCTATCCACACCTTTACAGTTGGCTAATCCAATATAAATCAATGCCCAATATATAACAATTAAGACATATTTGTGATCTGTTCATGCAACAACCAAAATGGATGAGATGCTACCGTAATATCTAAATCAAAATCTCCATATTCGGTTTATTATTAATATTCGAGTTCATGATTTTTTATTTTAATAATATCATCTTTAAAATTTAAATTTATATTATTTTCAATCATTTATTTATACTTTTGTATTGAATATGATTAGCAAGATCATCATTTCCTAATATTAATGTTTTGTTTAATAGATATTTTGTCAAGGACGGTTATGCATAATAGCGTCCCTATTAATGAAGCAAATTCAATAAAGCAACAACTGGTACCATAAAAAAGCGGTCATAAACTGGAGAGTTTTGATCAATTTGAAAGATCATTTAATGTAGTTGAAATAACTGAATTTTGGGTTGTTCGATCAAGTAAGGGAAATTCGATGAAATTCATATTCAATGTTATTATTATTTTTACTTTTTACTTTTTTTTTTATTATCTGAATATTCAAGAACTAAGACCGTTCCAATGCTCTTTTTCGCCATGCATAAACTGAACCAACAATTAGGATAAGCACGAAAATGAAAGCTTCTATGAATACGGGTACCCCCAATACATCGAAACTCATTGCCCATAGATAAAGAAAAACCGTTTCAACATCAAAAACAACAAAAACTAGAGCAAACATATAATAACGGATTCGAAATTGTAACCAAGCATCGCCCATTGGTTCTATACCCGATTCATAACTAGAAAGTTTTTCTGGACCCTTTCTAATCGAGGCTAAAACTCCAGAAATTAGAAATGCCAAAATAGAAATAGCACCTGATATTATTAGAAATGCCCAGAAAATATCATATTCGTAAAGCAGAAACATAGACGAACTCCTATGAATGTGAAAAATAGATCGGATTAGTCGCTTCGACCTGGAATTCATTGTCAAGTCATCCGCAACTGTTTGTTTAGTCATTTGCAAGTATTTAATCTGTTTTTTTTACTTAAATTTTAGATATTAAAAAAATTACAAATATTAACCCATAAATATTCATTATTTGAATCCATATATATATTTCTTGAAATTTATTGTATTAATATATGGTCTCTGCTATCAATTATTTATTATCCATTAATTTTTATAATGGTTTAATTGTCAATAATTTTTATATTTGCTATAACAAATTAGCTTTTATACCGAAATATGTTAAGATAACACTTAAATAAATATTTCAGATTTTATGTAATCAACAAAAAGAAAACATTCGTTATTATTTATCACAAAATTAAAGTTATATGTCAGCTTTTATTCTATTGTAATTATACTCTCTAAATTTGAAGTTAGGATAAATAAAAATTATCAAAAGGATTAAGATTTATTACTTAAACATCTAAAACATGATTATTCAATTAGTGTATATAACTTGTTTCTTTTTTCTTTTTTTGACAGAATATTACCTGTTTCAATCTATATAAAATTTTAATAGGGAATTTTTCATATATCAAAATATGAAATATATTTTAAAAAGATAGTTTAGTCAATCATTTTTAATTAATATTTAAAATTAAATATTTGAAAAGGCTATTTTAATCAATCACTTTTAACATTTTTAATGTTAGAAGAGACGTAGGAATCTGCTTTGTATTGCAGAATTCAATTCCATTACCTATTAAAAAAAAATTAAAATTAAATTTGTATAATAACAAAAAAAGAGTTGTAAATGTTTATACTCTTTGTTCATGTAAAGAATGGTTGACAACAAACGTTTAATTATAAACCTCAAAACTGATTGGTGCCCCCCACGTTGTGTAAATTATTCATGCACACCCTATACTCTTTCATCTCTACCCCCCTCTCTCTCTTTGGTTTTTTTTTTTATTATCATGTTTATGGGATTTATTTGACATGCTATTTTACACTGGGAAGGTGACAACAATACCTCAGCTTCCGATTCGAGGCAAGTGCATTTTTTAGGGCAACATCAACTCTTGCGCCTTCGCGAAATATCAAGTCATACAACTGACACACGAACCTTGATAGTTCCTCTTCTTCATCGCCAAAACCAGTACAATGCTCCTCATTCTTCTCCATGTCACTATCCCAGTCACTCCCCGGACTCATAGTTCCCACCTCAACCTCTTCATCTTCCGCATCTTCTTCACCAATCTCAAACTTCCCATTTTCCAGAACGTTATAGTCTCCTGATATATTAACTGACACATCATGAGGCTCAGCTGCAGGGCATATAACAGCTTTGGCCCCCGAGTCTAGAAAGGCCTTGATCAGATTTGCATTGGGACCGTAAGTTCCCGTGCATATTATGATCCTATCCCTCCAAGCTCCAACCTAGCATTATTCAACAAAGTATCAGCCACACAAAACTAAAACAAATTTTCATGCAGGAATTGCACTAAATGTAAATAAAAGAAAACATCAAGAATGAAAGCCATTTGGAGGTTTATAGAAAATATAATCCTTACTGTCTTGGTAATACATTTCTATTAGTTCAAGATTAGAGTCAATGATTAGAGGTATTTGAAGTTATTCTTATGTTTGGCACAATCACCTAGATCAATAGAAGGTTAAGCAACTGAAACAAACAAAACTAAACTAATCCTGTGAATGCAATATTGCCCTAAGAATACAAGCAGCTCAGGTTAACCATCAAAGTGAAGAGTGAAAAAGAGGGGGAACAATAAATAAGCCATAACATCCGTCAGGTATCATGTACTTTGATGCTCAAATCAGATAATCGAGCAAGAAACACATACGTACCATCCAACGAACATCATCAGGTGTCAAGTGCAAAGAAGGGACTGTGCGGCGAAACATGTATGCCCCAATTTCAATATCATCTTCCATGACCTTTAAGAGTTGTCAAGAAAATAGAAATAGTTCATTAGATTTGATAACATCAAACTAACAACAAAGAAACTGAAAGCAAATGAGAGACGAATGCATACTTGGGTTTGGCGTCCAATATATCTATGGCCAATCTTTCCAACTTGGAAGTATGGTTTACAACGGACCAAATCAGCAATATTTGTAATATTGGCAATAGGCGATACACACTTTTGACGCTGGCTCTGTATCACCGACAACATGCTCAACTTAACGCTTTGTAGAAACTTGTCAGCCAGTTCTCCAGGTTCAGCCACAACAAACACATCATTTTGCCAACTAGAGAAAAGAAGCATCTAGCAGGTTAGCATGGGGCAAAAGATACACTCAAAAGTACTTAGGCAAAAGAAAGGATCATTTAGACCTTAAAACTGAACCAACAGAGTCATTTTGAAGGGCCAAATGAATAATGCCCACTTGTGGTAGATTCTGTAACTTCTCATGCAATGACCGTACAGGTAACGAGAGCTGCCTGGGTGCAGAAGGGGATGTAGGGGGTGATATAGCCGTCTTTACAGATTGTAATCCATCCAAGCTTAAAGGTGGGACCGTGTCAATTCGGCCAAGCCTCTGCAGGCCAGTATCAGTACTGAATAAAAGAGGGCTTGAAGGGAAACTTCCAGTGATCAGAGGAGAGGTAAATGGTGTTGGAAATGTTGTAGCTGGTAATGCCTTTGAAAGTCCAGATATATCATGCAAAAGAGATAATCTAATTCCATTTCGTGCACAAAATGACTCAAGTGCCCGAGCATGGTGCACAATTCTTCCTAAATCAGGACTATGCAAAGCTTCAACAAGTAGAACATTTCGCCTCCAGCCTAAAGAAGGGCTATTCTCATCTAGCATAGCTCAATGCAAAATAAATTAAAAAGATTCAGCAGAGCATCCAGAAAGCTAGAACATATGAAAACTATTGAAAAGGACTACTACCTGCATCTGATGCCTTTGCCTTGGCAAAATGCTGACATTTCAAATTCTCTGTCCACTTCTCGTCATGCGCAAAGGGTAGAATAAGTCTTTCGCATGCATTCTTGAAGGATTCAGAATTGTTCTCGATGTAGTCCTTTACACAAGCTTCCAACTTCAGCCAAACTGTTGGATCAGTCTCATCAAGCTCCATGTCACAACGTTCATCAACTGCAAGGGCAACCATATAAAAATAATGAAGACTTCCTAATTATTCCACAACAGAGTTATTGCAATAGGATGAATTACTAGATGAAATTTAAAAGAAAAAATGGTTGGAAGAAGCAACTGATAGAGACATAAAACGGGGTTGAAACTTCCAACCCTCATCAAGGAACCAAGATTCAATACCTGGATTAAACCGAAAATATTGAATCTCAGGAAGCATAGGTACCAAAGTACTCAAAGCTTCCTCTGTTCGGTCCACAGAGCATGCACTCTCAATCAGAACTTGCCCAGTATCTAGATATCGCCAACCACCTTTTCGTGCCTACAACAGAATAATCCATGGTATGACATAATGGATCTTAAACCTCAATATTATCAGCTATTGAAAAGGTCAATAGAAAATTAAAAATCTCTAGATTTTTTTCTCCAATTAGCCAAAATTTCAGAACCACTTAGAAACATATTAAACTCGGTACATCATATAAAGCACCAGCAGACTGTCCTGTTATTTTGCATGAATTTACAGAATGAGGATTTGCACTTCAAATGGTCATGGTACTAGGAATAATTTTACAGTCAATTGAAACCAGAAAGCACTTAGATGGGGACAAACACAAAATAAAGCAGTTACCTTTGTAGGCACAGAACCACAGCCAATTGAAACTATACAGTCAATTTTTGTATCGGGCCACAATAGTTGTGCTTCCCTTATGGAGAAGATAGTTGGATTGTTTGCCACTATAGCACCATCTTGCCAGCGGTTTACATCTATATAAAAGGTAAAAATATAAAGGTTAAGTTCAGACATTCTTAATAAAATAGTTAACTTAAGCAAGCAGAAGAAAAATACCATCTGAGAAGTCATCAAGATAATATGGGGCAGCAGAAGAAGCTCTTATAGCTTGCCATATATGGTGTTTACAACTTCCAATAAAAGCACTTCGTTTGTAGCCAACTTGAGCACCTGTAGTTGGAGATCCTAGAGTGGTAATTCCTGCACTTTCTGATATAGCAAGAGGCACCTCGGGGGTTCCCACAGGATACTGCACATTAAGAAATTTATAAATGTATAAACTCATTCTTAGAGCTGCCAAGATATTACCAAAATAGATTATAACCCTATGTTTGGATTGGGCTAAGGGGAGGGAAAGGAAAGTAAACTAAGAGAAAATGAGGACCTTTCCCCTGTTTGGATAAATATTTCTGTTTAAATAAGGGAAAGTACGGGAAATTGAGTATTCCTTACTTTCCCTTGAAAAACGATTTTTGTTTACCCCAATTTGGAGAAAAAGATAGGGAAAGGAAAGTAAAAAAAAAAGAAAGAAATATATAAAATACCTATTTTATTATCTTCATCTTTTCATAAACTTAAAAAGGATATAATTGGAAAAAAATATTATAATAAATCCTTTCCTTTCCCCTCTTTAACCAAACAAAGATTGTTAAAATTCTTTGCTTTACTAATTTCAGCTGTCAAAACAAGATACACATGTATCTTTTCCTTTACTTTCATTAACCTTTCTGTCTTTTGCTTTCCCTTTCCTTCCTTTCCTTTATTACTACTTATCCAAACATAGTGTAAATTGTTCTACATAAATCTACATGAGCAATAATACATGAACCCAATTAGAGTTCATATTGCATGATAGAGAAAGGAAATCTTCACCACAAACCTGATAATTGCGGAATATAAAAGGCTGAGCTGGCATAACGCTCACCAAAGTAGACACTACAAAAACTTTCGGAATGTTTTTCACAGCAGATTCAATTAGTAGGTCGCCATCCTCATCGGCACACATTTCCTTTAGCAACCTTTCAAACTGATCTGCACTGTGCTGCAATACTCTATGTTATACTATATAGTTAAAGAAAATAATACTTTGAAAAGTAAAACAAGCAGGCCCATTTAAATTAAAACACCTCTCAAAATGATGATAAGAACAACGCAATAAGCAGATGTGATTGTCAAGTCTTATTGATTAAAGGCAATATATAGAATGAGCAACCCTTAAAGTAAATTATAGTAAATCCTCTGAAAACTCTGAAAATATCTTGGAGAAACACAAAATTTCTCTTTCGCTTGAGTTATACTTTCAAATAGTTTTATACCTCTTCATGCATTCATAGACATAAATTTTCAACCATGTTGCTCTTATTCTTCATTTTTCTTAAGTATCCCAGTCAACCACACGGGCATGAAAATATGATCCTCCAAGGATCCACCAAATATATGGAAAAACATAAAAAAGAAATCTGACAATTTCCGTATCCGACACTCACACCCCAGTCCAAGTAACATAGCTTTCAAGGAAAAGATGAAAGCAGCTCTAGCAGTATGAAAGACAGAAGCACAAGTTTGCATAAAAGAGAAATTCATACTTTAGATCCATGTACAACAACTCTGAAGCTCTGTGAAGAACTTTTATAAAGCATATCCAACTTCTCTCTCCAAGTTGCAGCTTCATTATCCTTTGGCACAGGTTCAGCGAAAACAAGTTTTCCTACAAAACAGCATAGAACTAGATAAATAAATTGAACCCTAAAATAAATGCCCATAAATAGAACCTTTATACAGCACACTAACCAAGATTTTTGTATATTTCTTCACATTGGTCCAAGGTCAATAACTTAATACCAAGGGCAACAGCAAGCATTCCTCCAGTTGATGTCCCACAGATAAGGTCAAATAGCTCATGTATTCTCTTCCCAGTTCCCTTCTCAATTTCTTTAAGGATCTGCACAGTTGCAAGACCTTTCATGCCACCTCCATCCATTGAGAGTATTCGTAGGCCTTGTTTTGGTATCTGTCTTCCTCTTATAGCCCGTCGCAAGTTTTCATTTTCTCCTACAGAATAACATAATCAGATGATCCAAGATCCAAATATTCTCAAAGAAAGTAAAAAATCAAATGGAAGAAATATACCAAGAATTGCCAAAGCACGTGCAGCAGCTTTATTCACACGTGGTTCAGGTCCAACAGTCAGTCTCATGAGAAGGTCCTTCAAGCTTTCAGAGGTCACAAGAATGCGACGATTCTCCAGACAGAAGGCCAAATTTCCAACAGCTAACAAAGCAAGCCTTTGCACCTGATTAAATATAAAGGTTTAATTATACATACATTCGATATAAGAATCATTTAGATCAGAATATTACCTCTGGGTTTTTATGGGCACAGAGTAATTTTAATGACCTCAAAACATCCTTGGTTAGCATCTTCTGAGCTACAATATCAGATCCAATGGCCAATGTGACCACAACTTGTAGCACAGAAACCAGTTCTACTGGGTCAGGAGACTTCATAACAGTTTCAATGGGTTGCATGATGTCACATTTCATAAACTGCATTGCCACGGAAACATCCCCACCAAGAGTTGATAGAGCAGAGCAGGCTTGTTCGACCTAACACAAGATACAAACCATAAAGATACTGCATAAAATAAACATGTCTGATGTTATTCATGAAATGAAAGTATATGCAACGTACCACATGCCGGTCTTCACTACTTATCATACTTATGAGCTGTCTCACTGCATTCTCATCTTTACCAATAACTACACGATTCCCCTGGTCTTGCGTTATTATCTTGACCAGTGCAGAGGCTAGCAAAGGGTGATGACAAGAGGAAAAACGGAATATGAGAGAGAAAAAGGCACTAAGCTTGTGTCTAGATGCACCAAAGTAAGAACTATTCTCCATCTGTAATACAACAAGAGAAGCAGTTTTAAGCATAGATTTATCCATCACACGAGCATACAAACAGCTAATTTTTGTAGCTTGTACCTCTATTTGCACATTCACTGATCTTAGATTTTCATCAGCCAC
The DNA here is from genome assembly GCA_039519145.1 of Kokia cookei. Taxonomy (NCBI): domain Eukaryota; kingdom Viridiplantae; phylum Streptophyta; class Magnoliopsida; order Malvales; family Malvaceae; genus Kokia; species Kokia cookei. The sequence goes on from CM076903.1 coordinate 54,361,020, forward strand.
AATCCTGATATTTGCAAGGGACAAATGGCGTAGCTTGTGTAAAAGCAAGATTTCAGGAAGGAATTCAAGTGGATTACCAAATAACCTAAGAATCTGCAACTCGGACATAGCCCTGCCATCCAACTGGAAAAAAACATTAGACTAAAGGAAACTATATATCCACGAGCTTAAAGAAAAAAGTTGATAGTCGATAAAGTGACCTGACGTCAACAAGAGGCCGAACAAGTTTGTTATGTTCCAATGACAATTCCACCAGCCCAACACACTGTCTCAGCTCTGCTGCTCATAAATTACCAACAGAAACATGGTAAAATGGACAAGTGAGAAAGCAATGGCCTAGTACTTACAAAATCATGAGTATAAATGTTTTCCTTCCTTAATATGGGAAGTTACGAACTTGATAAGGTAATAATAGGGAAGATAGTTTAGATGTAAAACAAGATTTACTCTTACCAGGAACTGAAACAAGCATGTTGTTGTCAACCCTGAGTACTTTTAAGGTTTTTAGTTCACCAAGCTCAGGTGGTAACACAGAGAGCTTGTTGTTATCAAGGTATAGTTTCTCAAGAACAGGCAATTGAGTTAGCTCAACGGGCAGTGTCTGTATCAAAAAGTACACAACCAATGAGTGCTAAACTAACGGAGCAGAGGAAAGGAAACATGCCTAGTTTCTTCATAGAGCTCAATCCAAATTAAAAAAAAAGGATCTAGTACGAGTTAAAATTAGTATAGGTCCATGCTTATACTTTCTCGCAATCCATCGCTCCACATTTCTCAATAAAATCACTTCACCAATAAAAAAAGCATAAATATAAAATCAAGAAAAGCAAGGAAAAGAAGAAGAACGAGATTACCGTTAAACCACAACCACAAAGGTTAAGCAAAGTGACACTTCTCCAATGGTCACCGCAGGCAACCAGACCACTGTCACCAGAAGGAACCAAATTTGACCGTAGCAATCGAACCAATACTCCGACTCCATCACTCTGCTGACCTGAGCCGGCCGCCTTAGCCATCGTAACCGCCCGCAATGGCTCTCTCCTCTTCTCCACCTTCATCTCCACTCCCACTAATTTCTCTTCCGTCTCTCTCAATTCCACCGAAACCGTATCTTGCGGCTCCGGAAGCGCCACCATCAATTTGGATTGCAGCCTTATCGCCACCTGATCCTCGTCATCCCCCGCAACCCAATCCAGATCGATCCTAAACCCTAGCTCTTTCTGATCTTGCGGCGTTGACGATTCCGATGACGACAAATAGGAACTTACCGGAGATGCATGGTCTAGATCTTTCGCAGATTTTTCATAACCGTAGTTTAGAGACAAACGGAAGATCTCCGAAGACCGTTTCCATCCTAGTCCCCAAGACATTGTGATCGGACGGTCAAATGCACGAGGAAAAGACTCCGATCACGACTCGACGGTTGATACGATGTTTCACATTTGAATTTTCTTCACATATAGAGAATTGCATACAAAAATGGCGACGACAAGAACGATAAAGTTCCTTCCTTTTGGGTTAAGCTTCGGGAGGTTTGGAGAAATTAAGACAACGAAATATTGAAGCAGTATTATGTACGAGCTCTTTCTCTGACACAGTTTTCTTTGTCTATTATTTTCCGTCGTCGGAGTCTCATCTTATTCTCGGTTTTAACATTGTATACATCAAGATAGCCCCATGGAACGACGTCGTATTCTTGGCGGCTAAGCAACCCAGTCCACGCTAACTGGTGCACTCCATTGTCACCGAAACGACGGCGTATAACCTAACTCTGGTCAACGTAATGAGATTGAGATTTTTGGACAGGGTTATCACATGTGTTACATAACCTTTCATTAATTCGATCCAAATCAATGTCCCAAGCCAATTCGAACTTAGAATTGGTGGTACGGACAATATTTCAAATTAAAGTAATTGATATAATTTTTTATATAGTATTAGAGATAATACAATTTAAATTCGTACTAAATTTGAATTCAATTTAAATAATATTATTTGTGTTCTTATCATAATGTAAATCACGTATTTAATATATATTGAAGTTATAATTTTATTATAAAATTTAGGAGATAGAATAACATAATTTAAATTCGTGTCAAATGAATATTTGACGAAAACTTTAACCAAAGCAAATTAATCATTATAAGCATCAAACTAAATAACAAAATCCGAAAGAAAACCCGCACATTATATTTACATAAAATTACATTTGAAACTCAATTTTGGGATTGATTCAAGGCCTCATTAGCAAGGGGAATTTCTCTTTTTAGCCCCTCTCAAATATTAGCAATTCAATTTAAGGTTGTTTAAACATAAAAATTTCAACTTTAAACCCCAAACATTTATAAAATTATCTTGACCCCTAATTCAATAATACTACCAAATAGTAGTTGCAATATCTAAATCGGGATATTTGCAAATCAAATGTCAAATCAGAAATAAACTATTTCAGTAAGGCCCATACATAAAAGGCCAAGACTTGTGAGAATCTCAACAACCATCAAATGCACATTGCATTCCAAGCCAAACACAAATCACTTGGTTTCAACATAGAAATTGTAAGCATGAATTTCAGCCTAAAACTCAACAAAAGTCATGTATCAATGATCGACCCGCAACTGAAATCGGATCAACAATGTTACTACTGGCTTATAACGTATATTCATAACAAGTACAATTATGCTTTCGGAATTGATACCATCATCATAAGTTCAGCTTCTTTACGGCGTCTTTGAATGTTGCTCTTAAATCGGCCTTTACTCCATCATCAGCAAATATAAAATCGATAGCGATTTCAGCAAGCTGAAACATTTCAGTTTTTCCGAGACCTGGGAGAAAAAAAAAAGGGGGTAAATCATTAAATTGCATAAAAATGATTTGGTCGTGCTAGTTATATTCCACTTACCGAATGAAGAGGAAGCAAGATTGTACTCCCTGGAAAGACTGGTAGAGAAAACCCCGGAATCATCCGTGCAGAGAACCAAAGGATGTTTTGCCTTGTATAGATCAACTGCATCACCATTTCACAAACCGATCGTCTAAACATCAGGATGAAAAAAAAAAAAAAAGCAAAAACATGCTCGAATCCTTCGAGAGAAGCTGATTATATGTACTCGTAAAAGTAATTTCTTAAAAGACTTGAAAGACAAAAGCCTAAAAGCCTGACCGAAATGATGAATATCTATTGAAGATATTGTTTCCGTCCGGATATTGGATGTCAAACAAATCTCGACCTGCAAAAACATCAAACAAATCACTCAAAATCATTCAATCAAGTAAATTGTCTCGAAAGTCAGATATCAACCTAAGTACTAAGGGATAAATATCTTACAGGGATTTTTGCTGATTTCAACTTTCTCCAGTTTTCATCATCGAAGCAACAAGCATGACCGATCCTGTGTGGAAGGAAGTCTATCATTGCTTTGATTTCCTCTTGGTTAGGTACCTACAAGCACTAAGATATGACAATAAACAAGTCGGTGTTATTTAAAATACTGTAACCCACACTAGTTGCACGACAAGTTTGAGAAGTAGCAACAAAAACGCACCTCTCCGCAGTGAAGAGTGATATAGAGCCCCTGCTCCTTTGCAAATTTTAATGCAGGCAAGAATGTAGACCTATGTCGGATGCAAAAAAAATTAAGAAATATGACAGAATTATAACCTTAAAAACACATGAACAAATAAGGGAAATAGGAGTACCAATTGCCAACAATCGGGTTTCCAGAGAGATCAATGCCGACTACCCCTAAATCCCTCATTTCCAGTGCAAGCTTAACCTAAAGAAATAAGGGAACTATAAGGACATTTATCGAACAAATAACAAGCTTTTTCCACAAACGGACATCTTTAACATACAGTTTCCATGGCAGCTTCAGTGCTCTCACGACGATCAATGCTGAGAAGAAATCTTACATACATCTTCTTTCTCGTTAACCCGTTAAATGTATTGGTCTTCAAACCAGCAGGAGAATAATCAACGTCAACCGAACTGACAGCTCTTAAACCCTCCATCACAGCGTCCATATATGAACGTTTGCTCATTCCTATGGAATCATTTCTCTATACAATGTTTCCGTTTATTCAAAACTGCATATAAAACGAACTACCACGAAACTAGAACATAGCAATGGAAGTACCTTAGGAGTGGTTCTAAGCTCTAGATATACAACATTCTCGGCAGCAAAGTCTTCGATGACCTGTAGATCGAAAAATAGCAACAAATAACTAGAAGAATCAATACAGACAAAGTCCTCGAGTGGAAAGCTTCATTACTTCTTTAGTAATCCTTGTAACAGTGGAGTGATCAGTAGTGAGAATGTGGATAAGGTCGAACAGCTTGAACACTTCATGTAGCGTACGGTCGTCTGAATCGGAAAAAAGGAAATTTAGGAGCTCCTAAATACCAATCTTTAACATACAGAACACAAATGCACAATATAATGAAACCCCATTTCCCTAAAATGTGCAAGGATTAATTAAATCAATCAAAATTTCCAATCTCAAAGTAGTCAAGCTCATGTTTTTTCTTGGGTTCTTAAGAATACAATGTGCAGTATTTCCTCTCTTGATCTTCAACGATTTTTAAGCAATGAAATGAAGGACAAAAGCATTAAAAACATGTACCTTTCATTATAACATTCTCCACATCTGAGAAAACAATGACACCCTTATCACCCAAAACTCTTGCAAGTTCACTGTCAACAACAATACATCTAAATTAATCTTCATGATTAAGATGGGGAAGGGGGGGACAATTGAAAGGTTAAAAAAAGGGAGGGGAAAGAGGGATAAAAGTAAGCTCACAAGAGAGTAGAGTTCCTAACTGAACCATTGAGGTGAGCATGAAGTTCAACCTTTGGAACCGAAACACACCACTCCAGGTCTTCTCTGTTCATCTTTTGCCTGTCTGGGTTTTCCGACCGCGGTGTGATAGATTGAGTTTTTGAGTACTTTGTTCTAACCAGACCAGATTAGTCAAACAACAGAACATATTAAATACAAAAAAAACACACAAGCAGACAAAGAGAGGAAAGAGAACTGTAACATTGGGCCCTAAGACAACAGAACCTGCGGTTTGTTAGGCTTCAACAAATGTCTGATACCAGACTTTGGGCTCTGAGGACCGGAAATTAAGACCCAGATTTCTTGGTTAAAAGAGACAGGTTCTGTGCAAGTCACTAAACGTGTCGATGAAAGCAAATCCTTGTTCACCTTTCACATTTGTGCCGGTATTTAAAAGCGAGTATTTCAACTATTCGAATCGAGTTAATGGATCTTATTATTTATATTTAATATTACATTTTCATAGATTGATTATTTAACTAGTAGACAAAACACAAAATTATTTAACTACATAAATAATATAATAATTTTATCTTTTAACTTAACGAATAAATATTTATCAAAACGACGTAGTTTTAATATTTATTTAATGGATATATTCATAATCATCTCACCTCCTCCTATTCTATTTTATATTTATTTAATTATTTCTGATATGTGTTAATGTGCATTTGACATACAGACATAAACAGAATAATCCAAGAATATCTCATGTAAATAGTTTGAGATTTATTGTATAATGTATTATTAAATATTTATCTTTTCAAAAATTAAATATATAAAAGTAAAACAATAATTTCAGATATCAAAGAAAGGTAAAGCAAAGCAAACAAATATCAGTATTGTTTCATAATTCATACTCGTCTTCAAGATGAAATTTAAAAATTCAAAATAAATTTTGTTGATATTGCTGGGATGATTCGGATTTTTTCCATCGGATATAGGTTCATCTTCCCAACATTTTGGTGGACAGCATGAGACGCATGTGGGAGAGTCCAAGAGTTGAAAATGCCCCCAACAGGAGTGGCCAATGGCCTCATATTCATTGCCTATACCTAGAATATTATCACTCACAATCAATCCGTGCCATCATTACTATATGAGTAGTTTGCATTTGCTTTTCACGCCAACTCCCCATTTACTTGCTTCACCAACCTTCTGTCTCATCTTTCAATGCTGCAATTTCATTTACTCTATGTATATCTATCTGCCCTTTTGCAAACCATCTCCATTAATTTCATTTACTTTATATATATCTATCTGCCCTTTTGCAATCCATCTCCATTGCCATTAATACATATAATGTTAATTTCATTTATCTTTCATGATATGATAAGAGAGGTTGGACTTGGCCTATACCATTAACTTTTGGGTAATCCAGAAGTCAATAATGTCATAGGCACTTCAGTTACCTCATTTGACTTTACTCTCAAATATTTACCAACCAATTACGGCTATAGCTTAAATAATTATATAGTTAGATAAGATCACACTTTTCTAACAATTTCATTATAGGTTTTGATCATATTTGGTTTTTTTTTTTTTGATACAATGCTTAAAACTACTCATAAATAGAAAGATAATGCACTTCAACGCACTTGAACTCACGCCCTCCTACATTGACAACAATAGCCATGCCAATCGAACTAAGGTTCAATCAACATCACCCTTCCTTTTTATATAAGAATAAAGGGTTATAGTTGTTTACGGATTGAATCCAATATTGATGTTTGAAAAAGCTAAATGGTTTGCCTTAGGTCCCATTTTGATAAAGGGTTGAAAAAAATTCAATTAACAGCTGGAATTTAATTTTTTTTCAGCAACTTAATTTTTTAAGCACATTTGATAATCTATAATGAAAACTGTTAGGTAGAATTTTTTCTACGAAAAAGTGTGAAAAATGATAAGTAGGTAAGAACTTACTAGAAAATAAATTCAATTATTTGTATTTTATTTTATGGTATTTATCAAACAATTTAATTATCTTAAGCAATATACCAAACATATTTTATAACTTAAATTCAACATTAATTTTCAGTATTTATGTTTTCAACACATATTTTTTTGAACACTTAAATTTTCGGTACACCAAACATAGCTTTAGTCGAAGTTTATTGTTATAATAAGGAGTACAACAATATTGATGTGGGATATAAATGAGCGGTCGAAAAGTAGCAAGACATCAAATTTATTATCAGAGTTCAAATTCAATAATCCTATTTATGTGAGGTTATCTCAAAAAATAAACTCACTCAATAATTAACTTGATACAACAATTGAAAGTTCGGATAATTGTACCCTCTAAGTTCTTCTGAATCGTTACATTCATTCTCCTCAAAATCTTCACCAGCGACAAAGTGGTGCTACTTGAGCTCATTTGCAATGGTTTCACGACAGATAGTGTGCTCTTAGAGTTGCAGCTGACCCATACTCTTTGCAGGAGGGCTTAGAAGGTTAAGTCTCCCCACATTCCAAGGGAAAACAACAAAGTTGCTTATGATATGTCTCATCCTACCATACGGGATTATAACTAGTTGATAGTTTTTTATAAACCTCCTAGCTATATCCGTAGGTTCTTACGTGAGGACTCACATCTTGTAGATAGTGCATTAAAACTTCTCAAATCTGCTAATAGTTTAGACTCTTTTCAATTTTATTTAATGTACCGAAAAATAAAATATTATTAATTACATAAAAGTAAAAAAAATATTAACCCATTCAACTATTTTTTTTTTTAATTATAAAAGGAGGACAAAATCTTAATAACAACATAATTAATACGACACAAATCTAAATTACATCTGAAACGATAAACATCATAACCATCTAAGTATCTTAATCATCACAATTAATACTTATATTTTTTAATTAGAGCATTGGTGTCAAGTATTTGTTTAGTAATATTTATGTCATTTGATTTCACTATTTAAAGCTCAAAATACATGAAAATCAACATTGAAACTAAAATGATGTGTTAGATATGGTAGATCGTCATGGCATTAATTTTGTTTATGATTGAAGAGATTTAGAGATCCGTATATTTTTTGTTCCAATGGGTCCAAAAGTTATGATTGTTGTTTGGGTAAATTGTACTATTAATCACTAAATTATGGATAATTTTTTATTTTAATCACTTAATTAAGAATAGTTACACTGACTGAATTGTTCAAAAGTTTTCATTTAAGTCATTAAGTTATACAAATTGATGTTATATGACTTTCTTTGTTTATATTTCTTGCGCCAATCGAAATATCTCTTTCCCTTTCTTTTTTTTTCTATGATCTTTGACACTGACTGTTAGATCGACTTGATTTAAGGTATGTTCTTATACTCGTCGATTGGTATTAATTTATTGTTCCAATCATCGAATTACCGTTTGGAGCTTATTAGTATAACTTTTTTTTAATTAAACATAATAGGCCAGTGACTTAAATAAAAAATTTTGAATAGTTCAATGATCAAATTGTAACTTTTTTAATTAAGTGACCAAAATAAAAATATACTCATAATTTAGTGACTAATGATGTAATTATCTTGTATTTTTAGTGGTCTAATTCTGAATTTTTATCTGTCTAAATTTTATAAAAATTAGAAAATTAGGCTCGGGTTTTTGAAAATATGTTCTATTTTCGTTTTGAGAAAACAAATTTCGTTTTATATTTTTTAAAAATTGAAAAACAGATTTCGTAAATAAAAATAAAAATTTGTTTTCAATAATAAAAACATGAAAACATGTTTGGTATGTATTCTTCTACAATAGAACATGAGAAATAAAATTAAAAATATGCATTTATATGGATTAGAACCACAATATCATATTTAATATTTGAAAAAATTATGAAAAGAAAAGAATATTTTTACGTTTATATGGGTTTAAACCATAATCAATTTATTTAAAGTTGAAATTCTTTTTTTAATTTTACAAAAACATTTTTCGTAAAACAACGAAAATAATTTTTTTTTTATTTTCTAATTTTCACAATTTTTCATTTTCATTTCCAAAAAGTATTTTAAAAAATTTCAACCAAATGCGTTTTTTAATATTTTGCATTTTCCAAGAAAAAGAAAAAGAAAACCTTTATTTCTTGAAACCAAACAGTCTTAGTCTCCCTATTTTAATTTGTCAGAAATGGTATTTGTATTTTAGGAAAATTGAAAAGTTAATTTAATTTTAGGCAACTGGTTTGTACTAATTTATTAATTTAATTTTAGGCAACTGGTTTGTACTAATTTATTTACGTATAAATTGTTGAATTATTAATTCTTATTAATACATTACATATAAATTATTGAACTATGTTAATGTATTGCATATAAATTATAGAACTGTTAATTTTTAAGTTAGTGATTCAATGATAAGATTTAATAGTTTTACTCGATTTTCATTTAATTTTTTAAATTATATAAAATAAAAATACTAAATTCTGATGAATTAAAATAAATTAACTAAATTCTCGATTTTATAAATTAAAAAGAAAAAATGCATACTTAAACAATCCTTTATCAACCTGTTTGATAAGGCTATTAAATATTAATAAATTGTCTCCACCGATTTTAGAAAGTCGCTGCTCATAAAGTTAGGTCGTTACCATTAATGTTCTGACAATACATTGTGAGAGAATACTAAATATGAAGGCTACCACTTTGCTTGCAAGTTGCAATTGCATCTATATGGGAATAATTTTTTTTCTTTCTATTTTAATTTATCAAATTTTAATTTTTTATGTCTTATTATTAAATATTAAGAAGTTAATTATGTAAATAAAATTAAGAAGTTAATTCAAATAACTAATAATGTTAAACTTTTTTAGATACGATATTAGGGGTAGGAATAGGGTAACACTAGGTTTATTGTTGACATTTTGAGACCGTAGACGAAACAATAAATTGGATCCTTTTTAAAAAATATATTATAAAATATAATAAAATAAAAAATTAGAAAACTTTGAGACCTTAAGAGATGAAGCATTTATGGTGAAAAGTTAAAAACTCTATGCATTTAATTAATTTATTTTATTTTGAATTTTTTTCTACATTAAAAGCTGAAAAAATATTTTTTGGGCTCCTTTCAACCTTGGATCCTAGACGGTTGCACTCTCAAACAAACCCCAAGATCAGACATGGGTAACACGATTTCAACCTGTGCTAAATGGCTGTCTGACACGAACTTTACCCACCGCTCTATACAAGTTCAATAATTTATATATAAATCAATAATTTAATAATTTATTGATAATTCAAGTAAATGTGTTTATTAACAAGACATAATTATAAATTTACACTTTAATGTTTTATCTTTTTTGTCAATTTGACTTTAATTTTTTTTTATTACTGTAACCTTTAAATTTTAATTAATTTTTTTAATATAGAAAATTAATTGAAATTTCAATGATGATTACTTACGTAACAATCCGTTATACTTTATCAAATTTTAAAATAAATTAATAAAAATATTTAAAAATTCAACAAAGTTTAAAAAAAAATTAAAATTCTTAAAAAAGTATTCATATCAACAAATTTTAATGAAAATTAATGAATGCCATTAATTTTTTTATAATTCAATTAGCATTCTTATCCAAAATAACGCAATTTGACTGACAAACCGGAAAGAAATTCATAATTAAATGGAAGAATAAATTCTTTACCTAATTATCAAATAAAATATTATTTTATATAGCCATCGATTGGTGAAGCATTAAAAATGTAAGTGATTGATTAAATAGTTGAAAATGGCGTGCTTGAAGTACGTGATTAAACACTCAAATAAATGAAACAAAACATGCCAAAAGTATCATTAAAGTAAAAATACAAGTATTAATTGCCTAATTAAGCTTTCAATTTTGTCACCGAGGCATGATCACGGCCTTCAGAGGGTTCTTCATCACGACTGTGAAAGAATATGTCTCAGTCAAATCGGGTGGGGCACCCGGAACTGGAATCCACTTGAATGCTTGAACCATCTTTGCTATCAGCAAGTTTATGTGCAAAATGCCTAGGTTCCAAGCCGGACAAATCCGTCTCCCTGCCCCAAATGGCACCATTTTCACTGCACGAGTCCCGGTGACGTCCACACCGACCCCGTCACCGTGCAAGAACCTCTCAGGTCGGAACTCACCTGGATCCGACCATATATCTGGATTCTCAGTGATCCATGCAGTGTAGAACTCGACGTGAACCCCTGCTGGGATTGTGTAGCCACCAAGCTCAGTGTCTTTTATAGCTGCATGAGATAGGAGGAAATGGCCCGGAGGGTGTCGCCGGAGCGTTTCTTTAACGACAGCTTCGAGGTAAGGCATTTTCTCTATATCTTCTTCTTTGATATCACCATCCTTGCCTACACAATCCACGATTTCTTGGTAAAGTTTCTCTTGGATATCTTGATTCATTACCAAGTTAAGCATGGCCCATTCGACTGTCGTGGTACTCGTATCGGTACCGGCACTGATCACCTCTGAACAAAGAGTAACGTACTCTTCTTCCCCCAACGGACCTCGGGTCGGTGGCTCTAGTCCGAAGAGTGAGTCTATATAGGCTGCACCGATTGGACTCACCATTTCTTGGTTAGGGTTTTCACCTTTCTCAACAAAAGCTCTCCGGTTCTTTATCAATGGAGCCAAGCACTCCAATTGCCTCTTTCTCAGTACTTTGGCCTCTTTCATTTGCCGACGAAACAATGGAGTGAGGATCGGCAAGAAATCCGGTAGCTGCGGCGATGTTACCAGCATTACATCTTTGAGTATGCTTTCGATTTTCTTAATCCGTTCTTCGGAGATCTTTGCACCAAAGCATAAACAGATCAAGATGCTACATATAGTGAGCCTGCAATTGCTCATTACCTCCACGAACCCATTCTCAAAAGCCTCACTTTTGATCCTTTTCATATGGTTTTCGATCGCCCATTTGCGGATCCAACTACATTGCTTCACTCTCGTAGGGGTTATCAGCTCGGTGACGAAGTTCTTGCGCAGGGTTCGCCAGAGAGGTCCGTACTCGGCGGAGTTGATAGCACATTTGCCGACGCTAAACACGAGCCGGATCGGGGAGTCCGGTGGACGGGAAGCGAAAGTGTGGCCTTTTTGAACCAAAGCTTCATGGATGAGACTCGAATCTGTAACAATCACCATGGTCCGTTGCCCCATTCGCAAGGTGAAAATTGGACCGTATAGTTTACGTAGCTCACCTACTATAAAGACGTAATGTCGACGTTGGAGAATGATTTGGATCAGGTTTCCGACAAATGGCCAACCAGGCGGTCCTGGAGGGAGGTTCTTATGGCCGCCCCCACTGACCGACGAGTACCGCCACCATAGACGGATGAAAATAAGTGCCAAACCGATGATGAAAAGGTCCATAAACTCCATTTTTTCTCTTCACAAGGAAAAAAAAAGGGGGGGGGGGATGGAGGAAAGGAGAGTGGCCAGTATGCAACAAGGGAATGAAAATTTTGTGGTAGGTTTTATAGAAGATGAAAAGAGAGGGAGAATTAAATGAAATGGTTCCACCGGCTATCCGTATATTAATGTCTTCTATATTTATGAATGTGAACAATGTTTGGGTTGGGTCACTAAAATATAATATGGCAATGGCAATTACATTTTTTTTATAATTTTACAGCTAATTTTATTAATCAATGGCAGTCGAGCATTTCAATTAAGTTTAAATCATGGTATCGTAATTATTAGAAAAGTTTTATCCCAATATCATTTTAATTCGAATAAAATTAATGTCAAAATTTTGAAATGAATGAAGATATATGTGATTATATGAATACATATATTTATATTTGTTGCTAATTGCTCGGCCATTTAGTTCTGCAGGTGCAGATTTAGTTAGTTACTTTGTTTGAGCGTGGCTGGATGCCTACCTACGTTGGGATGCGGGTACGTAGGATATAGCCGGGATTAGTTGGTTTTTGGAATTTGTTAATTAACTAATAAAGCAAGTGTTACATATAGAGAGAGAGAGAGAGAAAGTTTATAATAAATAATTGATGGGTTTATAAAATAGATTTCATTATCATAACCAATTTGAGTAAAGATATGGGTTTAAATGAGCCTATCTGTAATTAGTGTAAAAATAATAGTGATGGTGAAATTAAATACGATAACGTGAGATAAAAAATAAATTAATCGCACCGTACCGTTCACTCAAACTCACACTAAACGAACTTAATCAGAAACTAAATCAATTAAATCATTTTGATTTAACTTTTGAGGTTTTTATTTTCATTCAAATCACAAGTATATACTATAAATTTGTAATAAAGTTGGTGCATGTACGTAAATTTAGATATAGTTTGATTGCATTTACGTACATATATATCTTTTTAAAAAACTTAAATTAGGAATTAGGTGGGAATTAATGGTGTGACATTGTAGGCCTTGCTAGTGTCGTCCAATAGCCAGTGGCTTTCAACAATGTAAGAAGACAACCATTGGTGAAGTGATCTGACCTAAAATGGTAACCGAGACTTAATGTGTAAGGGAGCTGCTTACCTGTAACGTTTAATGAACCATATGCAAAACTTTCAAGCTTTACTTATTTTATGTATTCATTTAAAAAATTTATTTCTTATTTTCTAAAATTATTAATATATATTTAGATATTAATTAATGTTTTCTAATAAAAAACAAAAAAATGAATTTTGGAAAAGTGGGACCAAAATGAAAGCACATGGCTATGGTCATTGCCCTCACTGGTGGTCCTCTTTATCAGCCAATTTTCTTTTTGTGGAAGTCATTCCTACGACATAAGTGGAGACCCCGATATCATCTCCTATATATAAGCATTAAACCATCAAATGGTAATTAAATTATAATTTTTTGTTAAATTGTATTTAAATTTTTTTGGGTTATAAATGATATTTAAACTATATTCTATTACACAAAGAGGCTATTATCTAAATTATCCTGACCATTAAAAAACTCTTAACCAATCATTTTGTGACACATAATAATTTTAAAATTAAATTAAATTAAAAGAATTAAATTAAAAATTTTCAAAAAGAATTTACACTCTCTTCCTTCCCATCATTCTTTCATCTCTTTTAATTCACTTGTTTTTAATTGGTAGATAATTTTTCTTTGCAATCTTCTTACCATATTTTTCTACTCAATTTATTTTTAGTATTTGGATTTTTTTTTATATGGGTTTTTTTAATTATGGAGAGTCACCTGACTTTATGCAAAGTATATAGAAAGTAATGGTGAAAGTTATTTTTAAGAGAAATAATACACTAGTTTTGAATCGATGTGAGAAAAGAATTGAAATCGAGGTTTATAAATGGAAAAGAAGCTCGTCATAATCTAAGTATTCTCTCTGAAAAAGGGTGTGTCACACCCTCACTCGGTGAACTGGTATTTTTGGATCGAATCGATATTTTTAGAGGGATTTTTAGGTCAAACTGCCTAAGTTGTGAGATTTAGACTGGTTGGCTTTGGTGAATTCCCTAGCGAAGTATTTCGCTGAGCTTCGCCAAGCTTGCGAACTCTCATTTCAACAATTGGCGAGTTCTTTGTTTGGCTAGATCTTAGTTTGGCGGATTCTCCCGCTAATGAGTCTGCCACCTGTGTTTTGTGTTATTGTAAATGCATTAGTTTTGTTAAAAATCGTGGTTAGAGGGAAGCATATAAGTCATGTGACATCCTAGTGGAGGTAACGTGTCAATAACCAGGACACCTGGAAAATCTATAGTAGGATGTGATTAATTAGGGAAAACATGTGTGCATGAATACTAATCAGAGAACCTACTTAGAGTAGGATTTGGATTAGAATTTTGCTATAAATAGGGCAACCCGATAGTGGAGAGAAGACTTTTATTTTCATCTTCTCTACTCACATTCGTTATCATCGAAAAAACTCAGAAGTATTCTTAATTTATAACAGAGGAATTGATTGTTAAGCTTGTAGAAGCTACCCTCTTTGTGTTGTTTGCTAGTAAACTTTTAAATCCTTCTTTAAGTTTTTACTAGATAGGAAGAGATAGTTGTAGTAGTTGTTCATTAGGGTTTCCATCTGAATATTGGACAGGAAGAAAAGTTCATTCTGGAAGCTGCTTGCATGTTTATCTATTCTTACTATTATGTTGAATTTCAATCATTTTTGTATTTAAAAGAGTTATTTGATTGTTTTTAGCCAAAGAAACAGGAGAAGGTCCTAGCGTAAAGGGAAAAGAATCCGTCAAGTAAATAAAATCCTATGTGAAAGTTTCTGGTGAGTTCCTTTGTACTCTCTATCTGTTAACTGTATTAACATATTTAAATTGTCTTATTATTTATTTAGGTTAGTTGTCTTAACCTTTGCATGATGGTCCTAACCATTGGTTTTGGAAGTGAGATGATGCATGTACTAGTACAGTTGGTAAACCATAGATATGAGTTCTGCATATGCATCGTTGTGAATGCTCCTTCCTTAGTGCATAAGTTTCATATCCTAATTGACGAAAGGAGATATCGAAGTTTTGATACGTATGATGGTGGAAAGAAGAAAGGGGATTCATTATGATATGTTTTGCCTCCAGTATGGCACATTGATGCAAATCGTGGCTGATGAACACTCGACCTTGTGGGGGGAACACTTAAGTGTTCGAATTAACAAGGATAATTGTGGAGGTTTGGTTGGTATATGGTTCTACTGGCTCTACGGAGCGACATGATATAAATGGGACATTGGCTCTTCGGAATAAGGATCAAAAGTGAAAGAAAGTGATAAGCACTCAAATATTCAGAAACAAATTACAGAGAATCAGAATTTGAATGTAAACTACGATTTCATTATAGAAAACTTACTCATCTTTTCTACATCTCAGCTCTACTATTTATACACCCTTTAGACTAATAACAACCTCTTAACAATCTAACATAATACAATGTATCTAGACACACTGAATACTAACAGTAATACTAGAAATGCCAACTCCTCTGTAACTACTTAAACAGAGTAGTCTAATATTCACCTATCTTCTCTACTTGAACTACCCGCAACAACTATCGAAGTCTACTAAATTGTGGAAAAGACAAAGGCTTAGTAAAAATATCTGCCCCCTGATCATATGAGGGTACTTCACCTACAATTAAAGAACCATTGTCAACCTTTTCGTGAACAAAAAAAGATCAAGCTCAACGTGCTTAAACTTTGAATGTAACACTAATTTGCAGCAACAGCAACAACACTAGAATTATCACACCATATCACTGGTGTCAATTGACTTCAACTTCAACTCACTCAAAAGTGACATCATCCATGAAACATCTGCAATTGCAGCAGTAAGCCCTCGATACTCAGCTTCTGTTGTTGATCGAGAAACCACCTGTTGTTTCTTAGAACACCAATAAACGGGGTTATCACCAAAATACACACAATACCAGTAGTAGAACGTCGATCATCAAAATCAAGTCCTCAATTGGCATCAGCATAGCCCACTAAAGACAACTGGTCAGATGGTTTAATAACTAACCCATGAGTAGATGTGGCACTCAAATATCGTAAAACTCTTTTCAAGACAACATAATAAGCATCAGTAGGCGTATGCATGAATTGACAAATCCTATTTACAGCATATGCAATATCAAGCTTAATTAAAACAACATATTGCAACGCACCAGTAATACTCCTATATTCACTAGAATCAACTATTGGTGAACCAATCTCTTTAGACAAGCAAGAAGAACTCACCATAGGAGTTGTAACAGACTTTGCATTTAACAATTTACACCGATCCGATAGATCAAGCACATACTTTCGTTGGCACAAATGAAGAGAACCATCACGCAACCGCTGAACCTCAATACCTAAGAAAAAATTCAAATCACCCATATCCTTTAGAGAAAATTGTGCATGTAACTGTGAAACAAATTCATCAATCTCACTTGACATACTGCCTGTAACAATGATGTCATCAACATAGATTAAGACAAACGTGCTAGCATTAGTTGTATATCTGACAAATAAAGACGCATCAGACTTTGACCCAACAAACCCGATTGAAAAAAGAAAAGACTTTAATTTGTCAAACCATGCTCGCGGAACCTGACAAAGACTATACAACGCCTTCTTTAACTTGCACACCAATGAACTTCCATCAGCACCAAGTTGAACATAACCAGGTGGTTGCTGCATGTATACCTCTTCAGAAAAGATCCCTATTTAAAAACGCATTGTTAACATCCACTTGTCGTAACTGCCATCGTTTTGAGACTTCAATTGTTAGAATGGTCCGTATGGTAGTAGGTTTAATAACAGGACTGAAAGTCTCACGAAAATCACACCTAGGAACCTGAGAACAACCTTTCGCCACCAACTTGCCTTTCATCTCGCAATAGTGCCATCAGGATTCCATTTAATTTTAAACAACCACTTACACCCGATAGCTTTCCGTTGTGGTGGCAAAGACACTAGGTCTCATGTTTGATTGCGTATCAAGGCATCAAACTCATCTTGCGCCGCCTTCGTCCATTTTAGACTAGCAAAGGCTTCACAGATGTTTCGTGACTCGCGATCCTACAACTCAACGTTGAGAACCTTAGGTTTAAACGCCTGTGCCTTTGCCCTAGTCACCATCGAGTGAGTGTTACCCGACAGCGGAGGTTCAGTACGAACGGTAGGCTCAGTCACCACAGTTGGCAACACAGGTGTCGATATCTCCTCACCATTTGCAATTTCAGACCCAGTAGCCAAGACTGCTCCACTCAGGCTTTCACGAACCGCAGACGAACATGGAGAGCTAGACAAGGTTTCCAATGGAAGCTCACATTGAACTGAGTCATGAACCACAGTTGGTTGCAAAATAGGAACATGTGTTGTAACAGTATCTGACACAACCGCAGATGGCACATCTACTTGGGAAAATAAAAATCTAGACTCATCAAACACAACATGTCTAGAAATAACTACTTTTCCATTCGCAAGCAAACATTAGTAACCCTTATGCTGAGGACTATATCCAAGAAATGTACACTCACCAGATCGAAATTCCAACTTATGATTATTAAATGGACGTAAGTATGGATAACAGCAACACCCAAAAACTCATAAATAATCATAAACTAGTTCTTTATTAAAAAGAACAAAGTACGGAGACTTACCCTGTAACACAGGCATAGGTAATCTATTGATCAAGTGGACCGCACAAGTGAATGCATAGCCCGAAAAATGCATTGGTAACTTTGCCTGTGCTAATAGCGTAAGACCAACCTCAGCCAGATGCCTATGTTTATGCTCCACAACTCCATTTTGCTCAGACGTTTGTGGATATGTCACACGATGAAGCACACCTTGTTTTGCGAGCAACATAGTAAACAACCGATACTCACCACCGCAGTTGGTTTAAATTTATTTAATTTCCTTACCAAACTACACCTTCACCATTTGTTGAAACTGCACAAAGCACTCAACCGCTTGTGACTTTCGTTGAACAAGATAGATCTATACACATCAACAAACGCCGCATAATACCACTTGCCACCACATGCTACTGCCGCAGGACCCCACATGTCTAAAACTACCAACTCAAATGGGTTTTCATATACAGTTGTTGAATTTGAAAATGACAATTTATGTGCTTTTCCTTGTTGACACGCAGAACAAATAAACTCTCGTTTTTTTATTACTAACAGAAATATTGCACTTTTTCAAAATAAAATGAACAACACTTATTGAAGGATGACCCAATCGCTTGTGCCACAAATCAAGCAATCACTCAAACTTTTCAGCTCCCACTTCAACAGTCAACGTAGTCCCAGCCACAGCTAGCTGACCCTCAACACCAACTGGAAAAAATTGGTAAAGACCTCTATGAGTGTGGCCTTTCAAAAGCACCTCCTGAGTCCGCTCGTCCTTTATTACACAATTGAACGGATGAAATTCAAATAATAAATTGTTTTCTCATGCAAATTGAGAAACAGACAACAATTTTTTACTAATAGTCGGAACATGCAAAATATTGGATAAATACAAAACCCTATTTTTCGTTGTTAAATTTTTATTAAACATTGTTTTCCATTGCTAGCATAAAGAAGGGGTGTATTGTAATAAGGAGAATGAATGTGTCTAGATGACGTTTGAATATTTGCATGAAGTGTAAATAGTACATTGAAGTGGCTATAAAAGTTAGTTAAAATAGTGACATGCTAATGGAGTTGTTGTGGCGTGTGCCCGTCAAATATCGGAATCTGGTAGCAGATAATATTCGCCAGTTGCTGAATCCACTTGCGGATGGTATCCGCCAGCAGGTACTTCGAAAAAGGAAAATTATGTCTGCTTGCAATGACGTGTCTTTTAAATGGTCTAAGTCTTGGTCCTGCAGCATTGGTCGAACTTTGATGTAATGCCGTACTTTTGTGGAACTCATTAAGTTCTTATGAACTTGCTTAGTTCTTTTTCTTATTTCAGGTGTTTAGGTTGAAAGATTTCATTGTGAAGGGATTCAGCTAGAACCTTGACTTCTTTCGTGAGCCATCTTTCATTTTCGCTCGTAACATGTATCTGCTGGAGAATCGGTTAAATGTTAGGTTTCGTCAGTTTTAATCTAAAAGAAGCTTGTACCTGAACAACTGATTTTCTACTTCTGAAATCTTGTGAGCAGTATTTTAAGGCAGCCCGCCCAAGCAATGTTGTTAATCAGTTGAAGATGAATTCTGAACTTCTGTACGAGAGTTGGCAAAATTTATGTTCTATTTATATATAAT
Source organism: Kokia cookei (assembly GCA_039519145.1). Classification (NCBI taxonomy): domain Eukaryota; kingdom Viridiplantae; phylum Streptophyta; class Magnoliopsida; order Malvales; family Malvaceae; genus Kokia; species Kokia cookei. The sequence goes on from CM076903.1 coordinate 54,380,549, forward strand.
TGATTAAGGGGTTCCCGCCAATTGTTGTTAAAATAAAGTTTAAGGAAAGCATATTTAAAATTTTCAGATTTTTTTAATTAAAAATTGTCACGTGTCACAAAAATGGGATAATTTGAAAATTGGAGTATAGTTCAAGTGACGCTATGGATAACGAAATATAATTTAAGTACCACATTTATAAATTGTAATAAAAAAACAGTTCAGGTATCAACTTGAAAAAAATGGTATAATTTAGATACCACTTCAAATAATGAAATATAATTTAGGTACCACTTATAACAAAAAAAAAATATATATATATATATATATATTTAAATGCCCATTTAAGAAAATGGTTTAGTTTAAATATCATTATATGATTTAAGCCTAACCTTTCTCGTTTACTTTACAGTGTATTCTCCCTTTATCTATGCTCTTCTTACTTTTTATTCTCTCTCCTTTCCTCTAATGACGTCGTAATGTGTATGTGATGATGGTATATATTCATTTTTTCTTTCTTTATTTTCTTTTGTAATGTGTATGTAGAACAATTAGCACATGGTTTAACATGAAAATATGTGAGAGAGTTTGTACGGATCGGTTGAGGTTTCTTTTGGCGGAAAAAGTAATACGAGCGGATGGCCATAAATTCATGTTCTAGAAACTCAATAAACCTACATTTTCTCCTCTTTTAATATCCCATTTTACACCTAACTGTTTTCTATGGCATTAATATAAAAATGTCAATTTCCCATTCCCCTAATGGAAGCTAAAGACTGATGGGCGTTTAAGAAAATGACATTTGGGGATTTGAGGGGCCCTTCATGCTTTTTCATTTTTAAAATAGAGTATTTTTTACAGACCTTATATTGTCCTAATTGAGGCGAGATTAATATACTATACTTATGACTTTATTTGGTATGGAGAATAGAAAAAAAAAAAAAAAAAAAATATATATATATATATATATATAGGGATTGGAATATTAATATTAGGTAATCATATCGAGAATGTGATAAGATGATTGATTACTTGATAAAAATGGTAGAAAGAATGATTATTGATTTTTATTTTTGATCTCAATCTCTTGATTTTGCTTTGAATATGTTGCATGAGAATGTTACCGGTTTCTTTTTCGTTTTTTATTTTCTTTTTTGTTTCTTTCCATCTTTTATACCGAACACAGGTTAAGATCAGACTAGTTTTTTTTATCATGTATAATATACAGATTAAGTTGTATGAATTAATTTTAATATTTTATGTTTATTTGTTAAAATTTTATTATAAACAATTAAGTTTCTATTTTTTTTTCACTCACTTAGGTATTTGAACTTTTACAATGCATAAAAAATACCCTCAAACTTTTAAAAAAAAATAATTAAGCCCTTGCTTTTTTACGCATTCAATTAAGTACTTAACTTTCAAAATGCATAAAAAAAACTCTCAAATTTAAAAAAAAAAAAAAAAAAACCAATTAAACCCCTATTTTTTTTGCACTCAATCGGGTACTTGAACCACCCTTAAATTTTTTCAGTTAAAGCCACCACATGTCATAACCATAACATGACATGTGGCAAAAATGATAAAAGAAATAAAAATTATAAAAATGATTAAATTTTGATAAAAATATAAAAAATATTTAATATTTATTAAAATTAGAAAAAAATTATAAAATTTTATAGTTGTAGAAAATTATAAATATAAAATTCGTAAAAAAAAATATATAAAAACTAACATACTAAAAGAAGTTTTTTATAATTTATCTATGGTCTCACTGAAAGGTAACCAATCATAGTAATATGCATTCCTGGGCTTTAACCCATACAAGTACAATAGTGAGAATGATGAAGAAATGGCCATTACAGAGTGGAATGATTGCATAGCATGGAAAAGAGCCAAGTGTTGCCATTGGTCTCCAAGCAGGTCAAATTTCATGGGATGGTGGTCAACACTTTTATGAAGCCATATATGGTGGCATGTGGAGATTAAACTGTAAATTACAACTTTCCCCCTTATTGTTCCACGTTCGGCTCTTGCTGTGAAAGGTCTCATTAGATTTCTAAGAAACAATCTTATGAACAAATTTTATATTGACCGTAAAAATTTGGCTCAAAATTAAGGGAGCAAAGATAAAGAAATTTGCTAGTAGAAGTAGTAAGGTCGTTTATGAAGATGATAAACTGTCTGGTATTTTACTTTGCCATGTTCTGCAATGAAATTCTTGTACCAAGTTGCTGAAAACTTGGGGGTTCTCTTCAGTGTGTTAAAGTCAACATGGTGAAGTCCGAATCTTCTTGTGAACCCATATTCCCATTCGAAATTGTCTAGCAAAGACCAGGCAAAGTAGCCCCTAACATCTGCTCCTTTCCTGATGGCATTCAATGGCAGACACAAACTCATCAGTTACACTCTCATAATTAAAGAATCAGAGAAGTATTTTAGAACTTGCAAAATAGTCAAGAAACATAAGCAATGTAATGGATGGTTTGATCTTTGTTTCTCATTTGCTTTTCACCTGATTGCTGTTGACAGCGAATCCAAGTATCCAGCCATGTACTTGGCTCGGTTGATGTCTTGTAAGGAATCTTCAATGGTGGAATTTGCTTTGGTCACCTCACCATTTCCAACATCAAACATTATACAATTATGAACGTGGAAAAATGCTTTGCAATGAACTTTAAACGAAACTTTTTGTCTCTTTATACCATTTTCTGTAATGATCATTGGAGTGTTGTCGAATCTCTTTTTAACATAGGTTATGATCTTCTCCATTCCTCCAGGGTAAACATACAACCAGTCCACATCAGTCTGCATAGCAAAAAGATTTAGCTTCTTGTTTAAGTTGCCAAGCAAGCGATAAAAGTACCAGAAAGGCTCCTGTATTAAGAGTCGGATTGCATTTTGTTTTCTCTACTAAAAAAATAGCGCAAATTAGTTAGATCAAAAAGTAAAATGATTATTTGTTTTAATAAGAGGACCAGTTTGCTCTTTGAACTAACGTACAGGAACTAATTTAGTAGAGATGACATAATACAATCCAACTCTTAGTACCGAGACCTCTATTATACTCTTACCCCAAGCAAGTATATCATGACCAACCGACCGGATCATGTAAACAATTCAATATTGTTCTCTTTAGACACCCACATGTTTTCAAAGTTTTGTTACCCAAAACTACACCACTCCAGGTTTGAATCCAAGAGTCCTTCCCGAAACTCTTGTACCATTTGATCAATTATGAGAGACATATGGATGTCCAAAGAAGACAATGACAGATTATGGCTGTGAAACGTTGCGGAAAATGATACCCGATTGGTCAGCCGGTTATGACATTTCAACAGGCAAAAGGATTGGTTACATACAGGTAATCCAATAGGGATGCCGTTCTTTTGGTGACTCTGTGCCCATAACCCTTCAGTCTTTGAGGTTCCTGTTCCTTGTTCACACGCAGTGAACATACAATCCTGGACATAATAGCTTGAATAATGGTTGATTCCAATGAAATCCAACCCATTCTGCAACATTTCCTTCTCCGTTTTTGAAAATTCAGGCAAAATAAATCCTAATATGCTTTGCATTTCAGGAGGATATCTTCCGAAAACAATTGGGTCTAGAAACCTGCATTCAAGTTACAGTTCCACCAGAATCTTTAAGATATCAATTGGAAACATATAGAAAAGTTGAAGAAGAGAAGGGTTTATAAGAAGAAATATACCAATTCATAGTGAAGGATTGAGCTCTTTCTGCTGCTAGCTTGTCAGCCATGGAGCTGCTGATGGGTTCAAACCATGCTGCATTGATAACGATTCCAATGCTGCCTCCTTGCTTTGCATAAACATTCATCGCTTTAAGTAAGAAAAATGTCCTTAAACCTTCTAAGTCTACATTTAGCCAATGGCATTTAGATTTTATAATGTCACTGATACCTGGTATTTTGATCTGTAAATATGAACAGCGGCTGCATGTGATAAGATAATGTTGTGAGCTGCAATGAAAGGCTCCTTCTCTGAATCTCCATTGGTACAATTTCCAAACGGAAAGGAGCATCGTGATGGTGGAAACGTCGCTTGTCGATACCCAAACTTGACTTGGAAATTGGGTTCATTGAAAGTGACCCAATACTTCACCGTCCCCAAAAGACTTGAAGCAAATGTCTGCAAAGTATGCAAAATCCAGTCTGAAAATGAAAGACCAATGCCATTAGTGAGCTCGCCAATGGTGTGCATAAACTACCATTTCATTTGAATACAAGAAACAAGATAATTGTACTGTGATTCAGGACTCAGCCAACTTCCATATCTGTCCTCAATTTCTTGGGGAAGATCAATGTTACAAATGGTTTAATCCCTGCAGAAAAAGGCCAAATCTGCAATTATTTATGCAAAGTTTGAAGAAAAGCCATTGAAGCAATGCCAAAATATATAAAAATAAACCTTTGACTAGGAGTGCATCAATTAGATTGTTGTAGAAATCGATGCCTGCTACATTGACATTTCCAAATCTCCCCTCTGTCAGGAAATTGGAGAGCATATTAGTAAAGAATAGATGTTCCAATATTGAAAACTCTGGGTTTAAACATCAAATATCCTGTCAATCAAAGGCTTAACTGGTAAAATTCTTGCCCAAGAAATAGAGAATCGATAGCTGTTGACCCCCAGTGATTCCATTAGATCAATGTCTTCCTATATCAAATTAAAATCTCTTCATTAATTCCAAAAAAAATTTTGTAAAAATTTCAATCTAACTCTTTTTTTTTTTTTTCTAATTTGTTTGTAATTTATGATCAAAAAAGAATTATATGAAAAAATGACTCACGTCATCTGTATCCTTGTTTCAATAGTTTAAATATTTAATTAATAGTAAAAGTTAATTTTATTAATTTTTAATATTATTTAATAGTAGTAGGACTAATTTGAACCAATTTCTATAATACAAGATCATATAGATACTTTCACTAAGGTTTAACTTTTCTAACATTAATATAAGATTTCATTCATATTAATACACAAAGTTAATTAGGATAATAATAAATAAGATGATTTAAACAAAACTACAAATTGTTACGCTACATTAATGTCTAATTTGATGATTAAGTCCAGATAGTTTTTTAATAATTTAAATAAATTTGGATTTATTTTCTAATTTAAAATTATTTTTATTTAAATTTTAATTAAAAATCTTTATATGTTTTTTTTAACAATCTGAATATAGGTTCTGATCATATTTGCTTTTTTTAACACAATGATTAGAACTAGTAGGGGTGACCAAAACTCATTTTGATTTGAAAAAATCGAAAAAAATTTGAATTTCTGGTTAATCAAATTAAGTTATTCGAATTGTTCGAGTCAACTCGAATAATTTGAATAACAGATTGGTATAAATACTTCTTTGGTCCCTGTCAATTTTGAAAATGAGCAAATTGGTCACTCTCTCTACAAAAATTACAAAAAAATTGAAAACAATTTTCAAAAATAGATTTTAAAATTCAAAATATTTATAAAAAAAATCCAAATTTTATATTTTTAAAAAATTATAAAATTTTTAAAAAAGTCTAAAGAATATATAAAAAAATTTAAAATTTTTAAAAAAATAAATAATAATTTTGGGATCTAAATAAGTTAATTAATGATTCAATAATATCATACTAAAGTATCTTATTATTATTATTATTATTATTATTATTATTATTATTATTATTATTATTATTATACTTTGAAAAAGTTTTCAAATATATATAGTTTTAAATTTATGTTATATTGTAATAAGATTTTAATTTGATATGTTTAATTTTTTTAAGTTAACTCGAATAATTTTACTCGATTTGACTCGATTAGAATTGATTTGAAAAAATTTCAAATCAAAATTTGGATGATAAAGTAGGACTTTTCAACTCGATTAACTCGAAATTTTTTTATTTCATTCGACCGAACACCCCTCCCCAACCCATAAATAGGAGGATAATGTGCTTCAACATACTCGAACTCACATACTCTTACATTGATAACAATAATCATACTAATTGAGCTAAAATTCAATCGGTAAAAAATTAAATCAGCTAAGATTGACTACACAATAAAACTTTTTGCTATCTAAATATGCTATAGCTATCTTGTGGACATTCGAAAAGCATTATAAATTAAAACATTATTGATTACGTAATACGTAATATTTAATTTTTCAATAATATATAAAAATATTAAAATAATTTGTTTCTATTTACAAATATTATAAATTATTTTTGTGATTAAATATCTAAAAGAATTATAATCTAAGAAATCAAAATGTCATTAAAATAATTAAAATATGTATAAAATTATTTAATATTATAAATAAAACATATAATTATATTAATTTATAATAAAAAAATCTAATTTGTACTATATATTGTAATAATTTTATTTTTTAATATATTTTCTGTTATATATGAGCATAGTATGAAAAATATTACTAACAAAATAACTACAGTAAATATGTCCATTTGATTAATTAAAAATATAAAAAACAAAGTAAAAAAAGTAAAAATGATATATAATTAAAAGTGTTATAAAAATAAAATAAAATAAAACAAAGTAAAAATGACTAAAATATCACTTACGCTAAATTAAATTTTGTTGGAGTAAAATAAAAGAGAAAGAATTGTATAAAATTATGATTCCACATCATCTCTATTCGGGATTACAAATCAAATTTTTTTCTCTTGATTTTTAGTTTTTTTTTCTTGAAAAAATTTAAATTCAATTAAAAATGTTAAAAATCAAGACGAAAAAATGTGGAATCACACTTTCATGTAATCTCTTTTCAAAATATACTTTTACATTATTTGAAAAAAATTAAAGGAAAAAAGATATAAGTACCTCAATTAGATTTTTTTCCAACTATAAAAAATAAAAGAAAACAGAATCAAATCTAACTAAAAATATTTTTACTCCTTAAGTTGGTTCGATTTATTCGGTTTATATGGATAGTTCAATTTATTTAATTTTTAGTATAAAAAATTGAACTGATCAAATCGATCAAATGTATGGTTTTTAAAAAATTGAACCGATTTTTTAACACCGTTTTAAAAAAGGGATTGAACAAGATAACAGAATGATAATTAAAGTATCAATATAAGATAAAAAAAATTAAATATCAAAATGGGAAAAAATACATAATTCGGAAGCTAAATTGAGCATTAAGTTTTTTTTTAAAGATGTATGGTTTCTTGAGTAAACGTACCATAGAGGTCTCAGTATTAATAATCGAATTGTATTTTTCTTTTTCTTTTTTTTAAAAATATAAATAAATTAATCTTTGTATCTTAAATTAAAGAGTAAATTGATCATGTTATTAAAAATTTCATTCATTTCTATAGTTCAAAATTAATTTTTACACGTTGACATATGATACGTTAAGAGTAATTTTATTATTATTATTTCATCAATTACGTTAAGTTTTAACCGTAAAAATAAATAAAAATTTAATTGAAAATTAATTTATTTATTAGGTAAAAAGACAAAAGGAACAGCACTTCTACTCCTACAGGACCATACTTTACTAATTTGTTGCTAATAAATTTAGGATTAGCCCAACGAAATTGGAGAAAAATTTATAGGGCGGTTTTCGACATATTCGCTGACAATTTGGCGTTTTCGTCAAGGTCTGAACCCAACAGTAAATTCAGACAAAAGATGAATCCCTCATCTATAACATATATTAAAAGAAAATATATTTGTTACCACAGATATTAAGGTTTAAAAATGTAACAGCATATCAACTCAATGAGTGGTTTTAGTGGTAAAGAGGATATTGTTCATCTTAAGAGATTCGGATTCGAGCATCAGTAAGTGCAAGATACGTTTGCATTGTCAAAAGATTAAAAAAATATGAACAGATACTATCATATAATCACATCAAAATATTTAAAAAAAAATGTAACAATAGATTTTTATCGGGGCTTCTACAGGGGAAAATTAAATAAAAACATTGGGCTGTCGCCCATTTCTTGCTTAATTTCGTCACTGAATCATATATATTATTTTATGGTGTTACAGTCGAAATTAAATAAAAACAAAAGAAGAATGGGAGACTCAAACTTAAGATTTAGAAGTGTTTATAGGTTAGGTCGGATTGGATTCGGATCGAGTTTAAGCATGATATTAATATATTTTATATTTGTCCAAGTCCGATTCGACTCGAAATTTGAGTTTAAAATTTTACTCAAATTCGTCAATATTTATAAAAGACTAATCAAAGTTCATTTTAAGTCTGCCCATATTACTTTTAAAAAATATTTATATTATATTATTTTAATATGTAATAATTTTATATATTTTTTATTCATTGAAATTTTTTTATATAATCATCTTAATATTGTTTTAATGTTTATAATAGAGTAGTATTATATATTTACTATAGATTTTTTTTTATGTATTTTAAATTACATAATACATAAAAAATAATATAATATAAAGTATTATAAACTTAAAACGGATCGGGCGGGATCGGACTCGAGCCTTGAATATTCAAACTTGAATTCAACTCATATTTTAAACTAGCATAATTTTTTTGCACAAACCTATTTTCAAACCAAATATTTTTATTCAAACCCTCCAAAATTTCGAACAAAAGTATCCCAACTCATGAATAAATTTACTTAAAAACTTTTAAGATGAATACATTATTACTTAACCATTCAGCTTATGTCTTATGTCTTGTCTAATTATTTCAGCTAACCCCTTATTTTCCGGAGGTGTGACACTTTGTTGTATTTAAAACAATCATACACGGCTAATAAATTTAATTAAAAAGAAAATTGTAAAAATTATATTCTTACTTCTTTTACATTTTTACGTTAAATATTATATGATATAATAATGTACAAAACTATATAATAATGACAAGTGACGTATTATTTTTAAATTTATTTTTTATATTTAAAAAAAAAATTATGATAATTAAATTTAATATATTTAAAATTTTAAAAATTATATTCAAACAAAGTTATCTTAAAACTTAAAATATAATTAACCAAATTTATTTTAAATTTCAAAATTACACTTTTACTTATTTAAAAGTACACTATCTAAATCAAAAATATTTTTATAAAAACAAAGACAAATAGTGACCACTATAGTTTTTAAAATATTGTTAACTATTAAATAATTTATTACTATTTTTTATGTAATGATTCGAAAGTCAATAGTATTAAAAAAATGCAAATTTGAAACTCTATTTTCAATGTTGAAGATCATAAATATTATTATTTAATATTTACGAGATTAGTATACATGTTAATTAAGGTTTGGTCATTTAATTTTGTTGATTGAATAGTTAATTGTGGTATAAATATTAAATTATAAAAAAAAATTAATCGCTATGAATTTTTATTTAATTGAGGGACAAATTAAGCAATTGGACCTTATTTGTAAAGACAATTGGTGGTGGATGAAAACTTTCATCCATCAATATAGTTAATTGTCATTATGATTTTCTAGTTAAGGTTTAATTAAATAAATTATAATTAATTAATTAAGATATATAAGTTAAAAGAAAAAGAAAACAACATATTTTCTACTCATTTCTTCATTTCGCGAGAGAAGAAATGAAGAAAAGGGCTTTGGAAGCATTAACAACCGGTTCCTCAATTTGGTATGGTTTAAAGTTCTTTTCTTGTAATTTTTATGTTTTTGAGGTCTCAATAGCTTGATTTAGCTAGTCCGTGTATCGATTTGTAAGAGTATTAAAATTTTTAAAAGTTTCCATTGATGAGTTCTTGATGAAATTGGTGTTAAATTGTTAGATTTAAAGCTTAGATATGAAAAATGACTAGAATGTATAGTGAAAATTGTTAGTTATGAACATAGGGACTAAAGTGAAAATATTTCGAAATGGGTATGAAATTTCTATAATTTTAGACAGTAGAGGGTCTTAAAAGCATGTAATTGAGATAGATTTCGAAAGCGAAGCTCAAATTTGAAAGTTATAGTAAATTCTGTATTAAGGACTAAATTGAATAAAATACAAAACTTTAGGGCATCCAAAAATAAAATTGAGCTGATACATGCTTATAATAGGATGAAATAAGAGGGTTGAAATTGATAAATTTAACTAAATTATTGTATAGATCGAGAATGGATGTAAGTAGTATGCTTGAATTGGCAATATAAAAGCCTTATTGAATTGGTTGACTTTGGCAATTGAGCTTGAATTGCATGTTTGATAGCTTAAAGTTGCATGTTTGAGTTTGAATTATCATAGTTAAGACGATGATAATGAATGGCGAAAGATATGAAAGATCGAGTTAAATTGAATAACCTAAATTGGTATGTTTGATGTTCAATTGAATAGATCTTGAATTAGTTGAATTGTGATGATATGGTGATATGTTGGTGTGTGCTTTGACATATTTTGCGTTGGAAAAATTTTGTGAGAATTACACTAAATGGTAAGATTGGAAAGTAGCATGAAGTAGGCACCAAAATGTAGATTTTGCTATGAGGTATTGCTACCTCGGAAAAGGTACTGATACTTTAGCAATTTTTCTTAAAATTTCAAAACATCAAACCTTAAAATGGTATCGATACAAGGGTAAAGTATCTATACTTTGAAAAAAGTACCGATGCCTGATGGTAAATATCGATACATTTGGTTTTAATTCAACTTTCTAAAACTTCGATGCTCAATTTGGTATCGGTACCAAGTAGGAGTATTGATACCTGATTTGAACTTTTGAAAACTTTATAATTTGATCCTATTTCATGCTCGGGTCGACAAAAGAGCTTTTTTAAGCTTGATTAAGGCTCGAATTGGATTGTATGACGTAATGTAAATGGGTTTAACATGTAAATGTATGTTATTTAGCAAAAAAAAATGTAAATGTATGTTTAAATGATCATTTTACTGTATGTTTGAGTATAGTTGCTTCGACAACAAATGTGACATCTTGTTGGTTGGACCCAACGATCGGATCAGGTAAGAGATGTTACAACACTTCAAATAATGATTAAAAATTTTAAAAATGGTTAGAATATTTTTAGCTTCTTAAAAATATAAACATAAAAATATTACAAAATAAAATAAAAATTTAAATAGTTAATTATAATTTAAAAAATAAAAATACTATTTAAATAGATTTCACAGTTTAAAAACATATTTAAAAGTTTAAGATATTGTTAATAAATTAAAAATGTTTTAACTTTTACTTTATTTTTTGGCCAGTTTTTTTTTACTTAGATTAGAATTAATTTTTTTTTAAAATTTTTAAATATTAATACGAACACACATACATATAAGATATATTAGATGTCACATCAATTTAATTTTCTAAGATTGTTTTTTTATACTATTTAAATTTGAGTGTAAATGTTGAATAAGAATACTTTATTAATACAAATATATTTAAATTTTCAAACTCTTCTTTTTGGTTTTTCTTGGGTAAAAGGAAAAATTCAAAGCAATATTGATGGGATCGAAAAGTGAATTTGAAAACATCAATGACATGATGCACATATTATCTCCAAAGAATCTGCTTTGTGCTGAATTTAACACCTTTTTTTTTTTTGTTCTTTTAACCGATCGCGGATCATAATAGAGATTTGGAGAGTCATGATTTCTTTTAAAATGGTAAATTTTAGTTTAAATTTTTTATAATTTATAAAATTTTAAATTAGTAATGATAGAATTGTACTTTACTCTCACAATAATAAAAATTTGATTTAACCCTCTAAAATTTATAAATATGTAAACTAATAAAATGATGAAATTACATTTTTATTATCGTAAAAGTATACAATTTAGTTTCATTCCAACAAAATTTCAGGCTCCCCCGTTGTCTTTAGCACTAATAGCCGACTTTAGTTTTGCAATAAATAATTTACAGGGTTCAGAAATCGGCAGGCAGAATCATGGGTTATGGACCAATTCTAATGAGATAAAGTTTGACATTAAAGCTTGAAATTTGAACAAAGTTTTTCAAACGGTATTGAAATATTGTCCCAGTTGATTCCCTGGATAATGTTGAGGAATTAAAATCTTTTCAGCAGTGTGGTTGGCAATGAATTGTTTGTACCAAGTTGCTGATCCTCTTGGTGTTCTCTTGAGAGTGGTGAAATCAACATGGTGAAGGCCAAACCTAATTGTAAATCCCAATGTCCATTCAAAATTGTCCAACAAGGACCACAGAAAGTACCCTCGTACATCTGCTCCTTTCCTGCTCATTCCATCCAACGTGTCAGAATTATAAGGATAATTTATCTCAAATCCTGGGTTTGTTTGCAATTCTTAAGATGCGTACTATGGTACTGAAAAATTTTCTAAAATTATTACCTCAAAGCTGCTGCAATGGCATCCAAGTAGCCACTTATGTATTCCACTCTGTTCACATCATTGAGTGTCTCTTCTGTAAGGCTATCCGACTTGTCATTCTCACAAAACCCTAATGAAAGGACAACCACAATTATTGTTAAAGATGTACTGGTTTAATGCTAATGGTAACACTCTAAGTTCTGTTTTTCAACTCACCATTTTCTGTAATGAACATTGGGATGTTATTGTACCTCTCTTTTACGTATGTTATTATCTTCTCCATTCCTTGAGGATGAACAAATAGCCAGTCAAGTGCAGTCTACATGGAACCTGCAAAAATTAGTGTTTTTCTAGGAAATGGGAAAGTTGGGTATATGTTGAAGTTACATACTGGTTCACCTATGAAGACCCCATTTTTAGTAGCTGTTCTTAAGGAAAAACCTTCTGTTTTGGTATTTCCTGGTCCTTGTTCACACACTGAAAACATGCAGTCTTCAGAATAGAAAGAGGTGTAGTGATTAATACCAATAAAATCAAGTCCAGTTCTGTTTAGTTTCTCCTGGTCATGATTTGAAAATGAAGGCAGATTGGAGTCAAGAATTTCTTGCATTTCTTTAGGATATTTCCCCATTATGATTGGATCTAAGAACCTGAAGTTGTAAAGAGAGTCAAAGCAAGGCTTGAAAGCTCTTAATTTCATTTCTGAATGTTTGATCTCTTACCAATTCATGTAAAAAGCTTGAGCTCTCTCAGCTGCTTGCTTGTCTTTTAAGGAATTGCTTATAGGTTCATACCAGACGGCATTGATGACAATTCCAATGCTACCACCTTGTTGTTTCTACATAATGACAATGAAACATTATGGTTTTTAACACTGAACTATGTTGCTCAGAATTTGAGTAATTGAATTTACCTGGTATTTGGTTCTGTAAACATCAACAGCAGCTTCATGTGACAAGATGATGTTGTGGGCTGCAATGAAAGGCTCTTTTTCAGAATCCCCATTACTGCAATTCCCAAATGAGCTTGAACAACGAGAAGGTGGGTAAATCCCTGATCTATAACCCCTTATTACTGCAACATTAGGTTCATTGAAGGTAGTCCAATACTTTACCCCGTCTCCAAAATATTTGAAGCATATATCTGCATAATACTTAAAGTCTTCCCTGAAAATATTCAAATCTATATTAATGGTAGCCAAATGAAGCTAGAATAGCAAGACAAGGAATTGTAAGAGATTGATTGCCACTTACTGTACTTGGGGGCTTAACCATGCCCCATATCTATTTTCAAGTTCTTGAGGAATGTCGTAATGAGTCAATGACACAAAGGGTTGGATCCCTGTGACACAAAAAGTTAAAAGATCCTCCAAATACATGGGAGAAACCCGACCTGAGTAACATCATGGGGTACTAGGGAGAGACCTTTAAGGAGAAGAGTGTTTATGAGCTTGTTATAGTGATGGATGCCAGCTTTATTAACACTTCCAAATCTTCCCTCTGCACAAGTCATTTTGAGATTAAGAGACTTGACAGAAACAGCCATGACGAATCATGTTAAACTCGTTCGTTTTCATGAAACAGAACTCACTAGGTAGGATTCTTGCCCATGAAATGGAGAAGCGATAGCTGTTGACCCCAATGTCTTGCATCAAATCAAAATCTTCCTGTTTCAAAATCATATCAAACTCATTCATTTTCATGGAACATGTTTAGATATTTGAAGAAAATGCAGAAACTATTGCCTGATATAGATGGTAATGATCAACAGCTAAATCTCCATTGCTTCCATCCATAATATTGCCTGTAAACCCCCCCCCCCCCCCCCAACCCCCACATAGCTGTTTTGAGCACCTAAGGAACAACAGATAGAACACATGTGCATTGCACTTTGTATAATATGAGTAAATCTAACCAGGCTTGTGAGTGAAAACATCCCAATTGCTTAGGCCTTTGCCATCACTCAAGAATGCTCCTTCAAACTGGGAGAAAGTTATGTATGAAAACATGATAAACAATCCATTAGTGACTAAAAACAAACTGTAAAAAGAGACTGATAAAAAACAAAAAAGGAACCTGATAAGATGAAGAGGCTGTTCCGAACAGGAAATTACTGGGGAATGGGGATGCATTTGGATTCCCCTGTAGACACACTGGATAACATAGCAATGCTATAATTGTGAAACACATCTCTAGCACAAAGAGTGAGAACTCCATAACAAGAGAACAAAAGCTAAACAATAATCTCTGCTGCTTCAGTAGTATAGTATGAGTAGTCACCGAAGAAAGCTTGGGGTGCCAAGTGATTGATGCAGGAGGAGAGATTTATACAAAAGAACTCGATTTAAACATGAGTATCGAATTACGAATCATATTTTCATGTCCATACATGCGCATTGAGGGGGACAGATATTTTGAAACAAAAATAAAGAATTGGAGCTTGTAATTGGCATGCGGTATTCAGCCAAAAATTTGTTTTGTCTGCAAGCTGAAGCTTGTGGCAAGAGAAAAAAGCTGATAATGACAAAAGCCTAAACGACCATCATCAGCCTAACTCTTGCTCATTAGCAGCTACAGAATCTCATTTGGACAAACATGTTTCATTCCACGTTTTCTCATTCTTTAAGAAAAGCAATAAATTTGGAAGTATATGAGATTTTTGTTTTACAGGGTGACAATCGAGGGGAGTGCAGTTTCTTCTATGGAATTCATGCGTTCGGGAGTTTAGTAGTAAAAATCGAAGCCAAAGTAATTTCTTCATCTCAAATTCCTGTTTTATTTAACCATAAATAAATTTCAGCAGAGGTTGTTAGAGTAGATGGAGTTAGATGAGGAGTTGGGCGGACATCCAATAATGGAGAAACAGTATTAGCACTAAGAAAAGAAGAAGAAAACACCAAAAGGACACAGTTAGGGTGACAGGGTTGGATGCGATGTTGACGAATCTTTTAATAATAGAGAAAAAGAAGGGGCAACGCAATAAATGTATGAGGGGAATCTCGTCCTTTTACAATTCCTGCCACTCCAAACAATCATTTCCATATTCATAAACTAAACAATATTTGGTGAGATTATTTTTAATACGGGAATATATATTTATTGGGTGAAATATAGGTTAAATTATGTTATTTTATTTAGTTTTATTTGGTTGGAATGTAAAATTTTTATGTTTGATTCACGTAATATCAAAATATTTAGATTTACATATTATTTGTGGGCATAATTCAAAGGATATTCTTCACGTCATTGGAGTGTCTTGGGGCAAAGGAAATTTGGAGTTAGATAATCCCGACAGCTAGGAGGAGTAGTTTTTTTGCTGGAAGCTTGAAGGAATGGCTTGTGGACAATTTGCAGAATCATCGTAGAATGGTCGTGAGGGATGTGGAGTGGTCTAGCCTATTTGGTCTATTGCATGGTGTATTGGAAGAACAGGAATCTCTTTATATTTCAGGGCATACAATGGAATGCTAGCGAGGTTATCAAAATGTCGCAGAGTTGAGCAAGCAGTATGTTTCTTCTCACAAGGAAGGTTCAGCAAAGTGGCAACAAATTAGAAGGGCAAAATCCCTTAAACGAATAATTCGGTTCAATTAAATTTTGATTGTGCAGTTAAAATAGATTCTGGTAAAACTTCTTCAGGGGGTGTCTTGCGAGATCGGGAAGGTAAGTGGATCTCTGGTTATAATAGATGTTTAGGTAAATGCTCGATTTTTTATGTTGAACTACGTGGAATTTTGGATGGTTTGAATATTATGAGTAAGAAATTTGAGAATGTTTTGATTCAAACAAATAGTGTGGAAACAACAAAAGCTATTCAGTGGCAAAACCATAATGTTAATATTGGAAGTGGAAGCTAAAATTACACGTGCTACATAACAATCGATTTAAACATATAAACAACTTTTTCAAAAGAAGCAGTAACAATCGATTTAAACAGATAAACAATTGATTCAAAAGAAGCAGTATTCCAACGTGATAATCGATTTAAACATATAAATTATCAATTCAAAATAAGCAAAATTCCAACATGACAATTTATTTAAACATAAAAACAATCGATCCAAAAGGAGCAATATTTTAGCATAACAATTGATTCAATCCAAATTTGACCAATTCATAATCATGTTTGCATTTTCATTTTGATCACCCGACTTTTAGGTCACTTTCATTTTAGTCACCCAAAAAATTATTTTTTAAAGTATTGATTGGAGTAAAAAAATCAACTATTAAAGTAAAAAAAAGGTAGAAACTAAAATTGTACTTGTTTATTCCATTGCCTAAAATTCTAAATTTGAGTTTTGGAATATCAAATTTTTAATATTTAGATTCAAAATTATAATAAAAAATCTGTTGACATTATCAATGGATAAAAAATTTTCGACAATTTATTTGATTTATTTTGATATTTTGAAATATTTTAAAAAATTATCAATGAAAATTATTATCTTTAGTAGATGTCCACGAAACCTAAATTTTTTATAATTATATGATTTTGCATCTTCCATGATAAGCTAAAGTAAAGAAAATATTTTGCAATTAATTAATTTTATCTGTGATTCCAAATAAAACTCATAAAATTTTTCATCACTTCTTTACTCAAACGAAGAACAAACAATTAATTTAATTGATTGCGATTATGTAACATCCGTGTGTTTGAACCGGATTTGGAATAGTGATAAAATAGAATAGAGAATTATAAATGTTGAGTTGAAGTAAGGAAGGTTAGAAAAATTTAAGGATTAAATAGTAAAGGAGAGAAAATATGGGGGGATTAAATAGCAAATTATCCGAAATGAATTTTGAGTCATCATGGGAATTAGATTGATTGAGGAGGGGCAAAAGAGTAATTTGGTGGAAGATATTTTTGGAGGCAAAGTTTTGGGCCAAAGTGTAAAGTTGAAAGGCTCAAGGACTAAGAGTGTAATTTTACCATTTTTCTTAAGTGAGATATTTTAAGTGAAAATTCTAAAGTATTTGAGAGAAGAAAAAGCTGGTTAAAAAGATGAAAATATCATATTTTTCATTAAGTTAGCCGTCCATGGCCTTTTCTTCCATTTCCAACTTTTACTTTTATTCCAAATAGGTCCTTCCATCATTTTTAAGCTTTCCAAACTCCAAAACCTTCCATTTTCTTTGGAACTTCTGAAAGAAAGTCATAAAAGAGAGTTAGTAGACACCTTAAACTTCTTATAGAATTAATTTTGAGGTGTGAGAGAGATAAAGGACTAAATCGAGAAAATTTGAATTCAAGGGTTAAGGTAAGAAATGGTTAAATCCTCATGATATACATGTATTTTACTGTTATTTAGCATGGAAATCATTGAATTATAGCATTTAGCTTACATGTGTTTGTGTGAAATTGAAGAGAAAGAGAAGAGAGGCAAGGATCAAATTGAAGACAAAGGAAAAGAATAGAACAAGGGGTAAAAGAGAAGGAAATCAGCCTTTTTGTTGTAAGTACTACAAGATTTTTGAACTATGGTTTAATTTCTCTAATGGTATATGAATTATTAGCATAGAAATTGTTAGATAGGTACTTGATTTGAATGTTTATAATGATTAAATGAAGGGATTAATGTGTGATTTAGTAAAACAGTCTGGACAGAACAGAGGATTAACTTCGAAAATTCACTAAAAATTGTATATAAAGAGTTAAAGGTCCTATTATATATGAAATTAAAGCTTATTGAGTTTAGTTTCATATGGAAGAAACGGTGACAGAAATGGATCTGTAAATTCTGAGATACAACTGATTTTGTGTAACAAGGTCAGAGTAGGTACGAGTTCCCCTGTTCTGACTTTGAAAAATTATAGAAAAATGTAGAAAAATTATTAGAGACTAAAATTTATATGGATTAATCCTTAATGAGTCTATTTTCAATAGAAACAGACATAAACATCATTTGATCTTTTTACTAAAAGATAGATAATTTTTAGTGAAGAAAGGTCGAAACTGTCAGGCAGCAGTGAAGGGGTAAATTGAAAGAATTTACTGTACAAATTGGATAAATTAAAAATTCTGGAAATTTTATGGTAAAAGATGATTGAGTCTAGTTTCAGAAACATCAAGCGGATTATGATTTTGAATTCTGTAGCTCAAGATATAAATAATTTAGTGACTGTGACGCAAGTGTACAGCTTTGAAAATATAAATGTGAAGTATTTGATGATGTATTTATGTGAGATATATCATTTATGAGAAATGACTCTAATTGAGATTGTGCCCAAGTAGACAAATTAGAACCATTGTGATATTAGTGGCATGCCATTAAGGAACACTAGCGCGCTCTCTGTTTAGCACGTCTCGTGCTCTCTGTTATTAGCACTGTGTGTGCTCTCTGATTAGCACTTTGTGTGCTCTCTGATTAGCACTTTGTGTGCTCTCTGACTAGTACTTTGTGTACTCTCTGTTTAGCACTGTGTGTGCTCTCTGTTGCCCAGCACTTATGTGCTCTCTGTTTGTTCCGTATATCCTAACGGTTCTATAAAAGTCTACTAAGGGCTAAACTACAGAAAGTGGATAAAAGTGTAAGTTGTACCATTGTGGTAAGTTACAGGTTACATGTAAGAAAAGCAAGAAGTTTATATGCATGAGTACTTAAATGATCATTCATTACTTTTGTAGTGCTTACTAAGCCTTCACCGGCTTAACGCGTAGGTACAAGGAATACAAGAAGGTAGATCGGGACCTCTCATTACATCACATCACTTGGAGCTCAAATTTTGGTATATTACTTTTGATGTAAAATGACATGTACTATGGAACTTATATGTGTACTTATTAGATAAACAAAAATGTTGTTTTGTGTGACGAAATGAAATGAGGTATTTTGGATAAAAAAAAAAGTTGCATGACTCGGTTTATTTTAATGTAATACTT
This sequence comes from Kokia cookei, assembly GCA_039519145.1. Taxonomy (NCBI): domain Eukaryota; kingdom Viridiplantae; phylum Streptophyta; class Magnoliopsida; order Malvales; family Malvaceae; genus Kokia; species Kokia cookei. The sequence continues at coordinate 54,399,692 of CM076903.1, forward strand.
TTATATCGGGTTTATGCATATGAACCGGATATAAGGGTGTTACAGATTATCTTTTCCTTTACTTGTAACTTTTCATGGAAGATTCGAAATTATATAATAAAAAAAATTAAGATTCATAGCCAATTATTAAATATGAGTTATTTGAGTTGATTTCATTAACGTTAATATAAAAACATAAAATAAAGGGTAAATTACAAAAATAATCACTTTTGTTTGCCTCAGGTTACATTTTAGTCACTTATGTTTGAAATGTTACGTTTTAGTCACTTATGTTAGTATTTTGTTACGAAGTGATCACCGTGTCGTTAAGTTCCGTTATCTCCCTAACGATAATCCTATGTGGCAGTCCAACTAAATTTTAAGTGCCAACTTGGATTTCCAAATGGAATGAAAATAAATCTTTAATTAAATAAATTTAATTAATTAAAATTTTTAAACTTTAAACCTTAACTGAAAAAACCCTAAACCTATTTTCACACATCTCTCTTCTTCTTCTTCTTCTCGTTAAGTTTCTTTGGGTTAATGGATTTTAAAGATTCAAGTTTTAAGACAGATTTGTAGCTAAAGATGTTGGAATCAAAAGGGAAGAAGATGAAGATGAAGAAGAGAGGTGTGTGAAAATGATTTTAGGGTTTTTCAGTTAAGGTTTAAGGTTTAAAAATTTTAATTAATTAAATTTATTTAATTAAAGATTTATTCTCATTCCATTTGGAAATCCAAGTTGGCACTTAAAATCTAGTTGGACTGCCACGTAGGATTACTGTTAAGGAGATAACGGAAATTAACGGCACAGTGATCACTCCGTAACAAAATACTAACATAAGTGACTAAAACGTAACATTTCAAGCATAAGTGACTAAAATTTAACCTGAGACAAACAAAAGTAACTATTTTTGTAGTTTATCCTATAATAAAATTGTAAAATTAAAAGGAGATTAAATTAATTTTAGTATTATAGTAACAAATCAGTTGACATTATCAGTGGAGAAAAAATTTCAACAATTTATTTTGATGTTTTGAAATTTAAATTTTCAATATTTAAATAAATATTTAAAAGAAATTTAAATTTTTCGGCAATGGGATAACAAGTAAAATTTAACAATTTTTGTGTATTATTTTGGTTTCTACCGTTTTTTCACTTTAATCCTTAATTTTTTTACCCCAATCAATACTTCAAAAAAATATTTTTTGGGTAACCAATATGAAAGTGACGTAACAGTTGAGTGATTAAAATGAAAATGTAAACATGATGTGGCGCATACAGTTAACCGTGATTTAGTGCTTTAATGACTAATATGAAAGTGTCCTAAAAATAAACTGACAACTAGGTAGTTTACCCCATAAATTCTAGTGATTCAGATTCTCATCCCAGGGCTTCCCTTCATAAAAGTGGCTGAAAAATTGCATAAAATCGTCTTTAAAGACCTCCCAGAATCTTTGGAAGAGGTCCTGGCGCCCGTGTCCCGTCAACGTGCTACAAAACATACCAGACTGCTGCCTCTATAAACCTTGCCCAACAGTGACAGCAGTACTGCAAAAGGCCGAAAAATGAACCTGAATGACCCCTCTAATGTCATTGGGCTCACTCACCAACTTTAATCGAAGTGATCATATTCCTAACTCTTCTAGCTATTAATTCCTTGTTGGATTTTAGAGGTAGACACGGTGTCTCCCTTCTTTCGATCTTCCACCCACCTTCTTCATTGTCATTCTCGTTGATCAGTTGACAGACTGACTTTGATACCTAATTATCACGTGGCATCATTGTTCTCTCCCTCAAAAATTCTGATCCTGTCAAATTGGCATTACAACATCTTACTTGCATCATTCATGTAGGCCTTTCTTAGTTACTTTGGCATGCCCAGAATAGAATCAATCATTGAAACCCACTACATTCATCATTTCCATTGCTCACAACATAATAGGCATCAACAAACTTGTCTTTTTTGTTTCAACTTACAAAATGAACGTAAAATAAAATCTACTAGTTAATTATACTATCGAGGGTTGCAAAGACTATCATATTAACTTGTTGCTTCCCTCTCCAGGACTACATGTGCAATGCATCAAAACTATGCCCATTAGCACCATCTTCTGTGAATTCCTTCCAAATATTCATTCATAAAGCCCTTCTTTTATCGTTTGTCAGTTCAACGAAATCTTGAAATTCTTGACCTTGCTCACTGCTTTGCCTGCTCAAAACCATACGTTTTCATTAGACATTGAAACATGGTTTTGTCCATTATTTATCACTCTTTAGTCCCAAAATCTCTAAAGAAATCTGAAATTCAAATTGAGCAAAGAGAGAAGAGAATATATTACCTGTGAATAAAGGAAGGTTCCAAGGATGGCAATGGCAGCTCCAAGAGCATTAATGGGCTGAACAGGCGTGTGGAAGATGATGATGGACGACACTATAACTGAAATTCTCTTCATTGTGTTCCCAATGCTAAATGTCAAGGGAGAAATTTGATCCAGAGACATGTATGACACTTGATTATATAAGTGGTAGAAGACACTCTGAGCTACCACCCACCTGTAAACAATCCAGAACCACACAATTGTTTATAAGAACCAAATTAAAGGAAAAAAAAAAAACTATGGGTCATTTGAATAACTTAAAAGCAGCCAAAAGAAAGAAAGATTGGTAAATTACCATACAAAATTGGGTCCAATTTGTGAGACTGCTTTTTGCCAGCCAACAGCCCATAGCTGAGGACCCTCAACAGCGATTGCAAAAGGTGTAAGAATCAAGAGGGACAACATAGACAAACATGCATAGTAGTTCATCCCACTCACTGACTTCCCATTCATCCCTTTCTTTGAGAATATGTTTCGAAACACGAATGCCAAGTTTGATATCATAGCCCCCATGAAACCTGAAACACAATCAGAAGGCAAAGCTCAAATTTATATCATAGAAGAGAGAGAAAAGAGGTTAATTCAATCATGCTTGCTTGCTTTCTTCTTACCAGTCATGTTAAAATTGAGCTCAGTCAAAGCTGAAAGTGCACAACCTCCAATAATCGGCACAAGGGACAAGTAAACTGGCATTGGAAACGAGTCCCCCAACAAAAATCTTGAAACCAAAACACTGAATGCAGGTTCACCACTCTTGATGATATGTGTGAATGAAACAGCAACCTTTGACATGCTCACAGTTGCTGCTACATGCCCAATTGTATGTGCCACCGCAACCTAAAACATGCAAAACCATCAATAAATTTCTTAACATGTTCCAAAAAGTCTCCAATCTTGCGAAGTGGTTAAAAAAGTAAAAACTTACAGGGAAAAGGGTCTTCCAAAACTCAAAGTCGGTTTTAGGAGTATCAGCAACTCTAGTAGCCCAAGATATGAGCATCAGCAAAGAGCCAGCAGCCAAAGACAGAGTAGAGGTCAGCCAAGGGAAAGGGAAAGCATTGAGAACCTTCTTGTTATATATGTTGAAAACTACATTCAAAGCCCACCAAGTAGCAAAGTAAATCCCAATCTTAATCCTTTTAGCTGCTTCCAATCTCGCATCCTCGTCAGGTAACTCAATGTTTATGTCCAGAGGCCTAGACCTGTCGGCTTCATAGGCCTGGCACTCAGTTTTCCTCTGCTGGGTGTTTTTGGAGATTGCAAGATTGTCAAAGGAGGCAACATGTAGCGGTTTTTGAGAAGAGAAAGACCGAGTGGGGAAGGCACTGTGGAGGCTCTTGATAATGGGTAATGGAGAGAATTGTGGTGTGGGGATTGAACGTCTCTTGGGTAAGAAACCCGTGGAAGTGAAAGAAGATGGGGAGTGCCTAATAGAAGAGAGCATGGTGTTTTAGTATGTTATTCACAGAGAATGTGATATTCGTAGGAAAATCTGGAAGTTTGATAGATGTACAGAGTCTCAGAGAGAAGAAGAGAAAGGTTTTGGTTTGGTTTTGGGTGAAGAGAATGGCAAAGCAGAGAGGGGGATTTATAGGAAAGTCAAGAGCAGAGGAAGGAAGAAGACGGCTCCAAGATGAGGCGGCACTATTGATTTTTCTTCTCTTGAAGAGTTGCCCATGCTTACTTGGTTTTAGATTCTTCTTTTTATTTACTAAAATATCCTTCTCCTTTGTTTTTCTGAACCTTACTGAATTCTCCCATTCATAGAAAAATTAGTAGTTCGAAGATGTTTAATCTGAAACTAAATTAATTTAAATTTAAATTTATTTACCTCCAAATAATCCGAGCTTAAATTATGCGAATATATAACCTAACTTAAAATTAAATTGAAAAAACCAAAATTCACATCAACAAAAATAATCTAATAACCCAAAATGTTCTTTAATTTAATCGAATCGAATTTGACACAATCAAATTTATCTAAAATAATTAATCATGTATAAATTATATTTGTAATTTGTGAAACCATTAAATCTTTTTACATCTGTACATCTAAAATAATTATGTGCAACACAACTTTTGACTTAAAAGTTGGTAGTAATTTTTGGCTTGTTTATGTTTAAAATTACTTATAATTCATTCTCAATCTATAATTAAAAGTAAATACGTTTTAGTGTACTCGAACTCATATCTTTTTACATTGACAACAATATTTATGTCAATTAAACTAAGACTCGATCGAACACTTATTGCAATTTTAACTTTAAAAAATTATAATTAGATTTTTTTTTTTAAATAATTGAAAATGACTTGGGAGAGTGATTCTAAAATTTCTAATTAGTAAACATGCAATGTAGGATGCAAATTGGACTTCCAACTTTCTTTCTTGTCTTAAGTAACTATCAATCTCCTAAGAAAAATATCAGCCATTATTTCTCTTAACCATTTTCAAGCTGCAAATTTTAGAACATGGGAAAACATACTCAAACTTCCATGAAATTTCTTCTTGTATTTCTTGAATAATGCTCAGATTAAGCTTCCAAATTCCACCTACGCCTAACTTCAATTTTAATAATTTCATCCTTTCACCCACCTAAAAATATGCAACGTTCTTTTCTTTGATATTTTTTCATCATTTCTTATGAGGTGTGATTCGTATTATTTTCCTAATCAAACTTTGATTATTTGAGAAATATTTTAGTATGATTAAAATTCTAATCTTAATATCCTTATTTTGAGATACCAATCAGAAAAAAGTCTTTTCTTTGAAAGCAACAAGACGTAACCATATACGAGTTTTGGTGAGAGTTTCTTAGTAATTATGAAGAGTATTTTATACCCCTTTTATGAGTGGCTCTTTGGGATTTTAGGTTTTGTATTCGAGATTTTGGGTAATGTATGTTTGGTACATTTAGGTTAACTTTCTCAATATTACACTCTCGGTTGTTTACTCATTTAGTAAAAAATCGAAACCTTTTTCGCTCGTGATTTTTTATTTTTTGAGAGGTTTTCACATAAAATATTTGTATCCATTCTTCTCCACTTTTATTATATTATTGTTCATATGGGTCGATCCCAAATAAATTAATATCAAAACCTAATAAAAATGAAAATACCCATCAAATTTCCCAAAAAAAAATGATTAAAATGAGTATATAAATATGACTTCTGTGTAGCCATACCAAATAACCAATTATAGTTGCTGCCATCTAAATTGATGGTAACAGCCCATAACATTGGCCTCAATTCTCCACCGCTAATTTGGTTGCAGCAACTGAGCACCCCCATTATCGAACATGAACAGACAATCCCAAGCAATAAAAATCTCGACCGGAAAAAGACAAGAAAACTACATCAACACCTGTCAATCTGCATGATCGTTAACTTTTAAGTAATAATTTTCATGCTATACATCATTTGTACGGATCAAAATTTTCTAACTCTAAAAATGGAGGAAAAGAATTTTATATATGATGGATGGACGGGTGGTGAAAGATGTAAATTTAGGCGTAGCAGTTGGGGCAACATTCGATGGAAGGGGAAAGAAAGTAGTCACGTGAGTTTCGACATGTAACGCATGTTGTCATTTGGAGGCAATGGGAGGGTGAGATTGTGTTGCTGACAAACCATCCCAACAGCCAATGAAATGGAGTAGGGCTTAGCTTGGTGATTGGGATGTGTGATATTGTAAACAATTCACCCACCCTTCATGGCTGCAAGTGGCCACCCCACCTGCCCTTTGACAAGAGGTAGATGTATTCTGGGGCAAATCCTTTAAATTTTTTAGAGTCGAAATTAAATTATATTTTTTTTAATAATATAATTTTTAAAAGGCTAAATGAAATCATTATTATTTTTGGGTAAAATAAAATTTTATAATTACGAATTTAAAATTTTAAAAGCCTTGAGAGAAAATTTTCATTTTAAGAAAGATGGAGGCTCCTACTGATCTCTGGATTCACCACTGTATGTATTATATGGATCTCATCAAATTATTTTTTATTATTAAATTGATTAATCTAGTATTTATATTATTGAAAAGAATTAATTAATATCAAATTTGAATAAAATTAATATTTTTAAATTTTTTATGGTTTTGTAAATGAAATTTTTTTGTTTAGAATTAAATTGATATTTTTTATATAATAAATATTAACCCTATTAATTTTTAGATTTATTTAATAATAAGGGGAGCTAATTTGATCTAGTTCTATAATACAAAGCCCTCTCAAGTACTTTAACCAAATTAGACCCCAAGAGTTTTACCCCTTCCATATAAATATCAAATAATTTAGACATCATAAAAGAATGTAAAACAATTCAAATACAGAGATTTAAAAAAATGTTAATTCAAAAAAAGTAAACATAACACAAATATATTAAACAGGGTCGAAATCAAAAAAATTTGTTTGAAGAATAAAAATTATATAATAATGAAAAATAATAAAATTGTAATTTCATTATTTTAATAATTTATGTCTTTATTAATTTAAAATTTTAAAAATTTTAAAAAATCTAAATAAAAAATTTTCTATTTTAAAGCATACTGCTAGCCTCCTCTAATTTCGCCTTGATATCAAACTTGTTAAATTTTATATAATATAAATCATTAACAAGTCTTTAAATTTATAGTACTTTAAAGAGAGAAAAAATGTAAATATAATATGAAACAATGTTTTTTTTTTCTAGGTTTAAATTAGTATAAAAATTGTGTAAAATATGAGATAAATTAAAATATAATATGAACATAATTTTTTTTTTCTAAATTGAATAATTATAGAAAATATATAAAATATAAAAGTATTGTGAACATGACACAAATACATAATGTGCTAAATTTTACTTATAACCAATTTTTAATGTGTGTAAAATACATATATTAAAAAAAAAACATGGACACGACAAAAGCTATGCTATATATAAGGTGAATTAAGACATGGTATAACAATAAAATATAATTAAAATAAATAACATAAACACAAAATAATGTGTAAAAAACTCAAAAAATAACATCAACACAATACAAAATTTACGAATGCATATACAGTTAATTAGTAATGTTTAAAAATTAGTTAAGTTTACAATAATTAAAATACATTTAAAACAATAATACAAATTTTTTAACCAACTTTTTAATGTAATGATAAATTTAACTTTTAATATTTATATTTTTTGTCAATTTAATTTATTATTTTTTAATTAAATTTAATCTTCAACATTTAAAAAAAAATAAAAAATTAACTATCAATATTTTAAAAAGGGTCGAATATTTAAGAAAATACTGACTACATGTACTTGATGCTATTTATGAATTTGCTTTTTGAAGATTTTTTTATAATTTTAAAATTTTTGTTGACATGATAATAAGATAATTAGTGTTGTAGGGACTGCCATGCCAACATGGTTAAGAAAATTCATGTTATAGTCTGTATTTCTGCTTAAAAAAATACCTCACAAATGTTTGAATCAAGGGGACAGAAAAAAAAAAAAAAAAAAAAAAAAACCTCAGAGATGACCATAGTGATCAGGAAGAATGCCTCCACAACTGGTTGAACCAGGTTTGCCCCAAGAAACGAAGGTGTGACGAAAGGTTTTAGGAGTTGAAGAGGGTCCATCCACCAAACAAGTTGGAAGTTTACAGAGACGCAATGAAGCACCAACATCCCATGATTTATTCTTGAAGACCGCAAACCAAATAGAAGCAACAAGCCAAGGGTTCTTGATCATACCAGAAAAGGGAGCTGAATTCCATTGTAAAAGAAAATCCAAAACATGATTATGGAGGTTCACATCACACCAAAGAGACCAAGACAGTAGGCTCAGAATAAGTAGATGGTTGATACCCTCAATACCCAGAGCAAAGGAGCATGACTTCTTCATTAAAACCTTGTCGTCGATGAACAAAGGCCTTAATAGCACTGCCCTTGTTAAGCAAGCAGACTGAGAAAACAAATAAGATCATCAGGACCTTGTCCCCAAGTCTTCTCTCTCAATCATACAAGACCCTTCTAAGACGAAGATTCAAGCCTGCAGGTACACAAAAAACATCAGCAACACAAGCATCCTTAAGACAACAACATTGGGTATTTAAATTTCAAAGGCACATCACCTATCCATACTAGAATAAAGAGCCCATTACGCAACACCCAACGACAGCCTTCAAAACTCGTATATTTATTCAACCCGTCTTCTCCATATTTAAGTACTTGAAAGAAAAAAATATTAAAATTATATTTGTCGAAACCATCCTTTTTTTAAAACGACGAGTTTCGAAAATTATTTTAATGTTGGAAAATGGGAGTCTCCACCAATCTTTTTATATGGTGTGATTGGATCACCACAGAACGTTTAAAATCCGTTTTGAAAAATATTTGGGTCTTCGCAATTCAGAAAACAAGTTCGGGAGTCGGTTACGCATGAGGAAGTGTTAACACCCTCATACGCCCAAAATTGGTACCACATTGATTATCTTAGGGTCTTGTTTGTAAAATTTTGAAAACTCGAATAAAGTTTAAAATATGATCCTCGAATGCATGAGTTACGTTTAAAACAGTCGATTTTGTTTGGAAGTCCTACTATTTCAAAATGATCGAGAAAGAAAGTCACGTCCAGTGAGTTAGGACATAACATTTCGAGATCCAGAAATAACGAGCTTTCCTTTGTTGTAAAATTTTTAACTTTGGAAAAGGATGTTCGATTATCTCGTTGCACCTAGTAAGTTTAGGTACAAATTTTCAAAATCAGAGATAAAGAAACATTGCCTCTATTTAAGGATATTCGATTATTCCGATTTGAAGAAAAATCGTGCCTAGTAAGTTAAGACACAAAATTTCAAAACTCGAAATAAAATAATATTGCCTCGATTTTAAAGTTTTTATGAAAACAATTTTGAAAACAAATATGTGAGTTTGATATGAATGAGTATTTAATATTGGATATTAGATAATATGAAGCAAAACAATTAAGCAGATAAATTATATGCAAAAATAAAAAATACGAAACACGAATGCATAAAATTAAAATTTAAATACAAATATTGATGAGGAAAAAATAAAACAATCGGGGTTTGAAAATGTGATTTTTTGATACTCGGGGGTAAAATGGTAATTTTGGACACTCGGGGGGCAAATTGGTAATTTTGGGAAGTTCGAGGGTAAAAATGTAATTTTTTGGAGAAATTGGGGTTAAAAATGGAATTTTTGGAAGTTTGAGGGTAAAATGGTAATTTTTGGAAAAATTGGGGTCAAAATGGAATTTTGGAAGTTCGAGGTAAAATGGTAATTTTTGGAAAAATCAAGGTAAAAAATGGAATTCTGGAAAGTTCGAGGTAAAATGGTAATTTTTGAAAAAATCAAGGTAAAAAATGGAATTCTGGAAAGTTCGAGGTAAAATGGTAATTTTTGAAAAAATGGGGTCAAGAATGGAATTTTGGAAAGTTTGGGGGTAAAATATAATTTTGATTAAGTTGGGGGTCAAAATATAATTTTTGAATAGTATAGGGACCTCTAAGGTAATAAAACCAAAAAAAATGAAACGTGACATCCTCCCAAGAAGTCAAGGGACTAATTTGAAAATCATGAAAAGCTTATGGGTTAATTTGGTAATTAAACAGAACTTGATTTAACGATTAAATTGAAACAAATTAGAAGTAAGAGGGACCATTTGCAGAAATAAGTAAAATATGACACGTGATGGCTCCGGTGTTTTCAAAAGATCAAGGGATTAACTTGAAAAAAATTGAAAATTATTGGGCCAATTTTAAATTAATTAAAAGTATGAAAAGGATTAAATTAAAAATTAAAAATAATTGGAAGGACCTAAGGTGGAAATATCCTAATTGTTTAGAAATCACCCAATATTTGCTTCCCAAAGCTGCACCGTTTCAAAAAGTACTTAAAAGGTTTAAAAAAGAAAAAAAAAATCCCTAAATTAAATATGACTTTCCCTTTCCCTTTAAAAAAAATCAAGACCTTTCTCCTATTTTCTCTGTTCTCTCTCTCCCCTCCTCTTCTCCGGCGGATCAACCCAGCCCGTCCAGCAGCCGTGGTCGTCGTCGGTCACCGGCGCCGACCGTTCACAGTGTTTAAGGTAAGCCGATCGTCTCCTTCATCTTCCGTCTTCATTATTATTATTATTTAAAACGTTTTTATTCCATTGAAAACCCCTTTTGTTTTTTTATTTATTCAAAATCTAAGTTTTAATCCTTAAATCGGAAATCTTTGGTTTGTTTCTAAACTAGGTCTGGGTTTGCATGTAAGAGATCGTAACCAACTTTAAAACAAAGCATTTTTTTATTCTTATTTTCAAAACAATTGATCTTCATCTTCGATTCCTCTTTTATTCTAAAAAGATTGGATTTTTATTTTTGCTTCATGTTTAATCCTGTTTTTTGTTTCTTTTATTGCAAATCCATGTATAACGGAACACGATCGACATTCGGCGGTGAAAAAGGTACGACCCCCGGCGACGGCGACGGCGGCGTCCTAAGGGCGGTAACCCCTCTGACTTTTCAGTTCCTTTTTTATTGTCATTTAATAATTTAAAAATATATCTATTAATTATGTATCTATTATTCTAAAATGAACATTCATGATAATAAAAATAATAATTATAATACGTTATACATTAATGCATTAAAAAGGGGGCAACAATTTCCTTTCGGATAATAAATGAGTAATAACTAAGTACCTTGGTGCTGGAATGTTCGAACCTACTTCCAGTTCTGAAATTAATTGTTTGTCTCTCTCTTTGACTTCTAATGCTATCAGTTTGTGCTGGTTTTGGAATGCCTGTTTTTGTATTGATTTTTGAATATTCAATAGAAGGTCCTCTTTCTCCTTTTTGCAGGTCGGCTTGCAGTGGCGATGCAACTTGCTGGTGATGGTGGTTGATGATGCTGACGTGGCAGCATGCGAGTGGGCGGGGTGAGTGACAACTGGTCCAAGTTGGCTTAGTCGGGGCAGATTGGTGTTAGGTTTAGTTTGGGTCAATTAGATTTGGGGTGCAATGGGTCAAATTGGGTTAGACTTGTAATTTGGGTCAAGTGAAAATGGCCCTGTTAAAATGGACATTTGTATTTGGAATTTTTAATTGGACCTTTAATTTAATTTTAATTTAAAAATAAATTTAAATTTAAAGTAAATCTAAACTCAAAATGAATTTGAATTTAAAATAAATTCAAATTTATTTAAAAAATTAAAAATTAAAATTTGGATTTAATTAAGTGTTGGGTTTGGTTAAAATTGGGTTTTAACAATATTTATGAGAAATTTATTTAACAAGTAAATTATAGATAAATAGTAAAGTATTCATGAATAAGTGTTTTTTTAACCAGAGTTCAAGTATAATGCGTGAGCCTTCAATCTCATATGTGTGTAAGCGATGTGTGAGTTTTGTTCGAATTTTTTCCAAATTTGCCCAATTATTTCCAATTCTCCAGATGTTATATTCTATGATGGTTTGATTTTACATTATAGTTATTAAGTGGAGTTCATAAAAGCCTTTAAAAAGAAAAGTTTTGAAGCGATAATAACCGTGCGATTCTTTCAACAATTACTTGACCATTAGATTTAGGTTTATTCTCTGTATCCCTGCTCACGGAAAATCAGAGTATCTAAGATTCTTAAAAGCCTCCACGTCAATGGATATCTTGTGGGGTCCCATATTTACCAAAAAAAACTTCATTTTATTTCAACCGTGGATTAAACCACTAGGAAGGTCCTTTTTTTGTTTTTTTTGTTTTTAATAATTATTATCTCCTCTCATCTCATCTCAGCGAAAAATAAAGAAAAAAAATGGAAAACGAAAAGTACCAGACACTCGTATTTGTAACACACTAAAACAGCATCTGTTTATTGTTCGATGCTGGCAACAAAAACCCTAATTTAATCAGCATCGATTCACGATGGGCCGCAAGCCCTAATACATTTACCGTTTTCGCTACTTTTTCTCTGATACATGTATGGAATCAGAGAAAATCCTACTTTCCCGAGAAAACCCTAGAAAATTTTCATCTTTTCCCTAAACCGATAGCAACAGTAGCAATAGCAGCATGGCCATCTCCAATGAACTAGCCCAAAAGCAACTACCGTCGATATCGGAACGCTTCAAGGCTTTATTGAAGCAACGGGAAGATGAGCTCAGGGTTTCCGGCGGTGTTGCTGATGATGATGGTGCAACGCCGACTATGGAGGAGATTGTTCAGCTTTACGAGGTTGTGTTATCGGAACTAACTTTCAATTCGAAGCCCATAATTACTGATCTCACGATCATTGCCGGTGAACAGCGAGAGCACGGCGAAGGCATTGCCGATGCTATCTGCGCACGAATTATTGAGGTTAGTTAAAATTAGGTTATCCGTTGTACCTGCCAAGTAATTTGAACATTTAAAAATTTAATTTCAAATTTATTGCTTTCAGGTTCCAGTAGAGCAAAAACTTCCTTCGTTATATCTATTAGATAGCATTGTAAAGAATATTGGCCGAGAATATGTTAGGTATTTCTCTTCTCGTTTGCCAGAGGTGAGTCATTTCCAATCTTTTTGATGAAGTTCTTTTCTTTGCTGTTAGCTTGATATAGATTATTTTATTTTATTTTAATTTTCATTCTTAGGTATTTTGTGAGGCATACAGGCAAGTTAATCCTAACTTGCATCCTGCAATGCGACATCTATTTGGCACATGGTCAACAGTTTTTCCACCTTCCGTGCTCCGTAAAATAGAGATGCAATTGCAATTTTCTCAAACGGGGAACCAACAATCTTCTGGAGTAACTTCCTTGCAGTCTTCTGAATCACCTCGTCCAACACATGGCATACATGTTAATCCTAAGTACTTGCGGCAGTTGGAACAACAGTCAGGTGCAGATAGTGTAAGCTTTCTGATGGAAAACTCTGTTCTTCATATCCTCTATTTTATTGGAATATATGCTCTGTTCTGTAGTCTTATGCACATTCACTATTAGGATATCACCGCAAATCATGTTCTTTTGAGAATGTATTTGAATCAGATGTTGCTAGCAGTTATAGATCCTTCTGGACAGAATTGCTTTTGGTACTGAAGGAAAGTTACAAGCTGAATTGGATTTTGATCACCAGTGATAGGCTGGATTGAGGGGTAGAGTTGCCAGAATGTTAATGGCAATTGATATATTAGGATTTTTTTAGGTTAAGTTATTTGCTGAAATTACTTGGAGCATCATTATGAGATCAGAGTGTAACATTGGCTTGCATCTAGTGAAATTATTTTTACAAAACTTGCAAATAGAAAACCAAACTCTACTGGTACAACCAGGTTATTAACTTATTATTCTGATTTTTTGGGAATGCAGTGGGGAAGGTTTATTGTCTTTTCCGCTGTGCTTGTATGTTTTTGGTGACTAAAAGACTTTCCTTTTCCGCTCCCCTTCCTTTTCCTTTCCAACTTTGTGTTGAGCCTTGTGCTTCTTTTTCTTGTTAAATTTTCTTTAGAATGTTTGACATGAACTGCACGCTTTCTTGCTAGTGATTAGGATTTTCAGCTTCCCTGACTGATAAACATGTTGAGAAATCTTTTTAAAACATCTATTTGTTACGTATGCATGCATGCATGTATGTATTCATGCCTGCTTTGTGCAGAATGGCATCTGAATTGTGAAATGTTTTCAAACATTGCAGAATACTCAGCATGTAAGAGGCATGTCTGCTGGTCAAAAATTTTATGGTCAAAAACATACCATTGCATATGATGAATTTGATTCTGATCACACTGAGGTTCCATCCTCACATCTTGGTGTGCAAAGATTGAGCTCAACTGGAAATGTTGGCCGTACTTCTCTTGCAATTGGGGCTAATAAATCACAACTTTCTTCAGCTTCCAGAGTTTCAAGACCCATCTCACCATCAAGGATTGGATCTGATAGACTTTTATCATCAGAAGTTGATGATCTTCCATCAGATGATTCTCCTAGAAGGTTTGCGGAGGTAGCCTCTCCATCTCGTCCTCCTGTCTTTGATTTTGGACGTGGAAGAGGAACCATCAGAGATGAGGAAACAAGGGAGTGGCCAAGGAAGCACTTTTATAGCGATTACCGTAATTGTTCTGAAACTTCTTTAAATGCATACAAGCTTAGTAATGGAAATGAGCGCCAAACACTCAGGGCTTTAATAGATGCATATGGTAATGATAGAGGACAAGGAATGTCTAACAGCAAGCCTGTACAAGTTGAGCGGCTGGATGTAAATGGAATGGGCAATAATGTGACTCCAAGATCATGGCAGAATACTGAAGAGGAAGAGTTTGATTGGGAAGATATGAGCCCAACATTAGCAGACCGAAGGAGCAATGAATTTTCAGTGTCATCTGTTGCCACTTTTGGAAGCATTGGAGCAAGGCCTGCTGGATTAGAATCTAATAGGAGCAGTCGCTCTAATCAAACTCAGCTGGCCCTTGATGAATCTTCGACAATTCCTGAAGATGCAGTCCCTTCACTGAGTGTATGCTAGTTCTACTTTTATCTGTTCCCTTTGTTGTTCAAGCATCCTCTTTAGTATTAGTTCAACTCAAGTTATATTTGTACTAGGAGAAATTTGCTTCCTCCCCCTCTCTTTTTTCTATTTATGTAGACTGGTGGATGTTTCTAGTTTCCATCACTGTTGATATTTGCTATACCCAACCCCTAACTTAATTTTTTGTAGTTGATTCAACAATAAAATCTTATAAATCATGACATTTTGTGTACTGCTGCAGCCTGTTCAAATTTCTATGCTTTTTATTTCTCTGTTGTCCAGTCCATTCTGGATTTTAGGACACTGTTTTCTTTTTTAAGTTCTACAGTTGTGGTGTCTCTCTTATGTATTTAAAACTTGTATAGTTGGTTGACTTCTTCCATTTTACTATGTTTTCTGCAGTCTGGTCATGGACTAAATCAGATTCAACGTCCGCGTTATCCTCAGGATGCTTGGAGTAACTCGTATCCTTTTTCCCAGTCATCACACCAGCTTCATGCCAAAGGAAGAGGAAGGGATTTCCGGATACCCTTTTCAGCTAGTGGTATATCCTCGTTAGGTGGTGACAAAAATGTCCCTCTTATTGAGAAATTGCCTGAGGGTGGTTCACAATTTGTTAGGCCTCCAGCTCTTGTTCCAAGATCTGGTTCTTCTAGCCTTGACACTGTTACTGTTGGAGCTCAACCAGCCATGTTACCATTGACTGCTGGGGCTTGGCCTCCAGTGAATGTTCATAAATCTCAGCCACCAACTGCGCACACCAACTATTCACTGCAGCAGCATGGTAGAAGTCACTTTGATTCTTTGAATCCTATCAATGCTGCCATGAATCAGGGTCAAAACAAACATCCATATATGCCTGAACAATTTGATAATTTTGAAAGCAAGGAGCAAAGCTTGACAACAGTGCCACAATTGCCTGGACAACGCCCTGCATTGCAACAGCGAAATTCGTTGCATGGAACTTTGCAGCCACACTTTCCTCATGAGGTTCGAGATAGTTTTCTTTCATCTGCAACAGGACCTTTTCCACCTCGCTTATTGGCACCATCCATGAATCATGGATACTCTCCCCAAATGCATGGTGCTGTCATCAGTATGGTCCCATCTAATCCAGTACCTGTTGCACAACCTCCTTTATCAATCCCAAATATGCCAACTGGCTCATTGCATTTGCAGGGGGGAGCCATGCCACCTCTCCCTCCTGGTCCTCGTCCGGCATCTCAAATGATGCCTGCCGCCCAAAATGTTGGTCCACTGCTCCTTAACCAACCTCAGGGTGGTCCATTCACTGGTTTGATTAGTTCCCTCATGGCTCAAGGTTTGATTTCGTTGACAAAATCAACTCCAATACAGGTACTTATCTCGATGATGTTCTTTTGTAGTTATATTTATTTGTATTTCTTGTCCAATAAGATTGTATCACACTGAAGCAATCTATTATGTAGGATTCTGTGGGACTTGAGTTTGATGCAGACCTCCTCAAGGTGCGACATGAGTCTGCTATAAGTGCTTTATATGCTGATCTTCCAAGGCAGTGCACAACATGTGGCCTTCGGTTCAAGTTCCAAGAGGAGCATAGTACTCATATGGATTGGCATGTGACAAGAAACCGGATGTCTAAGAACCGTAAGCAGAAACCTTCTCGGAAGTGGTTTGTAAGTGCTAGTATGTGGCTTAGTGGTGCGGAAGCTCTGGGAACTGAGGCAGTTCCTGGGTTTTTACCCACTGAGGACATTGTAGAAAAGAAAGATGATGAAGAATTGGCAGTTCCTGCTGATGAAGATCAGAACTTATGTGCATTATGTGGTGAACCCTTTGATGATTTTTATAGTGATGAAACAGAGGAGTGGATGTATAGGGGGGCTGTCTACATGAATGCACCCAATGGGTCAGTTGAAGGCATTGATAGATCGCAGTTAGGTCCCATAGTGCATGCTAAATGCAGGTCAGAGTCTAGTGTGGTTCCCCCTGAAGATTTTGTACGGTATGATGGGGTATGTATTTTTTTATTTTTGCCTCCAAATTGCATTACCATTTCAATATTATCTTTAATGGGCCATTCATGTTTTTTCATCATCTTATTCAATTCCATTCAGTCTGAAAAGCAATGTCTGTTAATGTTGGAGAGCAAAATGGTTCTGGAATTGAATTCTGATAATATTTAGATGTGAACATGGATGGAAAACTTCAGTTTTATATATTTTAGCATTAAATTGTGAGAGTTCAGTCGGTTGTATGAAGGGGAGACAAGTTCATCTCTGGCTTGTTTGTAGTCTGGAATACAGAAAAATTTGAGTTATACATCAAGATTATAAGTGCATGTAGTGGTTCTTGTTTCCTGCAATTATAGACATGTTTTTAACATTGTTATTCCCTTGCCTTTGGGAATGCTTAGAGGATGTCGTGGCAGGCTGAGTTGTATAAATATATATATCTTGTTGTTTTTGTCTTATATGTTCTTCTTCTCGTGACTTGCAGGGAAATCCTGAGGACAGTAGTCAAAGAAAAAGATTGCGGAGTTAAAACTTTATTAGATCGGCCTCTAAGCTTATGTATAACTTGGTTTGAGTTTGATGTTAGTCGTATGCTCTTTCTAAGTTTTATCTTAGTGCTGGTGGTTGCAGTAGCTTGGCGAGATGCCAAAACCATGTACATGTATAGTTGAACTTGTACCATGCACATTATCTTGCAGCAAAAAAGGTTACAGATTCCATGGGAGCCTTAATTTTGTTGCATTCTCCTCCTTGTTTCTTTCCTGCAAAAACGCATCCAGAGGAACCTTTTTAAACATTCTTTTATCGTGTCGCAGCTAGAATGGTTAAAATGTTATATGGGGAGTATCGGTTTCATTTGTCCACCGTGACTGTTTTGAGTTTTGACCATGTATGTAGTTCCCAGACTTTGTTTGGAGGAGTTGGCAATATTTAACTTTTGTTTTGGTTTTGTTGTTTTGGTTCTTGTGGTATTATGCAGGGTCCCATGTCACCTTCAATTTGCAGATGCCGTTAGAAAGGCTCTCTTTCTGATTGAAGCAGCAACAGATTCAAATTCTTCTCCCCTAGGTTTCGAAATTTTCTTGTAACTTTTTGGCTGGGAGTTTGGATTTTGTTTCCGGGGACTGAATTGTTGAATTTTTCATAGTTCCTTCTAATTCAAGTTTATGTTCATTTCTTAACATAATTGTCTCCTGCTAATACTTGTTTGCACCAGTGTTTAGAGCTGAGTTTAAATCCTGTTATTTCTATATAAAATTATTTATAATATATCATAACAAACTGACAAAAATATTTATACTAAAATAATACGGGAAAAAAGTTATTTGATTGAAGATTAGTGATAAAGAAAAAAGAAAGTAAAAAAAAGCCTTCAACAAAAAAAAAAAAAAAACCTCACTTAAGTCCTTATTGTGGTCTTAGTGATTAAAAGAATTAATTAGACCGTACTAGAAGATTTCACATGGCATTGGCACATGACATTAGCCAAAACTTTTTCTTTTTAAAAAAATTTAAATTTTTTAAAAATAATTAATAAAAATATACCTTGAAATTAGCTTGTTCAAATGATTCTTCTGATTTATTTGAATATGGATAATCATTTGTAAGAGATTCTTCCTAAATAAGTGTAAACTATAATTTGTTTATAAAAATTTACTAATAATTATTTAAATTTTTTTAAAAATTTAAAATACAAAAAATTCACAAAATAAAAATATTAATAATTTATGAATTTCTAAAACTTAATAAGATGCACATTTGGAATCAATCTTGATGCATAATTGTCTTGGTTCCATATGTCTAAATTTATTATAGATGACTGCAAATTATAAATTTTATTAAATTATGAAAAATACTAATAATTTTAAAAATTATAAAATTATTTCACTATTAAATATAGTAAAACCTAAATTAATTTGAATTTTCCTGTCAATATTTTTTTAATATCTGAATTTTTTAGATTTTTAAAAAAATATTAATAAATTTTTTTATAATTTTGCATTCATCTAGAATGAATCTAGACACAGAGTGTCCATATTCAAACCAATCAAGACAACCATTTATCCAATTTCATTCCAAATGTACATGTATTAATTTTTTTTATAAATTATTAATATTTTTAAAATTTTAAATTTATTTTATAAATTTAAATAATTATAGTAATTTTATTGTTTCTATTTTTTTTATAGTTTTGTACTCATTTAGAATGAACTAGACAAATGATTGGCTAAATTCAAATGACATATATTTGCCGCTTCACATAACAGTATATAATTTAACTTCGGCAATACATGACAGTATATAATTCAACTCCGAAATTCGATTGTACACTTCACAACTCTCCCCCAAAACAAAACACTCATCTAATGATAAATAAAAAAATGTTATCATTTTATTGTTATTTTAAGAGAAATATTTTTTACTTACAATTTCCAAAATCAAAACCTAAACCCTATATACAGAGAGAAATGAGGGAAAATTGGTGTCGGCTAATACATGACCAACACAAAAAAAAATATTTTTTATCTGATAAAAATGGTGGTGTGGGCCAATGCATGGCCAACACCAAAAATTTTGAATTTTTTGTCAGATAAAAAAGGTGGTGTCGGTCATGCAATGACCAACACCAAAATATTTGATTTTTTTATCAGATAAAAAGTGGGTGTCGATCAATGCATGACCAACACAAAAAATATTTGAATTTTTTTATCAGATAAAAAGGGGTGTCGGCCATGCAATGACCAACACCAAAAATTTTGAATTTTTTTATCTGATAAAAAGAGGTGTCAACCATACAATGGCCAACACCAAAAAATTTGAATTTTTTTTAAATAAAAAGGTGGTGTCGGCCATGCAATGGCCAACACAAAAAACTTTGATTTTTTTTATCAGATAAAAAGGGGTGTCTGCCATTACACGGTCAATACCAAAAAAATTTGAATTTTTTTTATCATATAACATGACCGACACCAAAAAATTTGAATTTTTTTATCTGATAAAAAAGTAGTGTCAACCAATGTATGGCCAACACAATTTTTTTTTTTGATTTTTTATCAAATAGAAAGGTGCATGGCCGACACCAAATTTTTTTTTTCTATCAGATACAAAAAGGTGGTGTCGACTATGCAATGGCCAACATCAAATTTTTTTTTTCAAAATCTCGTATTTTTGTATATCCGTATAATATCGGATTAAAAAAATACATAGGTATCGGCCATTGCATGGGCATTTAGAATCTTTACTGTTTATTTTATGTCATTTTAGTGTATATTTTTGAACTTGGATCATTTTCGTAAATAATAAAATTTTTTGGATCATTTGGATAAATTATCCTTATTAGAAGGGCTAGTTAATTTTTTTTATCATTAATATTTCAATAGGTTGCAATTTTTTTTAAAAGACTCAATTGATTTTTTTAATATTCACCATTTTAAAGTTTAAAAAGGAAAAACGTGAACATTAATTAAAGATGTATGTTAAAATAAAAGTTTATTTACGATTTAGCCTTTGAATTATATTTGTTTTCTCATTTTTGGTACTTATATTTTTTTTTTCTCATTTTGGCACCTAAACTTTGCACTGTTTTTGTACCTAACAGTTAATGACATTAACAAAAGCCCATCAATCAAAAAAATTAGTAAAACTCATTTAGACAAAAAATAAAATTTATATAAAAATTGATAAGGAAACGTGCGAAACAACCGTAAGTTTGTTCAAGCTACGGATTTGACCTAAGAGCTTAGACGAATGAAAGTTTTAGAGTTTATCACAACCTGAAATGCAAATTAATTAAAATAAGGGCAGCAAATAAAACAAAATAATAGAGATATCAAGAACAAGGAAAACCGAATTGAAAATTAAGATTTCTTGAGAACCAAGTCGGCCTATGATGAAATTGAATAAAAAACCGTTCTTCAACTTTAAGAAAAGCCCCAACTAGATCTGGAATTAAGATCATGTTAGAATGATTAATTAAGCCAGAAGCAAATTGTTTTCTGAAAGATGAATTCAGCACAAGGAAAGAAAAAACAACAACTATTTTTCAATGTTTCTTGATGAGAAAAGATAGGAGAATGCTAATCCTGAATGAAATCAGACATGGAATTTAATAAAAATAAAGATTTGAAGAACATGATAGAACCATAGAGGAAAGAAAAAATGAAGATGGAAGAAGATAGAGATGTGTAGAGTCCAAAAGAGTCATGGAAGCAAGATAAATTCATAACCCTCTTTAAACGCCTCTAATTTTCCTTCCAAGAAAAAATTCTTGACAAGAAAGAACTTGAAGATGAATCCCAAGCTTTTTCTTGTCAAGTTTTTTTTTTTTCTTGAAGGGAAATTAGAGCCAATTGAATGGGGTTGTAAATTCTTCTGATTTGAATTTTTGTGCATTTCAAGTTATGTCAAATTCCAAAATCTCCTCCATTCGCCTAGGGCCTTAGGCCAAATCCGTAACTTGGAAAAATTTGTGATCCCATTCTACATGCATTCTTATCATTTCTCAATAGTTTATATTGAATAATCTATGTGAATTGGGCACTAGTAATCTTATGCGCATATATATATATATATATATATATTGAATAATCTTATGCATAATTTTTTTTTTTTCGTAAAATCTTATGCATATTTTAATTATTCTTTTAAAATATTGAAATTTTACTAATAATTTTTTAAATATGCAACTGCAAACATAATTTATAATATTTGAAACTTAAAAAAAAATTATTGTAAGAAATTTATTCTTAGTAATTTAAGTGTTACATATTTCGTATAAAATTATACATAAATCAGTAACAAGTACATTTATCAAAAGTAATATATTTTTAATGTTCAAAGTATTATTAGAGTACATACATTGAACTTTTATAGGTAAATTAATCAAATTATGTATCTTGAATCATCAATGTATGATTAATGTTTTTTTGGTGAATTATAAGAGGAGAGTAAAGCCCAAACAACAATGCGACTAGCGCAACTCGAGTTCATACCACACTTGAGATGGTAAACATTCTGACCATCAAATCAACACACGAGGTTTATGATTAATGTTATTCTCTCAAGATGAATTATATGAGATTAAAACAATTCATGTAGAAAAGGAGGAAAAGTAGAGAAAGCACATTGACACAAGGGTGGGTTGTGACATATGGAAATAATACATAATAACGCCATCCATATTCTGTCTTAAAGCCTATCCAAGAATCTTGGGGGTATTGGTATCAGTCAATCAATGGATCTGGTTGGTATTGGAATACAATGGCAGCATATTTATCTCCACGACCGCTGATATTCACCACAACCTTGGTGCCATTGGGTAGTGTGGGGCATAGTTTCTCCAGGAAAGCCAATGCGTGAGAGGCCTCCGACGCTGGAAAAATGCCTTCCAATCGGCATAGCCGTCGATATGTGCAACAGCTTCTTCGTCGGTTGCAGTATGAAACTCTGCCCAGCCTGTTTCTTTTAAAAAGCTCACCTCCGGTCCAACTCCGGGATACTCTAGCCTGCATGTCATCAATTTATCATAAATTTGTGTTTTATTTATCATCTTCTCTTTGGTTCTAAAAATTAGAATACTTATTACAAACATAAGTAAAGGATTACGTACCCTACACCAATAGAATGTGGACCTAAAATTTGTCCTTCCTCATCTTGCAACAGAAAACTCATTGCTCCATGATACACACCGACATCTCCTCTGGTTAGAGTGGCGGCATGTTTGCCATTGTCTACTCCAAACCCAGCAGCTTCCACCCCAATCAACCTCACATCTTCATCCTCTATGAATTCATGGAACAAACCTAAAGCATTGGATCCACTCCCTATGCAAGCCACCAGTATATCTGGTTTTCCACCCCACTTCTCCATCCCCTGTTTTCTGGTTTCCTTTCCATTGATAGATTGAAATTCACGTACCATGCTGGGACATGGATGAGGCCCTACTGCCGTTCCGGCTAGATAATATCTAGTTTCCAAGTTCCCCACCCACGTCCTTATGGCTTCTGAGCTCGCATCTTTGAATGTTCCATCAACAACTTCTACCTCAGCTCCAAGATGCTTCATCAATAGGACATTAGGAGCCTGTTTTTCCATATCTGTGGTTCCCATGAAGATAGTGCAGTCCAAAGAAAGTTTTGCACATGCCGCTACTGTTGCAACTCCATGCTGCCCAGCTCCGGTGGCAGCCACTATGCTTTCCGGGCCCATCCGCTTGGCAATCATTGCCTGCGCTATGGCGTTGTTTATTTTGTGAGCACCCCCATGGTTGAGATCCTCTCTCTTTAGATAAATCTCTGGTCCTTCTCCTTCACTGTTCTTGTAGTGATTTGTCAACCGCTGAGCAAAGTATAAAGGTGTCTCTCTCCCGACGTAGTCCCTTAATGTTATTGTGAGCTCCTCCTGCGGCAAAAAGGTTCATGATCCATAATTTCAATGTTATTGTTGCTTAAATCCTAGAAAACATCAGTTTCAATCAAACATGAACTAACTTTAATTATTTAATTTTATCGTAAAAAAATTTATGAGAAAATATATCTAATTTTCAAATCCAACGAATTCTATTTTTTTGAATTTCAATTATTTGATTAATTTTCTGGTTATTTTTATACTTGATAAGAAAACATGTTCATTTTTTAATGTAATTCATTTCTCTAACTTTATCATTTTTATCAATTATTTTTTATTTGATTCTATATGCAATTCATTTCTGTTTTTAATGAGCCAGTGGAGGAACCGATTGGACATAGATTTTATAAAATATAAAAATTTATTTATTTTTAATTTAATAATATTATAAAAATATGATAATTTATGAACAATAAAAAATATATTTAAAATGAATTTGGATGAATTAACTGTCCAGATTCGAATGTATCAAAACAACTATTTATTCAAGTTCATTCTTTATAAGTAAAAAAATTATAATTTTATATTTTTTTACCACATGTCAAAATATGATATTATTACGTGTTCCCATGCTATTAACCATCAATGCCATGTTAGCATATTTTAATGATGATACTCTTATGTACCACTAGTTAGGTAAAAAAAAAAATAGATACTAATTAGACACAAGTGGCCAAGATTTGGGGTACAAGATATATTAACCATTGTTTTCACTATGAATTTTTTATAAATATATTTATTATATATGTTTCTTACTCATATAGTGGGTGTGTCATAACTTAGTTATTAATTTAATTGTCTTAGTTTTGCAAATCTATAATTATATTTTTTAAAACTTAAGTCAATTATATATTCTTTCCTTAAAAATATATATATAATTACAGTCTAAGATATAGTCTCGAAACCAATGACGGAGCCTAGTAGAGGCCTAAGGGGCTATAGCCTCTCAAGGTTTAAAATTTTTGCAATTTTTAAAAAATATTGCTTCTTTTGGATAGATTGTTTTTATGTTTAAATCGATTGTCATGTTAGAATACAGCTTCTTTTGAATCAATTGTTTACATG
The DNA here is from genome assembly GCA_039519145.1 of Kokia cookei. Taxonomy (NCBI): domain Eukaryota; kingdom Viridiplantae; phylum Streptophyta; class Magnoliopsida; order Malvales; family Malvaceae; genus Kokia; species Kokia cookei. Next base: position 54,424,004 of record CM076903.1, read on the forward strand.
TTTAAATCAATTTTCATATTAGAATATTACTTCTTTTGAATCGATTATTTATATATTTAAATCGATTGTTACATAGCACATCTAATTTTAACTTGATCCCCAAAATTAACATTCTAACTCTATCACTACTCAAAACCTTTCCAAACAGACCGAACAAATCGAAGAACTTTAAATATCAAATAAATTATTTATGGTTGTCTAAGTTTAAATGTCAAAATATGCAAGTTAATAAATGTTGAATGAGATCAATAAGTGTTGCATCGATAAAGCATGTTACCTCAAACCGTTGTTAAGAAATAAACTGTCACAATGAAGGATTGATAAGGGAGTTGGTACTCTTTCACCATTGTAATGAAAATTTGACAAACAAATAGAACACATAGAAATTGTTTACGCAATTCGGTTTCACTACATCTTCAACAATTATAACAAATGTTCTTAACCTATCACACCCCATGACAATTTTTTTCACTTTTGTATCTTGAAGACTCATACTCCAAACATTGAATTTACCCCTATGAATTCAGTAAGTAAAATCACAAGATAAAATGTTATGCGCTCATACAATATAGTTTCCCACAAAAACAAAATAAATGAATATTTCTCTCCCTACATTAACTTATACAAGTTTCTCAATTAAATTGATTATTTTTTAGAATTGCTAACATAGAACATCTATCACAATCTCATTAAACCAACAATAAGATAAGCTCAATTCAATATACTAATAACAAGTAATGTAAATATGGACTCCTGGAAGCTAATTAATCAGAGTTTCAATCCAATCCAATATCGACGGTATAAAAGATTGATTTAGGTGATTCGATTCAATCGGATCTTCAAAATATTGATATTCATTGATGGGTTAGATATAATTCAAATATTTATCACAACTTATAAATACCATTCAATAAATTGCTAACACTTCAGATATGAAAATTGAATACTAAAGATGACATCGTTGGAAGAGAATGATTAATTATTACGAACTGTAAGATAGACGTAAAAGATACTTTCATCATATTAAAATAAAATAAAATTATTAAAATAATAAAAATCTAATCACGCAACGCATAAATTATTAAAAAGAAGGGGTAACTTTTTTTTAATATATTAATATAATTACATAGTAATATCTGTTTATATTTTTTTTTAACCGTTTGACAGTACACACATACTTTACACACGATTTTAATAAATATGTTATAAATATAGGAAAAAAAAAAGATTTTAAAATTCAGGATTAGTTGATAAGGTTTATCACAAACTTTACAAAAAGGAGTTTCATAATGCACCGAAGATTTGTCAGTGTCACACTTTGGTATTTTGATCAAATGGCATAACGACATGAACCAACCCAACACTTGTGCCTATCTGCCTACGACATCGACAGAGATATTTGCAACACTAACCCCTGCGCATTTTGGGACCATTTTCCACTTATTTTAACCTTATCTTTTCTATCTTCACTTTAGGGTTTAGATGTTTTCTTTTTTCCTTTTTAATTATTTTTATAACATCCCAAAAAAGATATAAATAAAGTAAAATTTTAAACAATACAGTAATCCCATTATTGTTCTGAAAAGTGAAATTTCATTATATATTTATAAATTACAATGTTTTTTTTTTTAAATCTTCGTTACACATATAGCCCTACTAATATATTTGTTTTATAAGTTTTTTTTATTCCTCAATTGTATTGGTTCTTGATTAATTTCGGGTTTAAATACTACCAGTTTATGACGCATGTATGATGTGAATAAAAAATCAAATTTCAAAATCAAAGGTTTAGACTGAGTTACATCTACGGTCGAGTTAAAACTTATCTACAATTGAGATTCTGCCTTTAAAATTACAAAATCAAATCTTATTAGATTACAATTACTTTCCATATTTATCAAGGTAGCCTTAATTTTCCTTAAGTGTTTCATTGGGCCATCAAAGCTTTAAGTAGACGGGCTTCTTTACATGTTCTACAAATCGAACCAGTTCAAGTAGATCGAATGAGCCCCATTTAATCGATTGACTTTCATGGGACTCTCTTTGTGCAATTGCCACAGGCTTTAATCCGCAGCTCATGACATATATGTATCACATAAACATGTTGGATATGAAAAACAAACAGTATAAAAAATTTAGGAGTGTCAATTTTTTTCTTTTTAAATTTTAAAAACATCAAATCTAAATTATTCATGGGATAGTTACACAAGTATTTACAATTTGATCCACATATTTGAAATATAATCCATGTCGATTTATATATTTCTCAAGTTTAAAAACCAGTTTAAGATGTGAGTCATACACACATACATGTATATATGTAATCACATTATTTTGTGTGTTGAAATTATTATAATATTTTTATACATTAACAAATTCATTATTATGTAGATTTTGGCATTCGTTTATATGTCTCATATTCATATTAATTTTCGTCTAGCTCACCGGAGATGATGAAAATAAACAAACGGCGACGGAAAGTTTTGGTCGCATCGATCAAGGAAAAATCCAAGGATTTTAATGGAGGATGAAGACACTAATACTAATTTTTCGGCTCCAATTATTGGGAGCCAGATGAATTCTGGCTTGGACTTAATAGTTGGTAAGCAAAGGGAAAAAGGACTGGGTGCTGAGAGTGCAAGCAAAGCTGCGAGAAAGAAACATCAAGCCCAAGTGTGCTGGTGGAGTGGAAAGTAATTAAATACTAGCTTAGATAAATTTCATCATTTAAGCTTGGTAGAGTGGAAAGTAAATAGGAAGGACGGAAAATAAAATTTTTTTTTTTTCATAAGTGTGCTGGTGGGAAGGAAAAATGTAAAACATTTGAAAAAATGTATAATTTTGAACTAATATATATATATCTCTTTCATTTTCCCTCTTCTCATCTTTCCAATTTGGAAGGATTGATTTTTATGCATTGGGATGGGAGATGATGATTTCTCCTATTTTCTTTTCCCTCACTTTTCTTCCCAACCAAACACACTCAAAATTTGTTTTCTAACATGGAAGACTTTTCAGAAGAAGACTTGCAATGTTATCATGTTTTTAATGAAACAAGCATCTTTGATTTCTATTATTCTCATAATTTGTAACACTCTCTAAGTTGAGTCGACAATGTAACATCTCAAAATTCTCGACTAAAGACGTGACATTATCTCAATATTGGATAATTGAGTTTCCAATAAAATTTGGAAATTGAGCCAGAGAAAGGATTTTTTTTTTTCTTTTTTCTTTTTCTTTATGAAAATAAAGTCGATTTTGAATTTGAGAAATTAATGAAATGAATTTTAGAAGTGAAAAAGTGATGAAAGGACCAAATCAAAAAAATTGAAGACTAAAGAGTAACTTAGTCTAAAATGGGAAAAAAATGACTTATTATTGGTTACTTGACATGGAGACATATTGGGACATATACTGGTGCGGTAAAAAAACATCTTTTGGAATCAATTGGAAGAAATTAAAAAATACAGGAATTAAATTGTAAATTTATCAGTTTTATAGAGAAACGGATAAAGTATAATTTTCAGTGTCCAAGAATGTGTATCAAGAATTAGGTGAAAAATATGAAATTTAGGTTGATTAATAATTATTCGGTGTGAAGAAATTGTGCATTGAGAAAAAAAGGGGACAAAAGTAGTGATTTTGCCACAAAGAGCGTTCTAGTCATTTGTCAAGAGTTTGATGATTAAAGAAAATATTATTTGGATAATGTAATTGATATATGAAATGTATTTGGACCAATGGAACCCTTTCTAAACTTTTTTCACGATTATCATCTTCACCAAATTTCTGCTCAAGGCATCTTGGATTCTCGAGAGAAAAAGTTTCATACAGATAAAAATGGTGTTTTTCTAACTCCCGCAACATGATACGAATAGGTTTAAAAAGAATGTGTACCAATATTTTGGAATTTTTTGGGCCTACGGAAATGTTGAATGATGAAGGTGGAGCTTCGAAGCCTAGATGAGCATGGTTTCAAGCTTGGGGAGATTAGATCATATGGTTCAGAGCATCCAGAGGTAAGAAACTTTGTATTTCTTATCTTTTCCATTAAAAATTTGGTTATGGAATGTGATCATCAGTGAAATAGATGATCGAAGAAACATTACGGAAATAAGTTAATTTTTATGATATTTAGGGAAATAAATCGGTTTTGAAAGGAGAAGATGAAAATATGTCCTATAAGGTGCGCTTTTTGATCTTTTCAACGCATTAACTTTTTTGGTTAGATGGTTAAATGTTGCTGATTTGGTCTTTGGGTCTTGAATTTAATTCTTCTACTACTCAAATCTTTACTTTTATTTCATGTTGTGTTCAAATTTTACTTTTATTTTTAATTCACTTTTTAATTAATAACTCTTTTATTTATAATTAATATATACTAAAATGACCAAAAACACATTGACAATTCGATGAGAACAAAACTTAAAATACTTGATACGAGTTTAAAAACCGATATATAACGATTGGCATGAGCTTAAACTTAAATAAGCACGAAAAACTTTTGAATTCAATTCAATTTATTTTTCTACTTGGGATTATTATAATAGATATAAGTTGTTGAATTCAAGAAATTAATTTGTTTGTTCCTTAGGTCACTAATTAACAAATTTTACATGGAAGAGTTGGATATAGAAAAGCAAAGTGAAGCAAGAAGAGCATCAGTGCGTGAGGGGAGTTTGATTTTTATTAATTGAGATCTCTACCAACTCAACATTACGAGTAACTAATTTCCTGCATTACTTTCCTCTGATAATCGTTAAATTTCTCTTACACACAGACATGCATGCATATGGTCTGCTCTTTTTTCTTTACTATTAACTGTCTCTCACAAGTTCAAAATCTGACAGCTTTTCTTTATGGCTGCTCCTTTTGCAGACTGCAGTAAATAAGTATCTTTTTGTATTTGCTGCAACAATAAATTTCGATTATCCTGCCGGCAATAGCTCCTTGGTGATGCAGCGGCAGTCAGCGACACCACGGCCAGTGCTCACTATATCATCAGTAGCTACTACAGTTGTCCAGGGACTCGACGAAACGTCATCACATTTACTCAGACTTTATTGCACTTCACATCACCAGTTTTTTTCCCCGATGGTTTCTTTTTCACTCTTTTGGGTTTTTACCACGCTCCGCTGGTTTTAGGTTTAATCGGTTCCACCGATCTGATTAGCTTCTTTGATTTAAATGAAAATTTTGTTAAAATAAAAAAATTGATCCAACAATCCAATTGATTTGTAGGGTCAACATTCTAACCTCCTTATTCCCAGTCGGTTACCTGGACAGTCTACCCCTTATCCCAATTTTGTAATTTTACGATACAGTCCTTGATGTTCATTTTTTTTATTTTATATTATTTTATGATTTTAGCCCCTGAAAATAGAATAAAAAATAACTCAGGATTTTCTAATATTTATAAATAAGCCCCTTTCTCAAATTTTCATTTTTAAAATATTTACAATTTTATCCATATATAAATTCTTATCACATAATGTTCTCTTTCTAATTTTTCAAAATCGAAAATCCAACACAATAACTAAAATATTAAAATTCCAGAATTTCCACATTTCAACACTTTTAGTGCTTTTAATTCCAAACATGCTAATTTTGGTGCAATTATTCCAATACTTTAAATATCATATCCATATAATTTCTTCACATATCAATGCTTTTTCTCACTTCCATTATTCTCAATATTGGTTCTTTATAATCTTTTAATTTACTTCTATTTTATGTCCCCTTTTCTACGATGTGGCAAAATTGCAACTCACTTCTCATATTTATTTCTTAATACCTATTGTTATCCCTTCCACTATTATTTGATTTAAAATCCTCGCTTATTTAATAAATTTATTATTTATCCTAAATATTTTTAATTAATATTTTCGAATTTTTAGAGTGTTACAACATCAGAAAAGGCACCGAATTAACTTATCGAACCATAATGATTACGAATCCCTTAAGATATCCCACTGTTCTCTTTATTGTTGCCAAGTTAGAAGTCAAAAGCTCGTGCATGTATTGAGGAATGTTTTTTTTAAATCAGATTGATAGTCGTATCGAATCAGTTCAACGGTTCGATTTAAAATCACTTTTTGGACTGATATCTCGATCGGTTCTCGATTCAGTTTATCTGGTCCAAACAACGTTCATGTTTAGTCAACTTGGAAGAAGTCGCCACTCGCGTGGACGAAGAATTTGCATCAAACAGTTTTTTTCCTTGTAATGGTTCAATGATGTACTTCCACTGACTAAGAAGAATACAATCACCTTTTTGTTTCACCTCGGTGTCCAAGAAATGTTGAAGTGTGCCCAATTTTTCCGATGAAAACTTGTGGAGCTGATGAATGATGCTGGTACAGTCAGTAGGGTAGCTACCGACGATTAGAAATCATCCAGATAGACAAGAATGTGGCAGTTGAATTTTGAACAAATAAAGATGCCTTAGCTTTTTGAATCATGAAAGCCAAGCTGTAGAAGAAAATCTAGTAACTTGGGAAAATGGCTTCGAAGGGCTTGCCAAATATTCTATGGGTGATGGTTGGTGGGAAAGGAGGAAGCATTGGTAGTTGGATATAAAGGAATAGAGGTATGGGATTGGGTTGCATGACTGGTGAAAAGGGGAACGATAATATTGAGCTTGAGTTGGAGGGAGGTAAATGAGATGGGATAGACAGGCTCCGCACTACAGAAAATAGAAAACGAGCAGCTAAGCTATTCATTAAATTAAATAACAACCAAAACAAAAAATAAAGCAGGAATTAACAAATGCTTGTTAATGGAGGAATAAGTCCAAATTAACTAATGCTTCGACAATAACACATGAAATCGGAAAGAAATTAGACTAGTATAAAGTCCACTCCAGCATTGAACTCTTAGCCTATAGTCACAAAATGGAGACTTCTCCTAATATATCTAATCTTAGCATCTTTCTTTGGCAAAGTCAATTCCCGAACCTGCTATCCTTGCAGGCTCGGTGATTTTGCCTTCTTACAAAACACCATGACTGCAAAGGATGAATCCAAAGGTGCGTTCTTGACTTCTTCAATCTTCAAATTTGGTTTGTGGCAAACACCACTTCTTCTCTTTTCTCTGCAGCACATTGTGAAATGGGATAAGCTTAGATTGCAAATTTCAAATATAGTGAAGGATTAGTTATGTTGATTGCTCACCTTTTTTTATATCATCTTTGGTCAAGCACTATTGCACATTACGGCAGCCTTGATCCTTTCAACTGTGCATTTAAGTAGACTATTGACAGTCGCCACTGATCCAAGAGAAAGCTTTGCTGTTGGAACTGAATCAACCATGATCTGGAACGCAACGGTAAGGAGAGAGCCACCCGAGCCGATTTCGAGAATCCCTCCTCCATTTACTCCTGGACCATCGGGAAGAATTGCGAAACCGGATGGCAATAGCGCGACATAATCCGGGTCCCCGCCACTTAAGACAACGTTCATTGCCACAATATCGACCGGGGCATATATCACATAGGACCCTGTAGCATCAGTGCAGCTCTCTTGAAGTATCAACATGTTGCTTTGGCTAGAGTTTGCACTCTGCAGATCGGTTTCCAGTCAGAGATGTTAGCTTAATGGATGGTTGTCGTCAATTAAAGATGTAAAGCATGTGGTTAACTTGCCAACTTACATTTACGCGCAGTAAAGAGACACAATTGCCTGGATCACGACCATTAGCTATGTGGGCCATTTCTTGAACTAGGCCACCATTTGATAGGATATCCCACTATAAATTCGATTTAAAAACTGCAAAATTAGTATAATATTCTAACATAAAAAGTGTACCATTGTTTTGGTTTAATTGGAAGCTTAATTAATGTACCTCACTTCTAGAGTTCTCATCCCTTAGGAAATCAAATACCCTCTTTGGTGGAACTGGGATCCAGAAGGAAGTTGCAGCACTAAGTACAATACCAGGAGGCCTTCCTGGATCATCCATGCTCTTTCGGGTCATAACCCGCACATCATCGGAGCCTGTTGCCGATAAAGTTGTCCAAGCATGGGCCGTAGAAGCACCAACACCCGTACAAAAGCTAGTCACCATCCTCTCTGCCAACTTCAACATGCTTTTCCTCCCTTCTGGGCTTGTTATAACTGCAGAGATCAAAAGGAAGCGATATGGTAACATCAGAGAAACATGAAATGCACTGCATTCAACAAGGTATCCCTAGGACTAAGAGAATTATAAGCTGCTAAACATGGTGTTACCGCATAGATCCCCTGCTGGAATGTTACTGGCCATTGAACTTGCTAGACGCTCACACTGTCGATCTAACGTAGCCACCCAACGTTTTGCTCCAAAAGCTAGACCGGAATTAACTACTGGCAGGTATATGTTGTGGACAGCTCTATCATCCACTTCTACATGCTCGACCCATATAACCTGAAAGACAAGTTAAGCGGCAGCATAAAATGCGGCCCAACAAATATATACACGTTGAAATAAAGAGTAACTTACCTTAGAGTATCCATTTGGCAAATCTTGGATCAAACAACCTGAGGGCCTTCTTCTACACTTGCACATCGGGTTAGGGCGTAAATTATCCAAGGAAACATCAACCACTGCCCAAGTTCCAAAAATATGCTGCTTACAGTACCTCACGAAATAATTTTCCCTAGTTGGTACAAGTGGTGAAGGGACTTGGAACTCAGCCGTCATCTGAAAATGCAAGATGTTTGGCATGCTTTCAGAGCTTAGGGAAAGAGCATGCATGCCCGAAAATTTTATTAGATTGGTATTGAAAAGAAAAGCATATAGATGTACTTAGTACCACTTGTAAGGCTCCATTGTAGTTTCCTGCAACTCCAGTTGATAGGACTTCTAAAGTCATAGCCCTTGAAACAATACCGCAAAACACACTTGACCATTGATTCTGGAAATCAATTGTTTTTGTCATAAATAAGTTGGGGTGGATCTAAAAATTTATATAATGGATCAAAGTTGGGAAAAAAGAATCCTACCACATCCATGAGAATCTCTACTAAGTTGACATGATTCATGATGACAACTGCAGATTCTCTTGAAGCTTCAGACCTCAACCCCAAAGGCTTTGGTCCAATTCCTCTAGGGAAAGTTCTTAAGTATTCATCTTCGTTCAACACATCTGTAGAATTGTCCCCAGGAACCCACAAAGGTTCCCCAGATTGGGCCATTCGTAGTAGTTCCTCCATCGCAGCAACAGCAAGCTCAACAATCATGGGCTTATCCGCTTCTGTAGGTCCAGAGACGGACCTCAGAAGATCACCACTGCGATCCATTTCCCCTACAAATCCTGATTGTGTCCCGAAATTGCTAGCTCCAAGATCAACAGAGTGTGAATGTAAATGAGATGAAAGGTGAGGCAATGAAGATAAAGGCTTGCCAACATATTTAGCAGCTATTCCAGATATCCTATCGATCTGTAATACAAGAAAACCAAAATATAAAAAGTATAATACAAAGGTAACTTGATAATAAGAAGGGATGTGTGAAGCATTTTTCAATCACCTCTTCCCTTAACCGAGAATTTTCTATTCTCAAATGTTGCTCATCAAATGACATCTCTCCAAGGGCAGCCGGGCCTCCACAACTGGGGCATGTAGCATTGCTGAGAGCTTCCTTGTACCTATTGTTCTCAGCTCGGAGTTTTTCATTCTCAGCCTTCAGTATAGCATTTTCATGGCGTTCATGTTGGGCCTGTTAATGAAGGTGAAGTTTAGCAACTAAGCTAGGAAAGCTTACTACATAGACAGAAAAGCTTAATCATAAAACAAGTCTAAATACTTAAATAACCATATTAGAGCTCCTGATTTTCACCTAAACATGGAAATATACCTTCATTTGGGTGCGCTTGTTTTGGAACCAAAACTTGACTTGTAGAGGTTCTAACCCTAGCTCACGGCCAAGCTCCTTCCTTTGCTTATCATCAGGGTTAGGGCACTCCTTAAAGAATCTGAGCAACAAAGTGTCAAAAGAATCAATTCCCCAAAGAAGAACTAGGTATGTTAATCTTTCTTATCTTTCAGTAAGCGGGAAAAAAACAAGACTTACGCTTCCATCTCCTGGATTTGACGCTGGGTATGACGATGATAACGCTTCTTTTTAGGGCGTTGGTTAGGATCTTGATCATCTCCAGAGGGAGCATCCATAGTTTCATTGATTGATTTGATATCATAATCATCATCCCTGATCTTCTCCATTAGTTCACTATCCGAGGTCTTATGAGACATGTCGAACATATGGGGACTCTCAAATAAGTTGGGGCTAAACATGTTAACAAAATGCTCGAATGTCGACGGTATGGATATTCTGGGTTCTACCGAGAGAACATACACAAGTCAAGCAAACTAAAATAAAGAGGGGAAAGGGTTAAATAAACTGTAGAACAGTAAAGAAAGACACAAAATGAAACTAAAAGGAAGTCATAAATAAGATTAAAAAAGTCAAAACCAGTGCATGACAATGGAATCGTAGGAACTTTTAAAAGGCAAATAAACAATGGAGCTGTAAACCATATACCATCTCTCTTTCAAAGAATAAAAGTTCAACTTCGTTTATCGAGAAGGATTTTTCCTTGAATATCTTAATAACCAACTGCTACTATATTTAAAGGTAGCATATACTTCGAAGATTAAAATGATGGATTTGTCGAAAGCTTACCCTAACCTATTTCCATGGGAAAAGTGAAAGAACCTCGGAGAAATAAAAAGAGCAGCAAAAGTCGGGTAAAAAATTAAATGAGGAAAGAAAATTACCTTATAGATTATTTGGAGAAGGGGACTAAGAGCTTAGGGCAGCTATTTTCTTGTCTTAAATGCAATGGTATGTTGGCCACTAGAAACCTCATGTTGGGAGACATAGATAGCCGATAACCTTTAAAACCCTAACCAGCAGCAGTACATGCTACACATATCTGTCTCTTGCTTGTTAGATTCTTGGCTTCGGTTTCCTGTATTGGTGGTATTTAAGTTGATTTTGATAGAAAGTCCCCACCAACCAAAGATTACAAACACTTTTTGCACTCTCTCTTGATTCTCAGCAAAGCTTTATAAGCGAATATATGAAAGAGAGAATGGGGAATGGTGTGAACACGGATATGGTGCTATAAACAAGAAGGTCCAGGGAAAGAAATAGGTTTCGTGAGTAGACTTTTACAGGGCCCTATAGGCAAAACAAAAGGAAACCCTTTAGAACATTGTTGAGAATGATTAATGAAGGGAGGTTTAAGGGTGGTTTTTAAGAGTTTGGGGTCACTGGGAAATGAACCCCCAATTCTGGGTTTTTGACAGAGACCTACCTTGATGCAGAAAGGGGTTTGAAGTTCCAAGGGTGGGGGTGAGCAAAATGAAGAGAATTGAAGAAACAGGTGGAGAGGATGTGGCAGCTAAGGAGTTAATAGCACAGCCCATGCAGAGGGTGCAATAGCATTTATGGTGGGTGAGAGGTGTTATTGCGAGTGATAGAAAATAAAAAATTATAGAAAGAGAAAAGCATCTCCCCTTCCCTTCCCTTTGTTTAAATTAACTTTGTAAGCTTTCAACTAGTTTTCAGTGTCTCACCTCCAATATTGATAGGTTTTACTAATAAGCATGCACGTATAGTATATTACATAAAAAAATTGTATGAATATTGCAACAATTAATTTCCCCATCAAATTCATTAGAGATAATTACATGTACATGAAACGAAAACTCTATCTGAAATGTATTTAATGTGATCTGCATTTGCAGACTTCGGACTCATTATATATCATGTCCATGCATGCATGTATGCCTACCAAAATATGTGGTGCAAATCTCATCATTTCTAACAAAATGTAATCTAGTCTCTTCCATTTGACATATATGCATACGTATAATCATATCCGGTCGGTAAATGAATTATTTCAACCCATCTGTGATCTGTTGTATGTATTTATGTAGTTACAGCATTAATCATGGACAATGAAAGGGTATTGCAATCAGCTGAAAAACAGTATAAGTTTAACGTTATTTTCCTTTCATATCACGAATAGTACCCAAGACTTTGTTACAATCTTGTGCTTGGGTAGCATCCTCGCATTACCTACCTAACTATTATCTTTCATTATTTTTTCTAATAACAAGTAATTCATTCTTTTTCTTTTCTGATGGGACATCACCTTCAAACTCATTCATTCAATAAAAGTACCATATTCCCTATACCATTAAACATTTACATTTTTCTTTGATTTCAGAATAGCAAGCTTGTTTGCTCATGTATCTAAGGGTGTAGACCAAACATTTTGTTGCTCATTCTTATGAATACCTCCTTCTATATGCTTCTTCTCCTGCTCTCCAATTATATCTTGAGTCATGTATTGACTGACATTAGTTTACGGACTCAAGAAAAGATTCATGATGAAGTTTTTAGTACAAAATTTTGGTGAGGAATATCTCGAACACACGAACAATAACTCCAACAGAAAACAAAGAAATAGGACAAGGCTCCAAGGCGTAGTCACTATCTTTAAGATTCTATTTGCTCCTACTTATATTCGGTGTGCAAATAAGTTTCAAGCAAATGAACCTCGAGTATACAATGAAGTCCAATGACTGTTTGTGCTTTGCACTAACGAAGATAGTCAACTAAGCACGGAGTAATGTATAACAAGAAAATCAATTTCTATAAAGAATTTTTATAGTAACTCTTTATAGAACAATCTAATAATATTAGAAGATGGAGGAAAGATGGAAAGAATTTTAGAATTTGTTGGTATATTCTCCAAATGAAATCTCATTCCTACTTGTAGGAATTTTTATGTCCCTTCATAGAGACATCTTTCAAGAGGCGTCTTTTCTAAATAATAATATCTTTAAAAGAGACATGATTATTCATCTAATATCTCTTGATTAAATACAACTATTCAAATAATATTGTCTAGATAGTTATAATTCTTTGTCAATAACCAAAAAGATACAATTTTTTTATTGATTACACACTTTCATTTATAGCTATTGGAATACTATAAATATTGTTGAAAATGTTCCAACAATATCCCCCCAATTTTCAAAATAATTTAGATTTTGATATTCTTGAAAATCAATTTGCATAATGAAAGCGTATTACGATTGAACCTTCACTTAGTGAAAACATGCTATATTTAATCGAAATTGCATGGTAGACAAATTTTGAACCAACTATTTCATTTGATTAACCGAACACATCTCACACAATGATTTCAACATCGGTCAATGCATAGTATCCAAGGACACTATTATGGTCATGCGTTTGTGTCCTCTTTTCATGAGTATTGTCAGAAGCGGCCACTTCCACTCACATAGGCAGATCCCATTAAGAGTGTTTCCGTAATTATAACACTCTAACATATTTATGTTATGGGTCTATTAATAGTATATTACTTATTCTTCCTTTGTCATTACAAGTACCTAACACTTTAATCTTAAGATGGATATATTTATAGTGTTAGCAGTCACATACTAATGATGTACTTTGTCTCATTGAACTCAAGGCTTAACGTTTTACTAAGCGTTGATTCGAGTTTCCATCATGGGTGACTCTAATTAATGGGTTTGAATCTCATCCCTTTTGAGGTCTTGTTGACTATATCTATAGCAAGAATTTTTGTCAAAAGATCCACCAAATTTTCACTTGACCTCACATAATTAGTAGTGATCACTCAATCAAAGATTAATTATCGGACATAGCTATGTCTTAATCCAATGTGTCTGAACTTTTCATTATATACTTGGGTATATGCCTTTGCTAGAGCAACCTTACTATCAGGATAAATAGAAATAGGTGAAATTGATTTAGGCCATAAAGGTACATCATAAAACAAATTTCTTAACCATTCTACTTCTTTAGACGCAGCAGCTAACGCAATAAATTTGGTTACCATGATGGAATCAGTAATACATGTTTGTTTTTTGAAACCCCAAGAAATGGCTCCACCAAGAATGAAGATCCATCCAATAGTAGAAGCATGATCTTGCAAACTTGTAATTCAACTAGCATCTGAATATCATTTTAAAATTAAAGGATATTCATTATAGCACAAACCATAGTTACTAGTTTCCATTAAGTACCTAAGTACTCTATTCAAAGCTTGCCAATGCAAATTAATTGGATTATTTGTGTACCTACTCAATTTCCCAACAACATATGCAATATATGGTCTTGAACAAGTCATTATGTACATAAGACAACCAATTAGACTTGCATATTTCAATTGATCAATTTTCCTACCAGTATTAAATACTAATTTTATTTGAGGATCCATGGATGTAAATGCTAGTATACAATTGAAAATATCAAACTTTTAAGCATCTTTCAATGTAATGTGATTGTGATAAAGTTATAGTGCTTTCCTCTCGGGTTATTTTAATCCCAATAATAACATCTGCTACACCCATATCCATCATAGCAAAGTTGTTTGACAAACTTTTTTTGTGTTTTAAATTAGTTCCAAATTCGTGCCAAATGTGAGCATTTCATCTATATATTAGCAAATTATGACACCTTTTCCATTTTCGAATTTGCTATATATGCACTTATCAGATTCATTTATTTTATAATCATTAGATAGAAAAATTTTGTCAAAACTTTTGGTGTCACTGCTTTGGTGCTTGTTTAAGTTCTTATAGAGATTTAACAAGCTTATAGAGATTCATCAATATTATCAATTTCTTCCAATGGAATCTTTCTCATTTGAAGAATGAATTAATTTTTTGTCTATGTAATTGTCTTGAAATAAAATTAAATGTATTTTCATAAACAATAACAACTTTTGATTCAATAACAATATTAATTGAAAATGAATCATTTGATTCAATTACCATGAACCTATATGTCTTGCAATTATGTGCATATCCTATAAATATGCATTCAATTCCTCTGTCATCTAACTTTTTACGTTTAGGTGTTGAAACTTTGACAATTGCTTTACAACCCCAAACCTTCAAATAATTAAGGTTAGGTTTCCTTTTCTTCCATTGTTCATAGGGGTTATTTTATTTTCCTTATTAGAAACTCTATTCAATATGTGACAAGTTGTTAGAATAGCTTCTCCTAAAAAATCTTGTCCAAGACCTGAATTTGATAACATTGAATTTACCATTTCAGTCAAGACTATATTTCTTTTCAACTACACCATTTTGTTATGGTGTGTTAAGGGTTGAAACTTGATGGATAATCCCAATGGATTCAAAATAACTTTAAATTTATCAAGCGCTTCATATTTTGAATGCAATAAATATATATAGTAATATCTAGAACAATCATTAATAAAAGTAACAAAATATTTCTTTCCACCTAATGTAGGAGTATTATGCATGTCACGTAAATCAATATGTAACAAATCAAGCATTTTTGCTTTCCTTTTAACCTTAGGGAAAGGGTTTCTAGTAATTTTAGTCAACATACATGTATTGTATTTTTCAATATTATTGTAGTCATCATGAAGAAAAAAAACCTTAAAATTATTAGTACAAAACTTCGGTGAGGAAAATCTCGAACACACGAACAACTTGAACAGTAAAGGAAGAAATAAGACATGTATCAAGTCACTGTTTTAAGGTTCTATTCGCTCTCACCTATACTCGGTGTGCAAATGAGTTTCAAGCAAATAAACCTTGAAGATACAATGAAACCCGATGACTATTTGTGTTTTGCAGTGACGAAAATTATCCACTAAACATTGAATAATGTTTAACAAGAAAATCAATTTTTATAAAGAAATTCTGCAATAAATCTTTATAGAATAATTTAATAATATTAGAAGATGGAGGAAAGATGGAGAGGATTTTAGAACTTATTGGTATATTTTCAAATGAAATCTCATCCCTATTTATAGGAATTTTCATCTCTCTTCATAAAAACATCTTTCCGTAGATAATAATATATCTAAAACGAACATAATTATTTATCTAATATCACTTGGTTAAACATAACTATTCAAATAATATTGTTTGAATAGTTATAATTATTTTTCAATAACAAGAAAGAATATAACCTTTAATTAATTACAGCCCTTTCAAATATTATTGAAAATGTTCGAACAGAAATCTGACTCCATTGCTTTGCCTGACATGAGAATCTGACAAGCGGTTCTAAAATCTCCAAGGAGAGTGGTTGTCCCTGAACCAAGAGTGAAATCGCAAAAAAAAACAAGAGAAAATCAAAAGAAAAGAATTCCTTAAAGCTGTCAGTACCATTATTTGAAGGCAAGAAAAGAGAAGCTTATCAAGTTTGATATAGATATGGAATTCAAGTGAGTGTATGTATTGATATAGGTGGGAGAGATGAATAAAGTTGATGCAGTTTGCAGCATTAAAATGGAAAGTGTCCCAATTATCTTAGCCTTCAGTTCAGTTAATGGCAAGTCATTTTTAGGTCCTACCATTGTATTTTAATTTTTTCCTTTTATTCATCATCTAACTTAATGCTTCCACTCCATAGCTTCTCTTCATCTTCTCATCATTCCGTTTCCTTCTTCATTTCAATCAGAACCTGACCTTTCCTACCAGTCACAACCCAACTCCAGATTTCTGGTTGTTGCCTTTTTGCTTTAAGCCGAAGATGGGGTGGTTGTGGAACCCAGTAGCAGGTAGTTCATCCTTAATATTTGTATATTACTCATGGATTCTTGCAAATCCAGGGTGAATGTTGACGGAGAAGAATACCTTCGTTGCATGCACTTAGGCTTCCGCATCTTTTTCTATTAAATAACCACGCATCATCAATTTTTAAAGATATACAAATATTATTCTATACTTTTAATTTTAATTTTAATTAAAATAATTAGAACTTTGGGGAAACGTTGAAAGCCAGATAAAAAAAATGACAAAAAAATAAATAAAATTTGAAAATGCTTAAATCAATAATTAAAAAAAAAATTAAAGTCATGAGCACAAATTGAAAAAAAAAAAAAACTAAAAATCAACCATTAAAAATCTAGAAAAAAAAAAAACACTTGTAAAAAAAATCAATTGTAACCATTGGTGGTTTTATCAAATTCTGAAATTTGATTAAAAATAAAGAAATAGAAAATTAAAAAAAAGAAAAGAAAAATCACCTACCTAGATATTAAAAGAATTAAAAAAGCCTAGAAATTAAAGGAATTAAAAAAATTGACCCCATAAAAATAAAACATTATTTGAACGCAAAAAAATAAGATAAGTAAAAAAAAACATGTTTGTTTATTTATTTAAAAATTAATTTATTAAATAATTTAATTAAAATTAAAATTAATTAGAGAATATATTAAATATGAGTGAATGTATAATAAAACTTCTATATTTTTAAAAATTGATGATACGATATATTTTAAAATTATGTTAATATAATTTATTCCATTAAAAAGAATTCGGAACAAACAATTATATAGTGTAGAATATATAATACACGTGTTAAGCTATGATTGGAAGGGAACCGAAAGGGCGGGGTAAAAAGACTGTTCCATCCTTGCATCACAATTACTTCAAAAAAAGTCATTGATTAAATCTTAGTTTTAATTGCATGGCAATGAAGTAGTGATGAATTGCAGAAACTTTAAATGTGATGGTGAAATTCTATTGTTGGAATATGTAGAGATGAATAAATAAGAATTTAAATATGACTCATAGAGTATATGATATAGAAATGGATTAACAATCATTTAATATTAATTTGATTTTTGGTCTTTGGGATACATTGATAATTTGATATGGTGAGATGGTCACCTAAGGGATAAATGAAAATATGTGATTTGTGTATCTATATATATTTATATGAAGCATAAATGATAAGAATGTGATATGATGAATGGGCACTTCAACATTTTAAATGAATCACATTACAAGTGTTTACGTCTTAATCTGGAATTAACTTGAAGAAAGCATACAATAAGATTAAATTTATGTTATAAAAGACTCAACGCTGAATCAAATAGGGTAAGATAGGAAATTTGAGTATACTTATTAAGCTCTTCAAGATTAGTGTGTTAGGTGTTTAAATACGCAAGTATCGAATTCGTTGAGAAGTTATGGTTTTGGCTAGGGAGCTTCACATCACTCTTGACATAGGTTGTAATTTATTTTGCATTAGTTGATATTGTTGAAAAAATCCAATTAAAAAAACGATTTTCAATTAAGAGAGAAGTTTAAATATTTTGAAAACCGAGTCGGTTTGTGATATTTTATAACAATAAATTGCTTCTCAAAGAGTAACTGTCTTTTGTGCGAGATGAATCTGAAACGTTCTCGACTTTCTCTGTTATCTTCGTACCCCAAATTGCATCGAGTGTAAGCTCAAATAAAAAGAATCAAACACAGAGCCAAAAAACGATCCATTAATTTTAGTGGGAATGTAATCATCTCAACAGAAACCAATAAAAATTATTATTCCCAACAAATAGAATTTATTCTAAGAAAATGAATTTCCATTGTTTTCTGCTTGAATAACAATATATGAAATTTATGTGTAAAAACATGTGTTAATAACTCTACCAGTATTATCCATTTATAGTGAGAAATAGGAGAATCCTATTTGGTATAAGACAAATAATATTTATTTAATAGAAAAACAAGATTTTAGTTTAACTAGAAGGGGGTGGCACACCCTCTCAATTCTCTTAGAGTTGCCACCCCTCAGATTGAGTCTCTCATGTATTGAATCTAATTACATGTACTTTTAAATCTTTTGACCTAACACTTTAAAAGAATTTAATCTAACTCAATATTTGTTTTCTATTTCCAAAATAAATATTAATTAATTAATTAATTAATTTAATGAATCAAATTAACTAATTAGTGTCTCAATTTGTATTCATTCCTATTTTGTTTACCCATCGTTAAAGCCTTTTTTCCAATTGGTATAATACCACATTTAGTCCTCAATTCTTACATATTTTATCAACTTGATCCTAATTCTAAATAATTCAATAGACTTAATCCTTCACATTTACAAATTCTATCAATTCGATCCTCAAACATCCTAACCAAATCTTTCAACTTTTAAATTGTATTTGTAATTGTAAACATAAAAAAGAAATTAAAATTTAGGGCCGTATAGCAGATCAAATATATTGTTACTTTTTTTTATTTATCACATTATATGTAAAATTTAGGCTTTAAAAATGTTTTTTTTTTCTGTTAATAATTGAAACTAAAAAATGTTTTTTTTTTCCGTAATAATTGAAACTAAAAAATGTCTTATCCATTAAGAAAATGATAGAATTTGTATTTAACTATATGTTTTTTTTTTCTGTTAAATTTATTGAGTACTAAATATGAAGAATTAGGATCAAATTGATAAAATATGTAAATATTAAATACTAAATGTGTTATTATGCTAGTTGAAAAAATGTCTCATCATTTTCATCAATTTAACAGCATGTAACCAAAACAGAAACGAATATTAACGTTAATATCTAAATTAAAAATTTTAAAATTAAATGACCAAAACAAAAATACGGACATAATTGAATAACTATTTGTATAGTTTACCCCACAACATTTCACTACTTTTCTTTTTTTTTCTTAACCGCCTTATCACTATTAAATTTTATTATTAATATATATTTTTATAGTTAATTTTTAAATAATATACGAAAAGAAATATTAAAACACGAGTATTAAAAAAACTGGAGTTTCAACTTTTTACTTTTTAAAATAATATATTATTTTTTTAAAATAGTTTAAAAAAGTTGACAAGTAATATATTATTTTAAAAAATAAAAAGTTGAAAAGTAATATATTATTTTGAAAAGTAAAAAGCCGAAATACCACTAATATCAATATACTTAAGTTCACCTTTTTGTATTAGAATAAATTATCAAAATAATCACTTTTCTTTATCACATGTTACATTTTAGACATTTATATTTGAAATATTACATTTTAGTCACTTACGTTAACGTGTCACGTAACGTAAAAGAAAAAAAGAGTTAAAAGAACATAAAAGAGATGGAGAAGAGAATAAAATAGAGGGAGAAGCAGAAGAGTGAGAGAAAAAAAGAAAGTTAAAAAGAACATAAAAGAAAAAAAATTAAATTGCTTAAAACGAAAAAAATATGAGGATCAATTGTATAATTTAACTTAAAATTTTTATTCGAAATGATGATTTAACATGTCACGTAAAGTTATGTTATACCGTTAACGGTAATTAACGGTTCAATGAGTATGATGTTACAATACGATAGCGTGAGTTACTAAAACATAATATTTCAAACATAAATAATTAAAATATAATCTGAAGCACATAAAAGTAATTATTTTAATCGTTTATCCCTTTACGATAACAATAAAACCGATAGCAACTAAATTAAACATTACCTTACTGTTATGAACAACAGTTTATAAATTCTGGTTCCCATTTATGTATATTCGGAAAGTGAAATGACAACCATTTGCGGTTCAAGCGTTACATCAAAGTAAATTCCGAAAGATAATCGGGAGTTTACCCGTAAGGAAAACATGGCATTTATCATTTATAGGTACTTTTCCACACTTGATGCTTTTCACTTCTCACTTTTCACTCCATCTCTCATCTGTTTTTTTTTTTTTTTCAAAATTTTAAATTTACAAAAGTTCATTTCTACTCTATTTACTACTTGGTTGAAAATTATAATAATATTCTATTTAATTAATATATTGAAAATTACAAAAGTTTATTCGATGAAAAGTAAAAGACAAAACATTATAATAATTCGTAACTTACTGAATGGAAATGCAAATAGAATTGTAACAATAAATAAATAGTGTTTTATGTTTTTTTGAAAGCAAAATCTATCATTTTATGTATATTAATTCAAATTTAAATTTCACCTTTCAACCCTTAAATTTAACCAAAACCCATACTCCTTATGAAAAACAAATCCAATAACTTTACTCAATCAATCAAGAAGGAGCATCACTTTTCTAAATTTTCTTCTAAAATATTTCTATTTTTAATTCAATTGAGAGAATTCATTTATCTTAATCCTTTAATTAGAATAACAAAGCCTTCACCTCCATCCTTCCTCTTTTATTTTAGAATTTGCTTCTTTTTCCCCAATTTTCTCTCTATTTGCTTCTATCTTTTATGCTTTACATTTTTCTCCTTTCTCCTCTCACCCACTTACTTACCTTTTAAGCTATAAGCTTTTGAGTTGGATGTTATAAAAATAGTAAAAGTATTTTTACAAATACAATATAATCATAAAACTGATATATAAAATACAATCAAAATAAAAATTCCACACACGTAAATTGAATTTTAGTTCGATTGGCATTATCGATACAGGATGACGTGAGTTTTAGTATATTGAAACGTATTATCCTCTTATATAAAAGTTGAAAAAAAGACTATAAGTAATTCTTAAAAAAAAATTCACACATAATAATTAGAGATAATGAAACTCAAAAACCCATCAACTTCTTCAAGACAGGCAGCCGATGTATTTCCCTTTCCCTTTCCCTCTTTATTTCCACGTCTTCCTTTCCTTCTCTCCTTTGTCCTCAATCAAAAAGTCAGCTATCATGTATATATTAATAATGCAGTCTATGAAAAAGTTTAGTTTGGCGATGTCTCGATATGTTTTGTCTCATCTGTACTGCCCCACTCGATATGTTTTGTCTCATCTGTACTGCCCCACACATCACATACAGCCATTCAAATTTAATTTTTTTTTTAATCTTGTAAATTGGCTTGATAATTAAAATTATTTATTATTTCAATTGTAGTTTAGGTTTAAGTCGCATCAATTACGTTGTTATTATGACTTTATCTTCCCTTTATAATTCATCAAAAAAATCTAAATATTTTTTTAAGAAAATAAATATCCCATTAATAAATCATAATTTAAAATTCTATTCACCACCATAACAAGAAAAATTATTAAAATTTTTCAGTAATTGTCGAATTGAGCAATGAATTGAAATTCATATGTCCGGGGGCCCTCTTTCCTAGCATTAATACCGTGCTACTTTGAAATGAGTTCCAACTTTATTTGAATCGTGGAATGGATGTAGCAAGTCCTGTATAGTGATGTGCATGAATCACCCTATAATTTTCATCAAGTGTACGTACCATGTTATCTCTGTTTTTAGTTTCTTTTATATCCCTTCAAACGAGTTAATTTTATGTATTTATATGATACGATTATTGTTCATACATGTGATATGTTATATGTATGAAAACGTATAGAATATGAGCCAAAATCCGACGAATTAACAGATCGATGGATCGATAATAATAAATATCATAACAATGTCGATAATCGAAAAGGATAAGCATTGTTTTCAAAATATATCTAAATGCCAAAAAGGATGATAATGAGGTTCAAACTCATCAGCAAATAAAAAAGGATATCAGGGTTGGAAAACCTGAAGAGTGAGTGGTAGCAGCTGGGAGCGTTAGCACTGCCGGAAATAATTAATTGAAAAAACGAAACCATGTCTGAATTTTCAATGTCGATACTACTGTACCCTGAAATTTCCTTTTATGATCTCTATTCTGGCTAAGACTTTGGTCCCCACAATCAGATGATCAATGTCTTCACCAATTTCACAATCCTATCCCCTAAACCATTTGTGATGAGATCATCCATCATAAACCCAAGTTTTTTTCCCCAAAATGATAACCTTGAGTTTAGTC
The DNA here is from genome assembly GCA_039519145.1 of Kokia cookei. NCBI lineage: Eukaryota > Viridiplantae > Streptophyta > Magnoliopsida > Malvales > Malvaceae > Kokia > Kokia cookei. Next base: position 54,446,597 of record CM076903.1, read on the forward strand.
CATTTTTTTTAACTTAAAAGTTCAACGGGTTATGAGATGTGAAGGTTAATGGTAAATTAAGTATATACTTAAAAAAAAACAATATAATTATAGATCGATTAATTAAGTTGAGTTTAGCGTAAAAGTCAAGCTTATAAGTTTTCAATGATGCTCCAAATGAAGTTTTTAAGGATTTTACAGCAAGATAAAACGAGTGATGCTTTTTATTGTTATAATTTGATGTAAATTTTGGTATTTGTTTTTTAACACAAAAAAAAATTAATTAGTAAATATAAGTACGGAATATAATTAGATTGATTGTTAAGAGTAAATATTACTTTTTGAAAGATTACTTTTTTTTTTTTTTACTTTAAACCTTATTAGTACGATATTTTATGTTATTTTGGATAGTTTTGGATGAAAGATAAATATGTTAGTTTAAATATCTTTATTTTTTCTGAAAAAAAAATAAATTATTTCAATTTTTAATGAAACAAAATGAAGTACATTAAGTGATAAATAGCTATCTATCTATTTATCTTATTCAATCTTTTTGTTGAAAAATTTATATTAAGTAAAAAATTAGAATGATTATCAAACACATTTAAAATGTTAAATGTTGAAAATTTTTATTTTCAATAAAATAAAAGTTTTCATAATTAGTTTATCAAAAATTAGACTTGTCCATGGGTCAAGTCTATTTTGGATAAAAATGCTAAAACTCGAGTCTGGTCCACTCGTATTAATTATTTTAATATTATTTTATATAATTTTTAAAAAATATATAATACATAAAAATATTAAAAACATTAAAATAAATATTCCCCAACAAATTGAAAAATAAATTTAAAAAAACCTTCATACTTAAATAACACTAACACAGGTACAACTTAACAAGTAAATGCTTCTAAAATAATAACAAAATTAACAATAAAAAATAAGAGTTATATAATATCCAAACAATAATAAAAAACAATAGCAATATAATTTTGAAAGGGCAATAAAACAATGAAAAAACAAGAAGAAAATAGTAGATTTTTTTTTTAAAAACAAGCATTATTCTTTTATAAACTTATATTTTTACTCAAATTCTTTCGATTTTCGAGCAATATTTCAGATGGAATGGCAGGATTCATAGCCTAATCATTATATAGCTGAATCTATAAAGGGGCCACATTCAGGAGGTTGAATGATAAATTAATAAAAATAAATGTTTTCACCATACTTCAGTAAATACTTGAGTAAAGCTTCATAAAGGTTATTGAAAGCAACACACCAACTTACTTTATTGCCAATCACTTCTATTTTGATGAACCAACAACTTAGAGTTTTTGATTTTTGATTTCTAGTATTAATTTTAAGATAAAAAAGAACAGTGGGGTAGTTTAAAACTACTGACATTAGGACTGTTTTGTCATAAAGAAGTTTGTTTTAGGAAATAGAGACAAAGTATAGGGTGATTTAAAATTATTTTAATTTTTTCGAATATATTGTGTAATTACATCATGATAATATATGTTCATACTTTATTAATTTTTTGACAATGCATATACAGATACTCGAACCCAAATTTTCTAAGATGAACAACATTCTTTTTTTCCACTAAAACCACTCGTTGAGTTAACAAGTGTTCTAATTTTATTCTAACATATATTATTTTACTGATTGCATTAAAAAATAATTGTTATACCCACACATTTTGTGACAATGCTTCTTTTTGCTTTTAATTTTTTTTAAAAAAAATTGCTTTTTTAATCCATTTAAGTCTTACCTTTTTTCAGTTTCGTATGTACCATTAATCAAAGGCTTCAACGCAATATCTCGGGACCAATTTTTTAGTGGACCCTTCTGTAACAATACTATTGAATGGAATAACACAGCACAACCAACAGAATGTAAAATTACACCTTTTTCTTCCACTTTCAAATGTAAATATCTCGGTGAGAAAAATCGATTAGAAAATTTTAAAATTGAATTAAACAGTTTGAATTAATCGAGTTATTCGGATTAATTCGAATAAAAGAAATTAGATTTTTCGATTTAACTCTAATATGAATTACACAATTCAAGTTATTCGAAAATTCGAATAAGAAAAGACTGAATTACGTTATTTTGATAAATATTTACCTATCAACCTTACTTATGTAGCTAAATAATTTTGTATCTCAATTTGTATTCATTCCTATTTTGTTTACCCATCGTTAAAGCCTTTTTTCCAATTGGTATAATACCACATTTTGTATCTCAATTTTATTTCTTTTTTTTTTTTTTTTCATATTTCAAAAATAAATAGAAATTAACAAAATAAAAAAAAGAGGTTAGGGTTTCGTATTTGGTGCTACTGTCGTTGTCATAGCCATGGGGAGTCCCTCCAAACTCATCAATGTTCATGGGGGCTCCGATGAAGGATTATTTATAAAAAAAAAAAAAAAACAACACAGATCCTAAAAAAATCCCTAGAAAAATCGAAACATTTAGTTTTTTTCAAAAAGATTTGGTTCGATTTTGGGAGTTTAAAGCATAGATATAGATTTTAAAAAGAAAATTCTAAAAAATATATTTTTTTTCGGGCCTTCCCATGACCCGATCCGGACTCGTTAAGGGTCTGCGTGTTTTTTACCTAGGGGAAATTTATGCATCTGGTCCTTCCAATTTTCTCATGTTCTAAGTTCATCCTTCAATCCCTTTTTTTTTAATTTATTGAAATCAGGCCCCGAGATTTTAATCCATTTTCGATTTAGTCCACTGACCATCGACCTTGTGGGCTGACACGTGTAGGCACCAGGATAAATTTCCCATGTGGTCCCTGTACTTTCTAGATATTTGGATTTAACCCCTGTACTTTCAATTTTTTATTCTTTTGCTTTAAATTTTATTTTTAATTTAAATATAACCCTTTTATTTTTTTTATTTCTTTTAATATTACCCTTTTATTTTTTAATCCTTTTATACTTTTTTAATCTAATCCCTTTTTAAATTTAATCCTTTCATTTTTTTGTTTTTAAATTCCGCCCACCATTCTGTTTTAATTTTTAATTTAATCATTTTATTGTTTTTTTTCTTTTTAAAATTCCACTTTATTTCTGTTTTTTTAATTCGACCCTTTACTTAATTTGGACTATTTAAACTCTGTTTTTGCAATTTAAGTCTTGTCGTTTCTTTTCTATTTGATCTAGTCCTTTTTGCTTATTTGTATTTACTTGTTTACTTTAGTGTTCAATTATTTATTTATTTATTTACTTTCTCCATAATTATATTTTATATATTTAGTATTATTTGTATTATTGATTGATTAATGCTTATTGCCATGATTGCTATTGCTATTTTATTTGTGTTATTTGCGATTTATTGTATTTATTTATTCTACCCCATCCATGTATGTAAGCTTTTATTACCAAATTGTAATTTATATTTATACATGCTCATTTATTTCTTCGCAAAGTAAATAAGTTGTATGACCTTTTTAAAAATATAAACCCTTTTCAAAAATCAAGGCAATGTGATTTTATTTCAGGGAATTCGAGAAATTGTGCCTTAACGTGTTGGGTATGATTTTTTTTTAACTTAAGTAATTGACCATCCTATTTTAAAATCGATAAGTGTTTTTTATTTTCGAAGTTTCGAAATGTTATGCCCTAATTTTTCTCAATTAATTCGAAATAAATGAGCTTCCTCCACAAAATTCAATTTTTCTAAATGACATTAAAATATCATTCATGCTTAAGGATCACATCTTAAATTTTACTCAAATTTTCAAATTTTTAACAATTAAGACTTTTAAAAATCGACTAGATACCAATTTTGGGCTTGTGAGGGTGGTAATCCTTCCTAACACGTAACCGACTCCCGAACCTATTTTCTGGATTTTGAAGACCAAATTATTTTTTTAAACAAACTAAAATATTTTACGGTGATTCAATCATACCAAATTAAAAAGGATCAGTGACGACTCCATTTTCGATTTTAAAAATAAAAGTCGAGAATTTTTTTCAAAAAAAAAAACATTTCGACATCATGCTTTTATAATTATACAAATTTTTTTTTATATTTTACTATACTCCTATACAACACTTGTCAACTCCTGACCTTATTTGTAGAGTCTAAAAACTCCGTGTACCAAATATTATTCCTTAAACTAAAGTAATTTTTAGTTTTAATACGGAACTTTAATAAGTATATCTATTATATAAATTTGTTATATATTTGTATATCTATACTACTTATAAAGTGATTGATTGAGTTGGTGCCAGGAGTTAACTCAAGACTAACTCAACTATAAAATACCCTTACTTTAAGGGGTAATTAGTATTATTATAAGTGTATTCTGCTCTTTTCATACTTTTATAAATCTTCAGATAAAACGAATCCATATAAAAAAAACCTTGTCACTCGACACTAATTCAAGATTGATGAAAACACATTGATAAAATCGTACGTACTTAATGTGTTAATCATGCATTTCATTCTTTATTATTTGTTTCCACATGATGAAATTTCTAAGTTTTAGTAAAATTTTTAAGTAACGAGATGACATAATCTCGTATAATTCTATCACCTTTTAATAATAAGAAAAACTGAGAAAATTATGAAATTAAAAAATTAGTCTAAAGTTTTAAACTATATGACCTCAAAAAGATGTTGACCGCATGAACATAGAAAATTGGGGTAGAAAGGTTGTGTGGGGCTTCTGTCTGTTATCCTACTCAAAATGAGCATAGGCCCATAGTGTTTAAACAAAAAGAAAATGGGCACAATATAAGTCGCAGGATGAAGACCCATATGAAACTACCCTCCATTAAAGAGAATTAAGCCTCAATCCTCAGTTGAGACGTTGTGTTAACAAGAAGCTCACACATTTGGAAAGAAAAAGTAAGGACAAATTAACACTGAATCGGATTCCAGTTGAAACTGGAATACGTGAAGGAAGTGCACATTCTTCACCATTGAAAAGGACCTTTGTTGGAAATCCATCTCCTTTGGCAATATTGGGCCATGTCTTTCCGCTCTTTCTAAAGGTAACAACAGATTGTTGTTTTCCAGGCACATCGGGATCATTTTTTGGGTCTGAACCATTCGTCTTTCCAATCAAATAATTCATCCCTTCTATGCCTTGGACGAAGATGGTATTGTTGAGTTCTTTCAATAACGTTGCGTTGAAAGAGAACATCCTTTCGTACCCAGAACCAGCTTTCTTGAATTGAACCGCAGTGAACCAGTTTTCGAAGTCGATACTTTTCCAATTGAAAAGGGTAAGCCGAGCCGCCCATCCTTGTTTGTAGTCCGAGGAGACGTGCCAATTTATGCTGACCCCACAGTTGTCACCACAAGGCAATGGCTTCGGGACATGAAAATGTTGAAGCCGCGCCCAGGCTTTGGCTTTCACCGATCTATTATCGAATGGAACAAGAAGGGCCTCGGGAGGAAGAAGCATTGCCGGTTTGTTCGGATTGCATTTCGCTGTATCTTTACACCCACAGGCACAAGTGTCGCAAGGAATAGCTGACTTATTGTAGTAAGCAGAGAACGTAACACAACATCTAGAATTGCCTTTGGTTGGCCGTGAGATGTTGCAAACAATTTGCCAGCTAGCGATTGCATGTTTTACAGCCTTAAGTCCAGTGGGATCGGGGGACTCAGCAGGTCCCACTCTGATAGGTGCCCCACATCTATAATCTGGATTAAGATCCCCTACAATTTTCCACTTTTGGGGAGGGTATATGGTGTTTCTTTTCAAATCAGGTGGAAGTTTGAAGACTTCCATTATGAAAGCTGACTTCGATTTGGTTGAATCCATGGTTTCTGGCAAAAGGGTACCATTTCTGCAACAAAATGGTATTTTCCCCATCTGGACGTCATTGGCTTTCTCCGGCGGCAAGTCAAAAATGATGGGTTTTTTCTCGCAGTTCAATACTTTTGAAAAATCCAAATCTCCATAGTATTCCCCAGCTTTACCATTTAAACAGTCTGAAACATCAACTTTTCGAACATAAGCACCTTTGAGTGAGTTTATAAATTCCCCTCTCTTCCATTCCCAAGTCAAGTTCCAATGGTCCAGACGTCCCAAAGGGTGGCGGTTCTCAATTTTTACCTGAACAAGGTAGGTGCTCTTGTAGGCTTGATTAACATCATACGAAATCAAAAGGTCACCTTTTCCTCGTGGCAAGAACTTTGTTGTTGTTTTATTAGCTTTTAACTTTCTGTCCTTCACACAACATACGTACATTGAGGCTTCTGTGGATGAACAACATTGTTATGGTTAGGAAATCAAAATGAATGTATAGAGGAAAAAAAATAAAGGGTCTTAGGTACTCACTACGACGAGTCGGCGAAGGGCATTTGTATCCATCATTTGCAAGTTTTATTGTTTTAGGCATTGGATTCCGAGGTGGCTTCAGTCCGAACTGTGTGCCGCTGAGTTCAACTTTCGCCTGAATTTTGTCAAACTGATTAGCGGTGTCGATGGAAGTTTCGAGATCTGTTTGAGGATACCCGGAGAGGTATGTTCCATTGCCAACAGGAGCTGGGAAATCCACACCACTCATTAAAACTGCTCCTTTCGCTGAAACTAATATCTCCTTGTATTGAAACCCAATGAAAGCCTTCCAAGCCTGCAACTCGCTGGTTCCCATGTTCAATATGGTCACTCTGGACTTGAATGCCCATGATTGGGCTGTTGTATTCTTCAAACGGGGATACTCTTTTGTTCTAGAGATGAAATTGTACCAAAGAAATATCCCTTTACAATGTTCTTGCCCTTTGGGAAGCGAAGGTTGCTTTTCTGCCTCATCATCACCCTCATCAGTACTTTCTTCCTGGGCTAAACAAATATGATTTGTTGAATGAAACAGAAACAACACGAAGGCTACTATCCATGACAATTTCATATCTTCAACCCCTCCACCTCAGAGATAAACAGAAACAACACGAAGGCTACTATCCATGACAAATATGATTTGTTTAATCTTAAATGATATCTGGGAACTGTTTGCAACACTCGGTTTTCTACGAAGGAATTGTTTCAGAGTTGTGCAGCGTGAGTGCATATGAAAGAGCAAAGAATAGAGGAAGAAATTGAGAGAAAGAAGATGGAGGAAACATTGAGAATCCAAATTATGAATGCTGCTAATGGAATTAATGTAGAATAAGTCAGCTAAAACCTCATCCTCTAAGTTAGCGATGTATTTGGTTTAACTATCATTTGAATTTCGTAATTCTAGCAATGGCGGATGGTTTATGGAGCTTCATCCCCAAATTTTCTGTCTCCTTGGTCTACATATTTGTATGTTAAATAAAATAAATCATATTATATTTAATAGTAATCTTCTTTTAGTATATATTGTTAAAGTTGTATGATTCGAATTCCATTACTTGTTAAAGAAATAAAATATTTTGGTCCCATAGATCCTCATTAAGCATATACTTGAACTATAGGGATCATGCCGCATAAGTAGAATTCGTATAGAACTACACTTTTTCTATTTGACATTAATTATAATATGATTTTTTATCCTTTAAATAATTGTAGTCGAAACTCCTCTTATAATAAGATTAAATCAATTTTTTTATCATTTTTAAAGAATCAAAATATAATTTTTTTTATTAAATTAAAATTTTAAAATTTTAAAGTGTTTAAATAAAAAAATTTCAAGATAGAACCTACAAGTCACTACCTACGACCCTAGCATTCGCTTTAACCAATAAATTGATTTAATTTTATCTTGTTTTATGACAATATAAAAATAGACTGAGGAAGCAAACATCCCAATAATTTTTTTGTTAAAATGAAGTTTTGATCCACAGTAATTCTTGAATAATATTTGAATGTGTATCCCCTCATTATATAAAAATATTACTAAATTAACGAATAATCATTAAAATGAACTATTTGTATTTAACTTATATGTTTCAACCAAAGAATTTCGGGTTTTTTTTACTTAAATAATATAAAAGAAATTAAATACTTAAATAAGATAAGGGGTTATTATTTATGAATATAGGTAAAATGCATAGTAAAAAACGATGTCGCTTGAGCAATTGGTTACACCAACTTCCCCTTGGTAACAATAATTGCGCTGATGATTGTAAAGTGTAAAATTTTTCTTTGCAGTCGTTTGAGCAATCAACGACATCAATATTATATTGTCTATGTATTTATACGGTATATGGTAAAAAAAATTATTTTTTAATGGTGTCATCAACGTGTCTGGCGGCAACGGAGTAAATTAATATATAATTTTTTATTAAACTTAAAAAAAGCTGAAAACTTGGGTTTTGGGACCCAAATCGAAGGAACGTAATCATTTTCATCACCGCTCCTTCATCATCTATCATCTGGGACATTGTCTACATAGGGGTTACTAAAATCTTCACCTTCGTGATCAGAACAACCATTATTATCGGATTCATCTTCACCATGTGCATCGGTCTCAATAACAATTGGATGTATCTGTAAAGCAACATGGTGTGGATTTTCGACCCATGTCTATGTGGCTCTACCACCGTACTGGTCTGAACATCCAACATTGAGATTGATGTCAAAACCGCGCACATACGACCTCCCATCGATAGACGCTTTGGGAACCACTATATACGGGTCTTCAACTCCATATTGTTGACTTAACGAAGTTACATCTTCAACGGGTTCGATATCGACTAACTCAGCAAACAACTAAATCGGTTCAATGTTCACCCTCTCTGGTGGGAAATACAATGCGACCATTGTCTTGACGTCATCATTGTCTAAAAGCTCCCTCTCGGTAAATTTGATAGGATTTGACAAAACTGGAAATTTGTAGAATAGTTTCGACATCATCCTTCCATAACGCCGAGAAATTTTTGCACTAATATTCTCTTTCATATCATCAACAAACACACTCCTATCGAACCTCATCCCTATTTTCTGACGAGTTTCAAAAACACAACCAACGATTATTTCTAAAATAACATACATATAATTTTTTAACAAAAAAGTTGAAAAATCGGATTTTGGGACCTAAACTCATGTCTGAGGGGTCACATCGATGGCAGGCCAAAAATAATTTATATATTAAATTTGTAATGACTTAAATTCACAGGCACCGAAAAAAGTAAGTTATAAGGCCTCCGTCTTAGAAAACCGAGTTTGTAAATAATTATTAGGAGTAATTATAAATTTAGTAGTGAGTTTAATTAAGCTTTTATTAGGTGAATTTAATTTAATTTAGAGTAATTAATAAAAAGGACTAAATTGAATAAAGGGTGAAAGTCTAATTATAGATTAAAAGAAAGAAAAAGGGACTAAAATGACAATTATGCCTATTGCATAAATTGAGGCGGCAAACAGAGAAAAAAAATCTAAAGATTTTTCTTGATTTTAATTTATTATTAATTAATATTAAAATATAATAATATAAATTATTATTTAATTGGTATTATTTTATTATTATTAACTAATATATATAAGAAATAAAAGAATAAAGAAAGAAAAAAAAAAGAAACAAAAGAAGGAAGAATAGAGGCTCAAACGAAGCAGGGGAGAAAGAAAAGGGAAGGAAAAAGAAAAAGGGGAAACTAAGATTTTGAAGCTTTAATATTTAATTGGTAAGTCAATTAAGCCCTTTTTCTCTTAAATTAGATGTTTTAGAAGCTTTAGAACAAAGTTTTGATGAAATTAAGTTGAGTTCTTGGAAGTTTTAAGGTTTTTGAACATAGTTCATGTTGAACAAAATAGTGAATTAGGGATTTAATTGAATGAATTTCAAGTTAGAATTGATAAAGGGATTAAATTGTAAAAGAAGCTATAAGTTTTGTAATAGAGAGATTAAATCGAAAGAAATTTTAAATTAGAGTTTATTATGAACATTAGATAGTTAAGTAGAATATGGAAGGAAATTGAATAAAAATAAAATATGAATTGAGTTAGAAAAAAATAAATAAGTTAATTAGGATTAAATTGGAATTAAGGTATAAATTGGATAGAAATTCAATTATTATTATAAATTAGTGCTGTAATTAATAGTGTAAATTATTATTATTATTTTTGTAGCTAGCAAAGAACCCGAAGCATCGGCACAAAAAGGAAAGGAGAAAGTTATCGAGGAGTAATCGCAAAATCTGGGTTTGTATTACTATAATTTAAATTATTCATTATTTAATGTTTATTTCGATATTTATATTTAATAAGTGAAATTGAAATTGAAAGTGATATGAACTATAAATTGAAAGTCCCTATTAACTAGTTGGGCTGAGTCGGATATAGTTGGCATGCCATAGGATTGGAAGAGTTCAGAGATACTTCGACCTTGAGTCGATGAGACACTAGGTGTCATTATTTTACTTCGGATATATTCGATGAGGTACTAGGTATCACTTTACTTTGGCTAGGTTGATGAGGCACTGGGTGTCACTTTATTGCTTCGAACTATCCGATGAGGCACTGGGTGTCATTCTGGTGTGTTTGGTTGGATCCATGTATCCGCTAAGGTCCGAATCTTGTTAATAGGGGTAAACAATGTGAAAAAGAAAAATTGAATAAAAATGAAAAATTGAGGCATATAAAGTGATATGTGATGAAATTGAGAAATGAGAATGAAATGGTTAAATTGATTTGATATTGATATGGAATGAAAGTGATGTATAAATTAAGATAATATGTGTTCATGTATTATATGATTGATTATGTGAAATTTATTTGATTTTTTATAATTTGAATTATAGTTATACTACTGAGTATGAAATACTTAGCGTACGGTTGTTTTCGTGCGCAGGTTAGTAGAAATTAAGGTCCTGATTCCGCATCTAGATCGATCCCGACCTCAGTATAAACTCGGTGATGTAATTCTCCTCTTTTGGTAAAAGTGGCATGTACTAGGTGTTGTATAGGTTACATGTATATGCTTATAATGTTGGTTGTAAATATATATATATATATATATTATATTTTGATATTAGTTTAAAAAATTGGTAAAGAGTATATTATAAAATTTGGTATTATGTTTGAATGAAAAAAAAATGAATAAAATTGTTTGTAAATTTTGAATAATATTAAGAATGTTTAATTATTGGATTAATATGTTAATGGAATGATTATGATTTAGGTAAATTTGAGTATAAATTGTTCTAGTTGCGGTTTGAAATTACAAGGAAGGTTAGATGTTTGTAAATGGGGTTATATCGCGTTCGAAAAAAAAATTTACAAAAAAAAATCTACGGAGCACCAAAATAAGTCCCAATTCCCTTCTAATACGTGTTTTGAGCCTCGAGGGTTCAATTAAGGAATTTTATGATTATTTTAGAGTATGTTCATTAATTATTTATTGATTATTTGTAAGTTGTCCGATATGTCTGGTAATACCCTGTTACCTTGTTCCGACGACGATTTAGGGTTAAGGGGTGTTACAAAATTACTCCGGTGTCGCTTGACATGTCGGCGACACCATTAATTTTTTACTAGAGACAATATAAATACACATGCAATATAATACTGGTGTCGCTGATTGCTCACGCGGCACCAAAGCAAAATTATTTTTTTATACTTTGCAATCATCAACTTAATCATTGTTGCTATGGGGAGGTTGATGTCGTCGATTGCTCAGGTGACTTGTTTTATATTGTGCATTTTGCCTATATTCGTAAATAATGCATTCCTTATCCTATTTCAATATTTCATTTTTTTTTATATTATTTAGGTAAAAAAACCCAAGAATTTCCACATTATGAGTGCATTTTTTTTGAAAGAGTGATCCATGTCTTTGATAATAATTAATTTTCTTGTGAATATAATTTTTTATTGAGAATTATTTTCCTTCCGTCATGAGAATATAATTTATGTAAATAATTGTAGGAAAGTAAATTTTACATACAGTTGAAAGTTAAATTTTCTTTTTATCATTTTTATTAAGCTTCATATTTTTCATACAATATTAAAAATTTTATCGTAGTGTATACATGTGTAAATCATATATTTAAACCATAAGTGTACATTAACAACATATAATAAACAATGACACATAAAGTTTGAAATTAATAATAATAATAATAACAACACATATGTAAGGTTTGAAAAATATGTAAGTTAATTTTAAATTTATCTAGTTTTCTATCATCCAAAAAAAATTATTCACAAGTAAAAATGTCTAATTTAATTTAAGGATTCAGGATGACACTGATCGGATCCGTGGCGCAATGGTAGCGCGTCTGACTCCAGATCAGAAGGTTGCGTGTTCGATTCACGTCGGGTTCAATAGTCTGATCCAAATTTTTTTGCCTCTTCGGATATGGGAGCTATGCAGTATGCAAAAGAGTAGGAGGCTCAAGTATAATTGCTGGTCTTTCTGGATTTATGTTACTTCGTTTTTGAAAAATCTTGAAAGCTTGTCACTTATCGGTGATGTTAGGAAAAAGAGATGATTCAGATGAAGCGGGAGGGTTCTATGTGAATCCTGAATCTAAGCTTTCGTTTATCATTCGAATCCGTGGTGTGCATAATTATTGTGCCATTACATTGGTATGAATAAGGGCAGAAGCTAAAAAATTATTTTAAGGGGTCTAAAATTAAGTTGTATATTTTTACGATAGTAAAATATAATTTTATCATTTAATATTTATATCTTTATAATTTTTAAAGGATTAAATTAAATTTTTTATCATTTTTAGGAGAGTCAAAGTACAATTTTACATTTATTAATTTAAATTTTTATAAATTTTAAAAGGATCTAAATGAAAAATTTTCCATCTAAAACAAAGTTTATTTTATTCTTTCTTCGTCTTCCTGTATTCATAAAATTTTCTGTAAAGGATTATTATATATATATATGTTATTTATAGAAATTGATGTTATTATTATACAAAGTTCAGTGCTCAGTGGACTATATATTTTCGTCAATGCAAAATACTAGTATTTATTGGACTTCAATATATACTTTAAATTTATTTATTGATAACTCTTTTATATATTAACATATACAATTGGGTCAAATTAAAACCTTAAAAAAATAACATGGTTACTTATCTTGCTGCTTTCGTTAATTTCTCATGATTTCATTTATAACTTGTGCACCAAAATGTAATATGTTAGTTTAGAAAAAAAAATTTCTTTCTTACCCGTGACATTTTAAAAAAACTTGTTTTCTAATAAAAAAATTTGGAACGACCCTTAAAAGTATTGTTGTCCATGTTGGGAGTGTGACACTGTTAAAGTTGTGTGACTCGAATCTCATCATAGACCATGTCGCACATGTAGAATTCATATAACATTACACTTCTTCTATTTGACATTTATTAGAATAGGGTTTTCCAACTTAATTCTTTTTGTATCATTCGGTTTTCAACATTAGTGAATTTATCATCCTCTATCCAAAATTTTTTTCCCTAAAGAATTTTCACTTTGTAATATTCAATTATCATTATCAACGTTTATTATAACATATACAAAGGAGACCATTACATTATTGTAGATGAAAGGATTGGTTGGTAAATCAAGATGTTAAATAGATCATTATTTTCATCCATAACATGAAAATAATTAGATTCTCTTAAAAAGATCATTGTTCGAAATCGATACCAACAATTACAATAAAACTTTCCTCCATGAAACTAAATATCTTCTATTGCCTATAGATTGGTCTCACATCATTGGGATTTGGATTCATACATTGATCATTCCTTTTTATATCTTTATATATGAATTCCAATTTACACAAAGCTTTGTTCAAACTAATCATTTTCTTAATATTGGTCTTTGATGAGTTGAAATCAAAAGTCGTGTAACCTTACATTTCAAAGTCTGTATTTGGAGCCAATGGAGGATACTTAGTCTTCGATATTCGTGAAGCTTTCGTGGAAGGAGATTTGGAAATGGAAGGGCTCTTCTTTTTTCGCTTTTGTTTCTTAGTAACATTGGGAAGATCTGTGCAAGAACGATTTCTCGTCATCTCTCTTGCAGGTTGAGATCCCACAGATAGGTCAACACCTATAACAAAAATAATAATTAAAGGTTGGGAATGATCCAAGCATTCATTATGTATAAAGGAAAACAAGGTAGGTTTAGAGAAAATGTGCCTTTGGAGGAGGATGTTGAAATAAATATAGGATTAGAAACTCTAGAGTTGCGGATTGGTATTGCTGTTGACTCAAGGCCTGTGTTGAATTCATTCATCTGTGATGAATTACAGGTCAAGCAAATAATTAAGAGATGAATACAACATAGCTTGCCCATACAGATTTTAGTTTCTGAATATTGAATCAAAAAGGATTGAACATACCCAACTGGGTGCAGCGTCGGAAGAGCTATCCAAACCAATGTGTGCCACATGCTTAACATCTGTGGGGTTCCCAATTTCCATCTCTCGCTCTTTCACAACTACAACAACAATCTCACCTCAGTTTGAAAGCACAATAATACCAAACTAACCTAGCAAAAACATGCTCAAATGCTCAACAGGGACTCACCAAAGATATTGGACATGTATTTCAAACCTTTGCGGATGCCTTTGATGGCAGACATGATGTTGGGGCAGTTGAAAGAGTGATGGAATGTTGAAGGAACCTTTTGGTAAATGTGGAGAGATTGTGCTTTTGCTGCTTTAAGGCCAAAAAGAAAAAGGTTGGTGAATGTTGATTATCAGAGCTATAGCAAATTATGATAATAAAGAGATATGTTTTATAGTTTACCTATAAAATGTGGTGAGTACAATAGCTGGAAGATTTACGAGAGAAGCATTGATCCAAAGTTCCGTTCTTCATCTTGTAATTGCTATCACTTTTGATGAACGGTCAAGAAAAACATGCAAAGGAAAGTAATCAAACGACCCTTTCCAGAGAAACAAACAAGGGAAGGGAAAATGAGAAAGAAAATGAAGGGAAAGTGGGGTTCTGAAGGTGAGATTGAGATATTGGGTATTGAAATACAGATGAAACGGAAAAGAATCGGGTGGTAGCTTTGTGACAATTAGTTGTTGTGGGGATTTATTGTTTTGATCGAGTGATATTCTAATGTCCTGTTGAGGCTACTTTGTAAGAAAATGTTAAGTATTGTTTTTCTTAAAATGCGGGTAAAATCTAGAAGCTTTTGGGGAGAGAGAGAAGAAGAAGAAGAAGAAGAAGAAGGATTCTTAGATTATTCTTTTGCAGTTCATGAACAACTGTTTCAGTTTCGATTGTAGTCGTAACATAATTTTGTTTAGTTTTACTAGAAGAAATTGTCAACATTAAAAGGAATAGAAATTGTTACCATCACTATTGTCAGGGGCTAATCTGTCTTGAATTTGGATTTTGACCGAATTTAAAAGAGCTTGCAGATTCGTAGATTTAACTCAAAGATAAAATTCGCAGGGTAAGTTCGCCATTATGGCGAATCAAATTCCCTGCTGCGAAGTTTCATGGACTCAAAGCCATATGAACACGTGATCAGTTTAAAGTAGAGTACGTGTCTACATGCGTGGAACCTATTTAAATTGTACTATCAATGAACAGTATCATATCATATAAATAGAAAAATCACATCATCTGGAGCACACAATAAAAATTACTCAACAAAAATCATGAATTTTTTTATAGGTCGACATAAATTTTACACATTTAGTAATTTTTTAAATTATATTTAAATAAAAATACTTTGATAATTTCATCTTCTATTTTGCAAAAATTAACAAGTTAGTCTTTCTAATTCAACTTACAAAATTTAGTCGGGGGCGAATCCGAGGATGGCAAGGACCTTGGTCTTCGTAAAATGGAAAAAAATTAATTTAGATCTTTGGAAGCTTTTAAAATTTTAAATTAATAAAGATAAAATTGCACTTTGACCTCTTAAAAATGATAAAATTTTGATTTAATCTTTTAAAAATTTCATTTTTATTATTGTAAAAATTATAATTTAATTTCGCTTCCCCTAAAAAAAATTTCTAGCTTCACTCCCTGAATTTAGTCCTCGTATTTTAAGAAAATTGGATACTTAATTCAATTGAGTAATATTGTTAAACATTTTCATTAAATGGTTAACCTAAAAAATGAAGAGATAAACAATTTATACGTAAAGAATTCACAAAAATAAGTAATTTAACATTTTATATGCAACAAGTTAACAAAAAGTTGCAATTCAACTTCACATATTCATCGACATTACTACTCATTTTTAGTAAAGTAAAGCACTAAGTTGTAAATTTCCTTAAAGCAAAAGAAAGAAATTTAAATAAATCATTTGAAAATCTAAACATCTAATTCGCCAAGTTGAAACCCTAAACCACCTCTTTTCTAAGATTCAAATAACCAATCAATTCATGAATAGTTCAATCTTAATTATCTATAAAAAGACAAAACTCAAAATACTTTTATTTGATTCATCAAACAGGAATGTATTGAACAATTTTAATCAAATTTTCGTGCCGCCCGCATCTTTGAAAGTGATTTTGGTTTTTGATGCAAATGTCAATTCTTGGATGGAAATTTTAGCCTCTTGCTTTCAAATTTCTTCTATTGTTTGACAATGGAGCTGGTGAATTCGTGTAATGTTGACTACGGAAGATTATGCTTAACTTACAAATATACAAAGAAAAAATTTAAAAATAAACATCGAAAATTTGTCTTCTCTTCTTCGCCTCGTCAATTTAGAGTGGATTTGGATAGACGGTGTGGAGCGTTAAATTTATTTTTTATCTTACGTTACAATATCACTAAGTATCTAATTTTATCGTCACTGTTGTTCCCATCCAAACGCACCCTTATAAGACTTAAAACGCATTCTTTACAACTAAAATCACTCGTAGAATTCAACTCTTGTTCAAAGCAATCCTTTAATTAAACAACAGGAGTTTCGTCTCAATGAAAGCAATTAAAGGTATAATGTATGAAATGATTACACACAAATCAAAAGTACTTCATGATTATATTTTCTCAATGAAAGAAAATGATAGCTATCATTAAGTAGGATTTGTGAGAGTTTCTCATGGTGGATCATTTGTCATCATTGGACAAATTAAGTTATAGAATTAGAAAGATTCAACGGATTAGATAAAAGTAATTTTCGTAATATTTGAATACAAATTTATAAATTGGTTTTAAATTTGAATTCCTTTATGGAATAATATTTAATATATTGTCGGCATATGAATAATAACATAACAAATCATCATTAAATTTAGGGATAAATCTCAAAATTATACTTTGTGAAATTGTATGCATGAAATTTTAATTTTATCCAATTCTAACAAATTAGTAGCATCATTTTATATTTATATATTGGATGTAAAAATAATTATATTTATCTAATATAAAAATATATCGATGTATTTATTTTTTTAAAATATGTATGGTTGAATCAAGATTAAAGTTTCATGTACACATTTGAACCATAATCAAAGTTTCTTGCGTATAGTTACACCAAATTAAAATTCATGTATCAAATTTCATATTGAATTAAAGTTCATGTATAATTTTGAGATTTATCCCTTAAGCTTGTTTATGTACTATTATACGAAATCAAATTTGAATTAAATAAACTATCATTCAAATATTAAAATCAAATAACAATCTAAATTTAGCAAGTAAAAGAAATAAAAATATTCAGTTCACTATTTACGAAAGGGGTTAACAAATGTACTATAGAAATATAAGAAAATATTTAAAAAATCAAATACTAACCCTAAAAAAAGTTGCAACATAAAATATCAAATATTCAAACCCATTAGTCAAAAGTGTTTACTCTATACCCACAATGAAAGATGGGACCGTAGAAATTACATGCATGTATGGAAGTGTTTTGCTCACACTAGTCTTCGCTTTTTCTGGGTCGGGGGGTGACTGAGAACATGCTCAAATCTTTTGTTTTTCAACGAATGGCTAAATAGGCAAAACTTTGATTGAACGTTTAATCCAAATCAAATGGTATGAAATGTCCGAATTAATGTTATCTCAATGCTTCCCTTTTCTTGTTTGTTTAGTAATTAATACGATTAAAGAGGTTTGAACCAATCCGTTAACTTTTGTTTTTGGCTAAGAAAAAACAGGGAATCATGCTGAGAATGTCTACCACTTGAAGATCCAAGCGGGGATATTATATCCTCATATAACATTGGATTCATCCTCCACATGCTGGAATTCACCATTAAAAAAACCTAAAGTAAATCTTACCATAACTTTAAATTTATTAAATTATACGTATAAAAATGGACTGAATTAAATACTGAAACCAATAATGTTAACTTTGAGAAAACGTATTTTTTTTCTTCAACTAGTATTTGCATCTAATCATGATGTTCAATGGCGGACTGCATGGTGTGAACAGACATGAAGAATCCGAGGGCTTTCATTTAGGACGAGAGATGGGGATTCATTTTATGTTGATTTGTGAAACCTTGATTTGTTTTCACAGAAGTTAGTGAATTGAGTACAACAGCAGACTCTTGTTCAAAGCTATCCTTTAATTAAACAACAGGAGTTTCGTTGAACCAGAAAACTCATGTTACAGTAAAAGGGATGAAAGGAAGCCTTCATTTATTCTAAACGAAAACAGTTGACGTCGAAAGAACTCAAGCCTAGCTAATTTATTTTACAGCCCTTCAGTAAATGTGACTCCAGTAGGTTTCAACCATGATCCTCCTTGAATAAGCTCAGCCACAGTGAATTTCTTGGCCTCTGCTGCACTGGTAATGACACGATAGCCAGGCCATTTCACTCGCTTGCTAGTTCCAGCTCCAGGTCCCTTGTTCATGTACTCCCCGTAGTATAGTGTCTTCAGTGCGAAATCCCCGGTCCAAACTGACCACCCTGATGGGTCAATATGATCACCAATGTTTGATTGCATAACAACAGTTCTTGAATACTCCTTCCAGGGACGCCCCAAATATGACTTGAAGGACCCTTTCACTGCCTCAAGATCAGAACTTGCTATTATATTACAGCTTTGGATCGAAGTACCCGTGTTTTGGTTCGGGTCTATTCTGCCTTGGGCTGTAACCATGTTTGATTGCTTGTCCATCGGCTTCCGGACCACCAGATTGCAATTCTGGAACACCACTGCTGCATCACCAAATATGAAGTCCACTGTGCCAGTAATGTCGGAATCTCTATAGAATTGGCGGTTGGAGTGTGTGTAAAGTGTGTCTTGGTAGGCATCAATCTTGCACCGGTTTATAACCGATTGATCGGCTCCGACACGAAGGGCCACTGCTTGATGCTTTTGTGGCCCTGCTGTGTTTTGGAACCAGATGTCTTGGGCCATAAACCCATCACCACCAGCAGCTGTTTTAGCACCAAGGTCATAAAATATTTATCAGAGAAATATCAATTAAAGATATAGCTATATTCTAGTCATGAAGGGTGAGATCTTTACCAACAGTGGCTGATCTGAAGGTGGTAGATCCATCAACAACATTTAGGCTGCCGGTGATAATGGTCGATTTCATGCCATCACCAACAATCATCAAATTCTTCTTGTTCTTTCCTATCTCAACATTTTCTTTGTAAGTACCTTTCTTCACATAGATTATGTACCTGGTCTTGCTTTTTTCTGGTGCTGCTGCAACAGCTTCCCTTAATGTCTTGTAATTGCCACTCCCATCTTTGGCCACCACAACGTTGGCGTTGATTTCATTAGGCAAAGATTGTAACAGCTTCCGATCCTTGATGCTGACCCATGATGGGAATCCATCAATCAATGGATCAATAAGTTTTGTTTTCCTCGGTGAAAAAGAAACAAAAATGGCCAGTGAAGTTCTTGCCCTTGATATCAGGTCATTGAGCCCTGGCTCCATAAGCGTCCGAGCTGACCCTTCTAGGCCATCCAAGCATGTGACATGGTTAGTGAGTACACTACTTAACCATGCGTGAGCATTTGAATGGGAAGTGGCATCTTGTTTTTCAACAGC
This sequence comes from Kokia cookei, assembly GCA_039519145.1. Classification (NCBI taxonomy): domain Eukaryota; kingdom Viridiplantae; phylum Streptophyta; class Magnoliopsida; order Malvales; family Malvaceae; genus Kokia; species Kokia cookei. The sequence goes on from CM076903.1 coordinate 54,466,414, forward strand.
CACCATGGAATCCATGATCCTATCCATGGATGACTCCATTAACTCCATGCAATCAGCCAAAGCTGCTTGCTCTCCAGGATTGTTGATCCGATGCTTGAACTTGTTGGCCACATTAATGGCATTTTGCATACGAACTTTGGATTGCTCTAAGAAGGCTTGCAGCAGATCACCAGCATCCTTCATTTTCAAGGTGGTGTTTGATGCCATTTCTGACAGCAAAACTGAACATGATTTCTGGTCAACAGCTCTCTCACAAAACCGATATGGAAGAGCCGTATCAGAGGAGCTAAATCTAACTAAACGAACACTAACCAAAGCAGCTGAGCATATTATAGCAACCAAGGTGAAAAATAGGAGGAGAATCCTGGTATAAGAGGTTTTGGATTTGTCTAATAGAGGCTGATGGGGAGTGGCCATAATTGGTGAGTGAGCCTGATCTGCTTAACCTGGAACTACTTGGCTCTTGTGTCATATCATCCTTAAATAAGCAATACCTGACTTAAGTATGGGTTTTTTTCAATCAAAGCACTTACTAAAAGCAATTAAAGGGACAATGTATGAAATGATTGCACACAAATCAAAAGTACTTTATGATTATATTTTCTGAATGAAAGAAAATGATACCCATCATTATGTAGGATTGGAGAGAGTTTCTCATGGTGAAAGGTTGAATGGGTTAGATAAATGTAATTTTTGTTACATTCAAATATTAAAATCAAATAACAATCTAAATTTATTAAGTGAAAAGCTTAAAAATATTAAGCACACCTCGACACTAAAATTAGAAGTTGAGAAATATCTTATTAGGAATATAGAAAAGAAAAGAAAAAAAAAAAAACATACTACTAATGAATTAAATACTAACCCTTAAAAAAGTTACAACATAAAAAATCAAATATTCAAATTCATTAGTCGAAGGTGTTTACTCCATACCCGCGATGAGAAATCGAACGATAGAAATTACATGCTAATGGAAATGATTTGCTGACATAAATTTTTGCTTTTTCTGGGTCGGGGGGTGACTAAGAACATGCTCAAATCTTTTGTGTTTCAACGAATGGCTAAATATTCAACCCATTGTTATCATTAATTGGCAACTTAACAAGGAAAGGCAAAACTTTGATTGAAACGTTTATTCCACATCAATGTCAAAATATAACATACAGATGGTATGAAATGTCTGAATGTTATCTCAATGCGATTAAAGAGCTTTCAACTAATCCATTTACTTTTGTTTTTGGCTAAGAAAAAGCAGGGAATCATGTGACAATGTCTACCACTTCAAGATCCAAGTGGGGATGTTATACCCTTACATAACACTGGGTTCATCCTCCATGTGCTGGAATCCAACATTAAAAAACCTAAACAACTTTAAATTTATTAGATTATACGTATAAAAATTGACTGAGTTCAGTGTTGAAACCAATAATGTCAACTTTGAGAAAACGCATTTTTTTAATTCAACTAGTATTTGCATCTAATCATGATGTTTCTTTACATTTTATCTTTTTTCTTTTTCAATGGTCGGCTGCATAATGTGAACAGACCTGAAGAATCCGAGGGCTGTCATTTAGGACGAGAGATGGGGATTCATTTTATTTTACATTTTAACCTAAATCAAATTCAAACAAATCACATGACCCAAAGAAATTTAGTGTGGTTTTGGATGGACAATGCGGTTCGTTTAGCTTAATTTTTTGTCTCACACTATGATATTTAATCTTACTATTACCATTACTTTTACATTAACATAGGTAAATACACTGTCTATCCAAACTCACACTTAAAAAGATGGGGTCCGATTCACCTATAAACCAAATTCAATTTTAGTGTTTTAAGGCAATCATACTAGCTTGAATATATAAGTTCAACAATGTCTATATATTGGAGACTTGGTTATTTGTTTCAGGCATGAGTGAAGAAAGTACTAATTTATTCGATAGAGGAACTTATTTTTAGTGCATATTATTATTGGACAAAAACGGTTAGCAAACACATATAAATACAAATATTTATATTAAATACAATATTTGAATAAATAATATAAACAAACATTTATATTTATGTAAAAATTAGATCTAAACCAAATAAATTAAATAAATATTTATATTTAATTAAAAACATCACATCTGAAAAACAATTAAATAAACAATATCTGAAAAACCAAAAATCGAATAAGGAACCGAGTTTTACTAGATGTTGAGGCATGTTTTTACAATTTTCTTAAGACAGATTCGCCTATCTCCTAGGATAAAACAAGATGATCGCGGAAGTAATACCTCTGCAGTGATCAACAAACAAGCTTTACCTTCTTCTATCATTGAAACGTTTGAAATTTGGAGAGAAAATAAAAAAATTTTTGAGAGGGAAAATAAATCCATTGTATGTCTCTAAAGAACTCTGTAGTATTCTTTATGCTTTTATGAGCATTCAATATGGAGGAATTTTGGAAATTTCAATGAATAAATATACAAATATGCATTAAAGGAGACTTTAAATCAATTTGAATAGAATCAAATCAAATCTGATTGAAATAAAATTAAATTGATATATTTTTCCTTTTAAAACAAATTCTGTATAATATCTGTCGAGCAAAAAAACTAAATTACGTATTGTGCGAATATTTACGGGCTAGACCGATTTGGACATTTCACCCAACCCATGTTGTGCAAGTGCGCCCCAACCTCAATGGGTTTGGATCTACATCTCTTGCGCACGAGGTAAAGCTTTAAGCTTAGTCATTCAATAATCTTTTAGTGGGTTTTCATATATATATATACATATCCTACACTTGTATTTAACTAATGTGATATCTAAGCTTTTTTTTTCCTCAACATTATTCACAAGTGTTTTACTTTGAGCATTAATTTCTCATTCATCACTCATCCATTTTGAGTATATGATATACCGTTGTAAAGGTCTCATGGAGTAAAATATAAAACCATAATTTTATGATTTAACCCCCCACCTTTACCTATCGAGAATATGCCTCAAAGTTACTAAAAATACATTTTTTCCAACAACCATTTTGATCAGTTTGTGACTAAGCTTATAAGGGGAAAAGACTTGGTACGACAGTGAATTTAGATAAGTGCATAAAAGCGAGTTGAACTTAAATCAAGTCTTGTACGATTGAACGATAATAGATTACCTTTTGAGAAAGGCTCCGCAAACATAAGAAATTTTGAATTACGCAATTAATACGTATATTCATTGTTTTATTTTTCAATTCTAGATGTCCCGTTAATTGCAACTCACAATACAATTAACTAGCAAATCAGCACTAACATTTAGCATCGGAGTTAGACAGCAGAGAAAATTGGTGAAGATCATGTTGTTGAATTGTTGAGACAGAATGCAGTTCAAACTTCAAATCCCTTATGCTCGACAACTTCAACTACACCTACAAGACAGCAAGTATGAAGGTGCTTATTAAGTCCATAGATAAGAAGGCAAGGAGTGCTTACTTGTTAGGATCCGCGAACTACAAATGTTAATGGTGTAAGGACACCCAGGCTAGAGACTACTTGGACCATAGCGGAGGAAAAAAAATATAAAATGAAATTCCAAAAATATACCATAAATTTCTTACAATTTTTAATAAAATTTTAAAATTTTCTAAAAATCTAAAATTTAAAAAATGCTTTTTTTTTTTTTTAAATTATGAATTTTTTTAAAAAAAATTTTGGAAGTTTCACGTACTTAGGATTTTTTAAAAATATTTTTTTTTTATAATTTTCAAAAATAAATTATGATATTTTTTAGTTTTTATGATTTTCTAAGTTTTCATTTTTTTTTTTGGGATTTTTTATGATTTTTTTTTTTGGATCCTTGATGATTTTTTAATTTTGTTTAGGTATTTTTTTTTTTTTACACATGACAATATGTCATTGGTTGATTTAATTTTTTTTAACAAAAACCGTTAAAAGTGACTAACTTGAGTGACGGAATGAAAGTAGGAGGGCGAAGTGGCTAGAAAATTAGTAAAAGGGCCAATGTGAGTATTTTAGTATAGTGCAAGGGACAAAAGTGGTATTAAGCCAAAGAAAAGTGCTATGAAATTTGCTTCCTTGTTGCAATTAAAGAAGAAAGTACCATTGAGAATCTACATGAGCAATTCACCTTCTCACTAAAAACTTCAATAGAGCATTCAAGAAGCTATCAAGGAAGGGCGAAGGATTTAAGGGAGGTCCTAGCTTGAGGAAAGGGAAAAGGGAAAGTTGAAGCCATTAATGAGGAATACCCCAAAGAGAAAAAGAAAGGCATCTAGTATCTTGAATGCTAAGGATATGACCACATACAAGCTAAGTGTGCTAGGAGATCCTTACCGGTGGGAGAAGAGAACCAAGCAAAGGTAGACTGGAGTATATATACACAAGCGATGAAAATTAGGTGATTGATGTCAAACCTGAAAGTTCCAAAAAAGCATGAAGTTATTCACACCGAGGTACTTAGGATGTGAGGCATGTCATTATTGTGGTGTCCCAGGGCATATCAAGCCTAGATGTTACAAGTTGCTACAATTCATCATGAGAAAGTAATTGTTGCATCCCTAGTTACAATTGACGTAAGGCAAAAGTTGAAACTAAAATAGAGGAGAATAGATAATAATAATAAAAAAATAAAAAAAAAGTTTCCTGGTTGCACCCCAGTCCTTGAAGACTTCCATCGAGCATATTTGGTACTTACATAACACATGTTTCAGGCATATAATGGGAAGCAAAGACTATCTGGAAGAATTCCAAGAAAACCATGATCAACATAAGCTAACTTTATGACCAAGGCATGTTGGTGAATTTTACCAAGGAAAGCTTCAAGGTGATTGACAAATATAAAGAGCTATCATAGGGAGAGCTAGAACAATTGATAACTGTTATAGGCAGGTAGAGCTAGTCAAAATGTTATGTCTTTATATATATATATTTTTTTTTTACTCACAATTTAACATTTTTTTTATTTTAAGTTTATATATAAGGCAGAATTCAACAAGTGACTCCAACGGAAAAGAAGATGTTGTTCATCCTAGGGGTTTCGGGTTCAAATGCTTGTGTGTGTAAGATGTGTGTGCCTTATCAAAAGATTAAAAAGGTATGAACAGATATTATCATATAATTACACCAGTATATTAAAAAAAATTTATGCACAAGGCATATTGGTTATTATTAGTTTTAATTGTCATTGTTTATTATGAAGTGTGTTCTAAATAAGTAATTTTCGCACAGATCAGCGTGTGATATGACCTCTAATATAAATGATTTTCTTTTTTTATCATTAAAATTTACGACAGTTGACATCAACCGATTTGTTTCCTGTACTCAACCGCTAGTTTCTTTACTCAAATGTCTCCGGCGTTCAAACTTCAAAATGGAGGAAGCTAGTAGAAAGAAGAAACTCATTATCCAAAACATGGTGATGATCCACAAACGCTTTCCCGACAAACTCAGTTTGTTCTTCCACTGCCTATCCATCTCTCTACTCAAAAAGGTTACTGTCACTCCATGCCATGGATAATGAATATGCAATAAAGAGAGTTGACACCACTGCATTTATAGGCAAAGTTGCATGGGAATTGTAATAGCATAAAGGGTTAATGTTCCCTGAAAAAGTTACCATCATCAACCCGGAAGGGGCTTAGATTTAGCCATTTAGGTCACATTTCAGAGCCTTCACCGTAGCTATATCTTCAACCAGTTAACACCAACAACATCCATAATTATCACAAAATTCACAGGAACAAGCTCTGAAAACCAAGATTCTTAGGAGTTATAGTAAGTATTTGCTTAACAAAATCTTTCTTCATAATCACCCAATCACCCTTAACAGAGGGCAACATTGAATGATCTTCAGCACAACTCAAAAGATTATTGACCAAGTTAATCACCTTTCAAAGCCTTAACACTACATGAAATACTGTTGACCGAGTTGATCAACAGGCAAAACTTCAAATATAAAATCCACCGCATTCCATGCAAGAAAACAAATCAACAGTTACAACGACAAAGAAATAACAAGAAATTTTCCATTGCCCAGCCAATTTGAACAACCCAGGGAACTACAGGCATACAACAAGATGAACCCAAAACAAATAACTCTGGGGAAAGAAATATAATGAGCAAGTTTTACATAAAATTTCCCTACTGCTCCTCTTAAACAGTTTGCTGGAACATAAACCTGTTTCTTGGATTATCATACGCTACATGGAGCATAAGCCATAAAAAATAAGGCCTTCAGAGTTACTCTGCAGTCACTAGGAAAGGATATTTACCACTCTAGAACTAGATGAGACAATTGATCATCAAACACCTTAAGTTTTAACATGCGACCGACATGAAAAGACCATAAACTTTGGTATGTGATGCCAAACTTGGGGAACTTAGACCTAAACAACTCTAACAAGAGTCAGGAAAGGTAATTATGAGTGAAAGGCTTGAACTAAACTCAGCCATTAAAGCTTAGTCTGAGAAGGATCATGTAACTCAATACTAACAAACATCTGATAGTCCTGCTACCAATCCAAAAAGCCTCCAAGATTTAACCCAGATTCAGCATCATCGTCAAAGGGGCTTAAATATAGTTCTAAAGTAAATGAAGAAGATACCTATATGATTAACCTTTTCAAACCTAAACTATAACTCTCATATTCCACATGACCACTTTGCAGCTTACAATGTGAAATCCTACAAGATTATTGGTGCACAAAAGTAGAACAAGTATAAACAGAGAACTAAGGGAAGCAAATTTAATCCTCCATAAGATTACACCCTATGCGTATAAGCTTTCATTCATAAACTAAAGAAATGATCAAAGCTAAACATGTAAAACAAAGAATCTCTGAGAAATTTAGCACAAAAAACAGAGCTAACTGGATGCATAAATGTGGAATACTATAATTAACATTAGAAAATATTTTAGCAAATGCATTTTTCATGGATGTCAACTTATAACAGATTAACGTTCTATAAGCTCAGTATTTTGCCCAAAGTACATTAAAACATCTAAAATTGATATCAAATTCTCAACTGAATCGAAACCATAGTTCAAATTATAGCAGCCTAAAAATAAAAAAAGATAATGCCTTCAGTTCCAACTGGAAGGCCAGAATCCATGAATCCCATATCCAGTCTTCCAATTGTCCAAGAAAATCACTTTCTGCACCGCCCAAAAAGAAACGCAATTCGCAAAAACCATGGCCACACGCTTGGCTTTCGCGTTCTTAACATAAACAAGCAAATGGGTAACGAAAGCTAGCAATAATCCCACTATTGTATAAAGAAAACCCACCGCGAATCCTTCCGCCCCAAGCTGCATCCCCGATCCTTGGTAAAAGAAAATCAATTTGTTGGGATCGTTCCTATCCACCAAAAACATCGGCATTTTCCTTATTATATTATGCATTGCACCTGAAACGCTGAAAAAATAAATAAAAACGGCGCCGGAAAGCCAAATCTTGGGATCGTGCAAGAGTGTTTCCCCGGCGAAGATCTTTTTAGCGATGAACGGAGAAGAGATCAACAAAAGGGCAACGATCAGACCCATTTGAGTTTTCGAGAGAATGGGAGGACGATGGATGGGACCAACGGTGAGTTTAGTTCTGGACTCAACGAATTCGGCCATCGACTCAGCCAATCGAGAAAAATCGCCCTGGTCCATCTGTTCCGACTCATCTTTCAACGATTTTGCGGTGGGGCCAACGAGGCGCATGTGGGGAAGGGAGTTGACGCCGAAGAGCTGGAAAGAAGATTGAGATTCGCGGAACTCGATGTCGGCGAAGAAGAGCTTGGTGTTGGAGTTGTTGTGGTTGGAGATGAAGGAAGAGGCGACGAGGGCGAACTCTTGGCGGAGCTCGCGGAGGTGGAGTTCGGTTTTGTCGTGGAGCTGGGTGGCGTCGAAGAAGATGAGGATAGAGTAAGGGCGAGGGGTTTTGGGGGAGGTTAGGAATTTGGCGATGGTTCGGTCATCTAAGTGGATGATTCCTGATTTGGATTCGGACTGAAGGGCGCGGAGATCGGCTACCAGTTCAAATTCAGATTCAGATTCAGATTCAGCAGTGGAAATGGCAAGGAATAGAGAAAGGATGAAAAAGGAGAGTAAGAAGAGATACGCAGAATTGGAAGGTATAGCCATTTCCTTGCTTAGCTTTCGGATTTGGGGATTGGCGACAAACAGCTTCGGTCTTACTTTTCTCCGGTTTTAACGTTCGTCTGGACAAGATGACTTTGACGAGTTGACTGACTTGACCTCGAGTTCCGGTTCAGCGACGTCGTTTCAGTTAGGCCCATGTCCAGCTCAAAATGGGCTCTTCTGAATGGACTTTGATATGAGCCAGCTCTAAGCTTTCAAAAAGAAAAAATGACAGCTGTGGGATTTGAACCCACGCCCTTTCGGACCAGAGCCTAAATCTGGCGCCTTAGACCACTCGGCCAAACTGTCTCTTGTTGTGCTGTCTTGTCTTAAAGTAAATTAATTATATTTAAAGTCAAAGCTGGTGATGGACCAGTTTGACAGCTAGAAGCCTATACGACCTACAAGTAACTAGCAATAAGCTGATGAGCGGTGAAGTAATAGCTGTTTTTCACGTGCATAATCAACTTGCAAAGTCAGTGTTTTTTTTATTCATGTCCAGAATTTGGTTAAATTTTTATTGTTAATGGATTAAATAATTTTATTTCTTCAAAATATTTATAAAATATGTTCTGAAACTTTTTTTTTTTTGGACCCCTTTACGGTATCGTATTAATTTGTTGAAATGTCTTCATATTAGGCATCGACAGTTGCATATGATCTGCTTACTTCATTAAATCCATACTTTGGCATTCACTTCCAGTCCACCAAAAATGCAGCTTGTTGTGGGACCTTATGACCCCTAAAAATGGTCCTCCATTCCCTATAACCATGTGCTTCACCACCTCTCCAATCAAACTACATAACTTAATAATCCAAGGTTTATGCATTTTACAGATTAGCATGTCTGCTCAGGTTTACCAATAAAGCAGCCTCTGCTTTTTCTGCTTACAAAAAAGGAAAACTTTGTTTTTAATTAACTCCATTTTTACCTAAAGTTGATGATTAAAGTGAGATTAATTTGCTTTAATTCAAAGTTTAAGCTGATTGTTGGTCCCCAGTCCCGACCGCCAAATCCAGTGGTGAAACCCAAGATTTTCTGTGATTTTTTTCAAGACACCCTGCATTTCTTTATACTGCCAATTCTAATTGGAGGGCAGCCTGGCATTTCATTTATGTTCTCCATGGATCATTTATCTTACTTCATTTCCCTAAATTATCCTTCCAGACTTTGCAATTTGCATGATTTCTTGGATGGGTATATTGGTAACATCATCCATTCATAGACAAAAATAAGCCTTGGTTTATTGGTGTGCCGCTTCACACATAATCGCATCAAGCGTCCAGATTGAATGCTCATATATTTACCTCTCAAGATCCAGCAGAGAAGAGAGATCTCATCTTCTTCTTCTGAAAACAACACTTTGGGTCAACAAAATGGAGAAAAGGGTGCTCTTCATTGCAGTTCTAATATCTGCGTTTTACTCTTCATCTGAAGCAGCTGATTCACAAACTTCTTTTGAAGATAACTTCAGTATAATGTGGTCTGAAGATCATTTCAAGACCTCTGAAGATGGTCAGACCTGGTACCTCTCCTTGGACAAAGAAACAGGTTTGATACAATTTGATTGCGTTGAACAGTTGTGTTCAGTTCTAATAACTTGCTTCAAATCCAGGATTTTAATCTGTCTCTATCTGCTTCTAGGTTGCGGGTTTCAAACCAAGCAAAGATACAGATTTGGGTGGTTTAGCATGAAACTGAAGTTGGTCGGAGGTGACTCAGCTGGCGTTGTAACAGCTTACTATGTATGTTTTCCCGACAGTTGTTCAAATATTTTGTAACATAAGCAGTAGCTGAAGTTTAAAGGGTGATGCAGATGTGTTCTGAGAATGGGGCAGGGCCAGAGCGAGATGAACTGGATTTTGAGTTCTTGGGGAATCGAACAGGACAACCGTATTTAATACAGACAAACGTGTATAAAAATGGGGTTGGAGGCCGTGAAATGAGGCACATGCTTTGGTTCGACCCCACTGAAGAGTTTCATTCATATTCCATTCTATGGAACAACCACCAAATTGTGTAAGTCTCGTGTTATATCTTATACTCGTATCCGAATATCTGCCGACTGAATGATTGCAAAACAGGTTTTTTGTGGATGAAGTTCCCATAAGAGTATTCAGAAACAATGGTGATGAGAAAAACGACTTCTTTCCCAATGAGAAGCCAATGTATTTGTTCTCCAGCATATGGAACGCAGATGAGTGGGCGACGAGAGGTGGGTTGGAGAAAACAGACTGGAAAAGAGCCCCCTTTGTGTCGTCTTACAAGGATTTCAGCGTCGAGGGTTGCCAATGGGAAGACCCTTACCCTGCCTGTGTTTCCACCACCACCAAGAACTGGTGGGATCAGTACAAGGCTTGGCATTTATCTGATTCCCAGAAAATGGATTATGCTTGGGTGCAGAGGAACCTTGTCATTTATGATTATTGCAAGGATGATGAACGATATCCTAAATTGCCTGGAGAGTGTTCATTGAGTCCCTGGGAATAGCATCCTATATCATCAATGAAGAAAAAAATTTTGTTTCGAGTTTATGGGATGTTTATATAATTTATTCAATTGTTCGTATCGTATGATATGGGTTTGCATGGTTGACCAGATCTATCTTTGGTTCACTATTTTTTAATAATACAGTTCATATATTTTGAAGAATTTCAAGAGCAGAGTCCGATGATTTTTGTTCATTAAATAATTGCAAAGTGGTGGCAAACACTCTTTGTGTTGGTGCTCGATCAATCAGTTGTTATTGTAGCAGTTAGCTTTTAGCTAAAATGGCTACCATATAAAAATCAGTCTGCTACAGCCCCTTTCTGCCGCTCAAAAACCATGAATCTTTATGTATTCCTTCTTTGCAATTCCAGCTTGTTTTGCAGACGCCTCAAGTTTCTAATATATATACACTACTATGATTCCCACCCTTCCCTTCATGTTGATTATTTATTTATGATAAATTATGAGGTACAAATTTGAGTTTGTTTTCAGAAATTTAGATTTAATTGTTCTTAAAAAAAAATCACACCCGTATTTTGATTGGAATAGTTAACGATATTAAATATTTAAATTAACTAACCACGTTATAAGAGTAGAAGATCAAATTACGTCAAAAATAAGCTATATAGATTAAATCCCACGTTTCTGCATAGTTTAAAGGTTAAAACCGAAATTTGATCATTGTATTATAATATTTTTTTTTTATAAAAAGCAAGGTAAACCTAAAAGAAATAAAAAGTTATTTATTCGTCTCTAAGATTCGGAGGGCATCAAATTATATATAACCTCGTAATGTTTTAATCGAAAATTGATGATATTAACTATTTGGACTAATTAGTAACATTATAAAACTATAGGGACTAAATTACATTAGAAATTGAAGTGTGGCAGTGAAATCTCAAATTTAGACATAATAGAGGATCAAAATTGGAATTTACTATTTTTTTAAATTTGCCTAAAGAAAAGGATAATCACTTCGATAAACCTTTTTTTTTTTATATACTGGTGTGATTACATGGTAGTATCTGTTCATACTTTTTAACCCTTTGATAACGCACACACACTTTACACACACAGGTGCTAAAACCCGGATCTCCTAGGATGAATAGCATTCTTTTTACCATTAGAGCCACTCGTTGGAAAATCACATGTCAGACACTCCTGAAAGAGTAGAAATCATTGCAACAATCAATTAGAACCAAAAACTGACAGAAACAATCGTAGAAATTTTCAAAAAACAATGAAGGTCAAATAACTCAGAAAAAGAAAACCTAGAGAATATATAGACAAATCTCCTAAATCGCATCGATTCAAGAAAACAAGTAACATATAATGACAACTCACCACCAATTGGAAAAGGCTATTGTTCATCATTATTATAATTCCCCAAAAACACAATCCTTAAAGTACATTTATGATAAAATTTCAAGAGTTTTTTTACATATTTCGTAGTCAAAATGAATGACAAAATTTGTCCCATCACAAACATCTTCCACATGCATTCCATAATAGTGGCTAGATAACAAGTCTAACATGTTAACATCACCTTACGCTTATTTCCAAGAACGACAAAGAAAAGATTGAATCTAAAGAAAGATCAAGCCTATACTCTATCAACTTACATCCAACCTCTAGTCTTAGCACTCATCTTCTCCATTTTTTATAATCTCCAACTCTTTATTGATTGGGTAAACCGAACTCTATGACAACCATAACCTTCTCCTCCATAAAGATTGTTGATTTTTTTTTTATATAGAATATAGCTTGTTCAAGTAATAATTTAAAATGTATTTTGATATATTTAATTTTAAAAATATTTAATATTTTAATATATAAAATTCAAACATGTTTCAATTTATATAAAACATGACTATTTAAATATTTCAAATTTGGAATTTTAATACGAAAATTTTTTTATATATCAAAATATTATACATATTTTAAAATTAATTATTTTAAAAGAATAGTCCATCTTTTTTTTTTTTTTTTGGTGTAGATAGTCCATTTTTAATTATATCATAATATTCAATATATTTTTAAAGGCTATCTTAGTATCACTTTTAACAATTTTAGAGTTTGCCTTAGAACTTAACATCATAGAAGAACACAAGCATCTAAATTATGAACAAAAATGAGGATTGATGGATGATAGGAGAAGAAGATTAAGGTAAATATGTAATCTTTATTCATATAATCATAACATAAGATAGAACATAGATATTTATGATAGAGATAATAGTTTAGGTTTATTTATGAGGCGTTAACAGGGCCAGACATCACAATCATTCACATAAACTCCAGAAACTTAGAAACCACCACGAAGACGCAAGACAAGGTGGAGAGTGGATTCCTTCTGAATATTGTAATCAGCCAAAGTCCTCCCATCTTCCAATTGTTTCCCAGCGAAAATCAACCTTTGCTGATCTGGTGGAATCCCTTCTTTGTCCTGAATCTTCGCCTTAACATTGTCGATCGTATCGGAGCTCTCCACCTCCAAGGTTATGGTTTTCCCAGTCAACGTCTTGACGAAAATCTGCATCCCACCACGAAGCCTCAATACCAAATGGAGTGTCGACTCCTTCTGGATGTTGTAATCGGCCAAGGTGCGACCGTCCTCGAGTTGTTTCCCGGCAAAGATGAGCCTTTGCTGGTCTGGTGGGATGCCTTCCTTGTCCTGGATCTTGGCCTTGACGTTGTCGATGGTGTCAGAGCTTTCGACTTCCAAAGTTATGGTCTTGCCGGTCAGGGTTTTGACGAAGATCTGCATGCCACCACGTAGACGGAGGACGAGATGGAGAGTGGACTCCTTCTGGATGTTGTAATCGGCCAAGGTCCGGCCATCTTCGAGCTGTTTTCCGGCGAAGATGAGACGTTGTTGGTCGGGTGGGATCCCTTCCTTGTCTTGGATTTTGGCCTTAACGTTGTCGATCGTGTCGGAACTCTCGACTTCGAGGGTGATGGTCTTGCCGGTCAGGGTCTTAACGAAGATCTGCATCTTGATTGGACGGAGAGAAAACAAAATGGAAAATCGAAAAGCTTGGGATGAGAGAAGGGAGACGGAGTAGGGATTGATTTATAGAGATGAACAACCAATAAGAATTAAACACGTAAGCTGCACAGGATGAGGAATTGACAAAGTAAAGCAAGTGCCGTTAGGCATTCGGTTTGAAGTTGAGGGGAGCGTCGTTAATTGACGGGAAACATGGCGTTGGAAAAAAGGAATGATTTTTTATATAGAAAAGAAAGAAAGGGGAAAGTGGGAGTAGGTGGTGGGTAGAAGAGAACCACAAACATTGTTTGCAACGAGACTGGTAGGGGTCCATTTTGCGTCTCTATTCATTGGAACCCTTTAGAAAGATTCTTTTTTGTAAAACAAATTTGGTTCGGTGGTCCACATAAGGTAAATCCATTTATAGCAAAAATTGGTTCTTATATATGTTTTTAAATAATAGGTAAATAAATTCATGTTGGTATGACAGTTTAGGATGTTTATCGTTTCAAGTATGACCTGAATTCGAGTCGTATTAATTATGTTGTTGTTAAAATTTTACATTCTTATTATAATTTACTAAAAAAATAAATAAATTGTACTGAGTTTTTTTTATAAAAATGACCCATCTTAAATAGTAAACGTTTTGAGAAGGGTTTATTCTTGTTACCACCGTTTAAAAGACCAAAAGTTTAAAAAAATTTAACTGGTTACCAACTAGGAGGAATGACGCCACCTTTTTTTTCATCCAATTTAAAAGTGTAATTATTTCATCAAGTCCTTGAACATTTTACATAATTATACTTTAGTTCAGTGTCGTCAATGACAATAATAACACTCAAAAATTATTTTTTAAAAAAATTGGAGGTGATGACACCAATGGCAATAGTGTCACCGAAGTTTACTGTTCAAAACCGATCATTTATTTACATATTTTTCAAAGTGGGTCATTTTTATAAAAAAACCAAACTATACTCATGGTCACTTTAAAATAAAGTTTGCCTTATTTTAGTCACTTCAAAAAAAATTCAAATATAGTCACTCTAAATAAGATAATTATGTTAAGCATTATTGTTAAAATTCTCATTTTCTTTTAATGAATTGTTGACATGTCATATTAACCTATTGAGTGTCCGACATATGGTGTTTTTTGTTGACTTCTGGTTAAAGTTAAAAAACCTCTCTATAAAGTTTAGGGGGAAAAGTTTTGGACTAATTATAGGAAGGTCCCCAAACTTTAGTCAAAAGTCAACAACAAAAATGCCGTGTGTCAGTCACTCAATGAGTTAATGTGCCACATAAAAATTCGTTAAAAGAAAACGAAAAATTTTATTGGCAATGATTAATTCACACAATTATCTTATTTAAAGTAGACTAAATTAAAAAAAAAAAATTGGAGCGACCAAAATAGGACAAACCTTATTTTAGAGTGACCACGAATGTAGTTTATCCTAAATAATATCAAGGAAAAACTAGCCTGCACAAAAAAATCATTGCTAAAAGAGAAATATATATATATATATGTGTGAAAATGTTGTACCAATAAATTTAATAAAAAAATTTAATAATATTAATAATTAATTTTTTATTTTAAAATTTAAAAATAAAAAATTAAATTCCTAACAATAAAAATACAGAACTGAATTTAAATTCTGTAAAAGATACAGGGGTGTATAATATATTTTAACAAAAATAATAATAACTTGCTACTTTAAAATCTATAGGATATAAAAACCGATTGGTTAGAGAGTTTTATAGAGCAAATGTACAATCTATTTATAATGTATAAACTATTTATTATTTATAATCTATATATTATATAATTACACACGGATTTGAAATATTTTTCAAATTGATAATAATACTTTTATTTTTTATTATATTAGATTGACATTAAAAATAATTTATGAATATATTAATAATTATTATATGATAACAATAAAAATAATATTAATTAACTATTAGTTAACATGATAATATGTTAATATGAAATTAATTAATCTGATTATATTTTTTAAAATTCCACTTAAAAAATGACATCAATATGATTAATTATTAAAAAATTTATATCTATAAAATTATTAAGTACAGTTGGATTTATTAAAAACAATAAAAATCTAGGTTTTTTTAATTAGATAAATATACATTTTTATTTAAATATGATAATAATTAAATCATGTTAAAATCAATTTTTTTTATAATTATTAGAAATTAAATGCTTGAGATTAATCTTATATATATAAAAATATTATTCATATGTCGTTAATGTAACATCCCAAAATTTCAAGAGTTTGGAACATTGATAAATAAATGATAATTCAATTATAATACGAGAAAGTCAAAAATAGGAAATTGACAGTGTTTCGAGATAGTGAAGACAGATACAAAATATTATTGGAAAGACTTGTATATTGAGCGAAATGAATTCGGGATATTGATTAAATTGTAAGAGAGTAAAAGGTGTTGGGCCAAAGTAAGAAAATCAAGAGATGAAAATGATTAAATTAAATTAAGGAAAGAGGAGGAGGGACTAGAGGTGGAAATATACAAAAACAAGCATGAAACATAAATGGAATTATAGGAAACGTTAAGGGGGTAAAAATGGTAACTATGTAAATGAGATAATTCTGGAGACATAATGATTAGGGATGATATGTGTAAAAGAATAATTGGTAGGGCAAAATGGTAAATAACTAATTAATAGATATTACACAGATATTTACATGGAAATGTATAGAAAAATGTAGAAAAAGGTGGGAAAAGATGATTAAAGAAAAAACCCATCATCTCCATTTTGCCTTTCACACCATTTCTAAGCCAATTAAGCTAAAATCCTCCAATTTTCTTCATGATTAGTTAGTGAAATCAATAGAGAAGTGCAGTGACTACCAAAATTTCATGTGAAGCCCAACCATAGTTGTTTTGAAGCAGAGAGAGAGTAGAGATTGGGGTTGAGTACAAGAGATTGAGGTAAGAAATGATAACTTTTCATGAAATACATGTTGGTTTTACTTGAATAACATAGCTTATGAAATGTGATTATGTATGTGGAACGATATAGTAATATTGTGAGTATATTTGATGAAGTATGAGAACAAAAGGACTAAATTGTAAGATATGTAAAAGTGACATGTGATAAGTTTGATAAGAATCAATACGGATTTTTATGGAAACTTTTATTATGTTATGAGATATGCTATGTGTATTAAAGAGAACGAAAGTTCGGAATATTGTGTTACTGTTACAAGGACTAATTTAAAATAAATGTAAAGTATTCATATCCTGTTCTAAAAAATAAGAAATATATTTTATTTTGCTATATTTACCCAAGTAGAAGAGATAAGAACTAGTGGGATATGCATGGCATGCCATTAAGTAAGATTTAGTGCACTACCTGTTTATGCACTTTGGTGCTATCCCGTTACACGCTTTGACGTTGTTCTGTTCTATTGCATATATCCTATGTGTTTTGTTAAGTCTACTGGACCTTTGTAAAAAGGTAAAAGGTTTTTTATGTTAAATGTTAAATTATAGTATCTGTTAAATGATGGAAAAGAAAATTAAATATATTGATAAGTGATAACAATAGATGAAAATATGTAACAAATGAATGATAAGTTAAAGTTATTACGAGTACAAGTTCTGAATACTATTATGAAAATGATCATAAAATAAAGTAGTTTTTTTAGTTTGGATAAAATGTTATTTATCTTTAAATGGTGTTTACCAAATTAGCAATAGCTTAACGTATGTCTTATACGCGTAGGTGAAAAGAAAAAGCAAAAGACTTTCGAAAATTAATAGCTTTGCATCTCATCACATCACCAGAGTTGAAAAAGAGTAAAGTTTTCTCTTTGTTTTGTTTCGGTAATTAGCATGTACCTAAATAATGTCTAAGGGACTTCAATGTAAAACTTGATACTTGTTTAAATTTAAGGTATAATTTGCATTTTTATAAGCGGGTGGATAAGAATTTGGGATTAGAGAATGCATGGTTATGTTCTATTTCTGAATTTGTCTGGTTTAAATGGTGTATTGAACACGTGATTATACTGTGTATATATATATATATATATATATATGCATTCAACATGTCTTAGTTGATAAATTTGATGAAATGGAAACATGGCAAAAATAGAATGGAGGTCGCGACGATGGACAAGTCAAAAAGTCACATTGCGACGTGGAACCCTTGATGTCGTGACTTCGGCCTGTTAACTTTACAAATTTTTTTGATTTAATCTCTATTTTTTTTTATAAAATATTGATAGAGCTATCTAGAGTTCGTGTTATGTTTAGGTATGTATTTAAAGTGTGTCCTAAAGGTGAATTAAATTGATTAGTTGAATAAAATTTAATAATTTAACCGGATTTTATTGTTGGTAGTACGAATATATGATAATGAATGTGACATTTCGATACTTAAATTCGACGATCGGGTCGAGTTTTGAGGTGTTATAAGTAATCTAATATTATCAATTATATATACATTTTTTTATTATTCTTAATTTATATAACAGAAATCAAAAGAAAATAAATATAGTTTTAAAAAAAATTATATATTTTATAATTAAATTAAAGTTTGTTTATTAATACTAATTGTATCTAATCAAATCAATGATTCAATAATATAGAATTAGAAATTTTATTGCATGCATATACGTGTGGAAATTACAAATTTATAGCGCAAATGTATTTTTAAAATTTTATTATGATGTTGTCATCAATTTTAATTCGATATTGAATTAACTTGTGACACCGATTCAATCAAATAAATTATTAATAATAGAAATCATATCAGACACGTATGCATGTAGAAATCACAAATTTAGAAAATAATTTTTTTTTTCAAATAACATATTATTAATAATAAAACTTATAGTTTGAAACTAATTAACAGTAAGCATGGAATATGGGTGATATTAGAAAGAAAAACTTAAAGTTAATTAAATTGTTCAAGCAACATCAACGTGTCTGGGTGGTGTAGTTGGTTATCACGCTAGTCTCACACACTATAGGTCCCCGGTTCGAACCCGGGCTCAGACATACTTGTTCTCTTTCGGATTTTCATTTTGGTGGTGCATGCATAAACCAACACGGCACCTACTCACATGAATGTCACCATAAAAAGGGCATCATGCAATATTCTTGGGTAAAATTTTCCATTTTATTTTGTTTAAACTACATGCAATATTCTCTCAATCCTCCCATTAACTCATTTAAAGCCCTCATACTTGACCAACAAATTCATTCACTGAAAATTTCATGCCCCAAACAATGAGCTCAACTTCCTATTGAATTGACACTAATATATGTTGATACTTACTATTGATGGAGGTTAAGTCGAGGAAAATGATAATCTTTCCCTAATTAAAGAGTTCCTAGAAGATAATAAATATTCGATATTTTCTAATTTTATTCCTCTAAAAAAGGATTAGATTTCGGATCAGATCCTATATCATATTATGGGTTGAACTTGGTATCATTATATAACAATATCCAAGAATTCAGATCCCTCCCACCATTTCTCAACAAAGGAGATCCTTGAATCCTTGTAATATGATTAAAGATGAAAGTCAAAATTGATATTTTTTCAAATGGGAATAAATATCTTAGATTTTTAATATCCAATTCAGTCCAACTTAGTTGGTGGGTTCATATTTCATTAACCTTTTGTTTGGATTTTGCTACCATCTTTTGGCCCAAGATCCTTCCACCTCATAATTTTCAGACAAGTAAATCGAATTAGATTAGAAGAAAAGCAAATGAAGCAAAACTAAAAATGCTCGCCTGTCCTTGCTCCGCCTTGAACCTCCGGGCCACGGCCGCCCCGGCCAATCCTGATATTTCCGACCCACAACCCGAGCCCAAAATTCGGAAACTAAAGGGTAGCCCACAGTTCAACAGATGGTACCGTGCACGAGCCTTAAGGTCGGGCCACAAGCTTGAACGACCGAGCCACGGGACTGGGGCGCTTGAGGTGAACCCCTCAGCTCGACGAACCAGTGAGACCTTGTCTTTGGAACCCACTTCAACGGCATATGACAGCGATCGTGAGGTGGAGGTAACAGACTCGGGGAAGCCCATTTATATGGTATCTGATGGAACTGGATGGACGGCGGAGCATTCCGTTAGCGCAGCGTTGGGGCAGTTCGAGCATTGTTTGGTGGACCGTGGGTGTCCCGTAAATACCCATCTCTTCTCCGGGGTATGTTTGTTTCGTATTTCAGAACTTATTTCAGTTACTAATTAATCCAAGTTTAGTTGTTATTCAAGTTTATATATTTGTTGTAGTTAGTGATGAAACTTGAACTTGTAGTGTTTTAAAAACTGGGAAATCAGTGTCATTTAGATTGGTTGAATGACAATGATGATCTGCAATGTTCAGATTGATGATGTTGAGAGATTGATGGAGATTATAAAGCAGGCAGCCAAGGAAGGTGCATTGCTTGTATATACTGTAGCTGATCCTTCCATGGCAGAGTCCGCTAAGCAAGCTTGCAAATTGTGGGGTATACCATCGACGGATATATTGGGTCCAATTACAGAGGCTATTGCTGCTCATTTAGGTGTCTCACCTTCTGGTCTTCCCCGTGGAGCAGCTGGAAGAAACATCCCTCTTTCAGATGAATACTTTCGGCGGATTGAAGCTGTTGAATTTACAATCAAGCAGGATGATGGGGCTCTACCTCAAAACTTAAGCAAGGCTGACATTGTTCTCACAGGTGTTTCTCGTACTGGGAAGACACCGTTATCAATTTATCTAGCGCAGAAAGGATATAAAGTAGCAAATGTGCCTATTGTGAAGGGAGTGGCTTTGCCAAAGGGACTTTTCGAAGTAGATCCTGAGAAGGTTTTTGGTTTGACTATTAATCCCCTGGTCTTGCAAACTATTAGGAAAGCAAGGGCTAAGAGTTTGGGTTTCGGTGACAATGCAAGGAGTAACTATTCGGAGATGGATTATGTGAAAGAGGAATTGGAGTTTGCTCGTAAGGTTTTTGCTCAAAATCCTACCTGGCCAGTCATCGGTAAACATAATTAATTTACTTATTTTTGTTTAACTCTCCCAACTGTTTTGATTCCTTGACATGGAGATACTTAGAGATCATTGTTAAACTTAAGAGGATTAAAAATATGGTAAATTTTGATATTAAACAGTTAAAGATGTTTGACATATTCATCTGATGAACCTTGGGCTCACCTACTGGTCCTTGTCCTCGCAGAAGTTACTGGTAAAGCAATTGAAGAAACTGCTGCTGTTATATTGAGGCTCTACCATGACCGTAAGCAAAAGTGCTCAATGCCACGCATATCAAAACGTTACTAATGAAGTAATGAGATGGAAAATTACTTTTTTCTCCAGGTATGCTGGAGTAATAGGACTTTGCTGCCTTGTAACTACTGAGAATTACTTCAGTCAGTCTGTGAATTCCTGGGGGGGAGGGGAGGGGGGGGGGTTTGATGAAATTAGCTACAATTTACACTTACAATGCCAGTGCTGCACTGGTTATGAACTATACTAACTACTATTGTTTAATGATGCAATACAGCTATGTAGTTTACTTATGCAGTTTGTCCTATGACAAACTTTTCTTTCTGCCAATTGAACATATAAAGATTCTTAATAAAGTGGCAGCCATTATTTGTGACAAGTGGTTTATATTATTGAAAATAAATTCCAAAGGGGCTACTTCATTACCTCCCAAACCTGAAATATTGATTTTGTTGAGGAAATTAGTACCAGAATGAGTGCAAGGTCTAATCATTCGTTTATTATTTTGGTTTATTTGTATCCGCATTTCTCCCCACTGAGGGATATATAAAACTTGTATATGGTTTTATCCAAGAAGCATGAATCCGTATTTTCTAGTTGCTCTTGAATTCCTTACCTTAAGAGGTTTTCCATTTGTCAATGACTACAATGTTCTGAATCAGTTTGCTGAATGCTATTATGAAGTTTTTTTTAGTCCTATAGTTGAATTAGTGATTTTGTTGGGTTCTGTATCATAATACATTAAATTTCTTTATGCTTTCGCATGATTCATACAGTTAAAATGGACTGCTTCTGTTTTGAGGAATAGAATAAAAGATGTTCGTTTTTCACGCAGTGAAGAGCATTAGGTAAAAGGGAGGTTGTGGCCTAGGGTAGCTGCATCTTTCAGACATTTGCTCAGCTTCAAAGACCAGTGGAAAAGGATTAATATGCTGAGAGGCTCTCGATAGCTGTAATCGTTGATTTTAGAATCGACGTGTATCTTTGTGGCTCTGTAAAAATGGACTCGTGTATTTGTGGCATTGTTTTACTTTAGCCAAGCAAACATGCGACTTAGGACTCGTCACATTCACTGCCACCTCCGCACGTCATGGGTGGACTATGACAATTATGCCCAAGACATTTGGAAGCAGTTCATCATTTTTATCCAAGTTGTATTCTGGGATCAGGTGTGGCTTTATGGAACTGAAACAATTCAACATGTCTGAAGCAGCTTTTCTCAATAGTGAAAATTGTAGGTCTTTGCATGCTCTCATGGTCATAGTGTTCATACATATTGCCTATTATTCTGCTTTATTTGCTGCCTGCAGCATGATGCATTTGCTTTTTTGCTCATTTTCACTAACATGGTTTCACAAAAGCACAATGATTACTTGAACCATAACGGAACCCAGGCATTACTGTATCAGTATGAGGAATGATTCAATCTTTCCCACTTCAACTGAACCATCGGTGAGAGTGCTCGGCCTACTTGACAGTTGTGGGAGCAAGCCTACGTGCCTTTGGAAAAGAATCCCCCCCTCCCAATAGGTAGCCCTTCTTTATTCCCCAAAGCCCAAACTTTGGTCCAAAAAAGGTAAGAAACTAGGAGTGCGCATGCTGATATGTAAAATATACATTTATGTATATACTTTAGTACCTGTAAATCTCGGGGTCATAGCTATCATCATCTTCCCTCTGCTCAATCACATGAAAGCCACAAAGAACAAGCACTTGAAGTTGGACTGTCTTAAAAAAAAAAAAAAGAAGAAGAAGGTATGGGCGAAGGAAAATTAAAAGAAGGGTAGCAACGGTAACTTTTCTGATCCTACATGTCAACTTGTCTTACTTGAAGATAAACAAGAAAGCACAAAGAACTAGGATACCATGTTTTGTTTCATCTCTTCCTTACATACATATTTGTGTAAATTTAAAAGGAAAGATTCCATCTCTTTGTCTTAGTGGAGTAAAGCCTTGTCTTCATCTCCAAAATTTCTTTAAAGAAACTCTGTTAATGGAAGATTGATTAGCTTTTGTCATCCCATGGCCCACTTTGTCTTCTTTTTCTAACTTTCTTTTTGTTCCTCACTACCTGGATACTTCTCATCAAAAGAGGGCCTTTTTTTTATTTTTTTTATTTTTTAAAAGATTGCCTATCATCAACCACTTGCATCCATTTCTGTTTGTCAAGCATTGAACTCCCATGTGTGTGTTATACTGCAACATATTTTAATCAGCAATATGTTGGTGAGTTATCCTTTCCAGCTACTAATCTAAACCATTCTCATCTCCATTCATTTTGCTTATCGACAAGGTAAAATATATCAGCAAAATCGTACCCACGCTTGACCTGTCGAAGAACAGAAAATTTCACTTCAATATATCAAATCAATTTGTTGAATTGTTTATGTAATTTGCAGGTGAAAATTCCATAATAGCTTGGAAGCTTACAATGTGGCAAACAACATGAGAATCCTCTTGGGATCAAGCAACCATGGTGGAGGATACCGCCTGAAACTATTCCTCCTCAAACTAAATCTGCTTTCAGTTGCAGCAGCGATATTGCTGGTTGTAACGGTGATCTGATGATGAACTTGTTGGTTCATGGCAGGATCAGTGGACCCGGCAACCACCGTCCTTGGCTTTTCTGGCATGCAAGACCCTACCAGAGCAGTAGCAGTTTCAATAATTCCAAGATCAATCTTACAAAGTAAAAGTAATGTGAACCAACAGACATACATGCATAAGATTGCATCCAAGAGAAAAGAGCCACCAACAAAAAGGACAATACTCTCAAGAATCTGTACTTGCACCAAACTAATTAAACACACAGCAGTACCCAGGTTCATGCATTGAACTCTCCTCAGTTCAATGACAAAGGCTTTTCCATAGGTGCCCCGTTGTTAACAAGTTAAATTCAAGCAAGGCATGTAATGCCAGCACATGGTGAAGGGTCAAGA
This sequence comes from Kokia cookei, assembly GCA_039519145.1. NCBI lineage: Eukaryota > Viridiplantae > Streptophyta > Magnoliopsida > Malvales > Malvaceae > Kokia > Kokia cookei. The sequence goes on from CM076903.1 coordinate 54,490,227, forward strand.
ATCTTAGTATTAAAGTAACTGATAAGCCTAATAATATATATATTTAACTGTACAATTGTGGAGCTATTACTGGCTACTAAACCCCGGAGGGGAGGTTGGTCCAGGTTGGTGATGACTAAACTGTTCCCATCCTTTTCAAGGAAATTTCTTAAGAGTTAAAAAAAAAAAAAAAAAAAAAAACGCAGCAATTGGTGAATTGAGAGTGCTTGTACCTCTGGGTGAAGAGGTGGAAACTAAAGAATCCATATCATTAGAATTGGTATGATTGGGAACAATAGTCTTCTTGGCGCCTTGTTGAGACCCTTTTCGTGAAAGGCTTCTCTGCAAATTTAAAAAAAAAAAAATCGAACAAAAAATTAAAAAAGATGACTTTTTTTTTTGAACATGAATGAAACTTGTTTTTTTAAAAAGCTATAAACACGTGTGATTCAAAAAATACAGCATGTTCATAAAAGAAGAAGAAGAAGAAGACTTACTGTGATTCTCGAATTTGGATTGACTTCTTTATTGAATCCTCCATGAGAGAAACTTTCCATGTTAATGACAAAGCTATCGGATTGATCAGTTGTGTATTGAAATCCATTAGTATGATCCAAAACCGATATCTTTTGAGTGGATATCTTCTCTTCTGACACAAGATCCTCGCGGCAAGATGCTAAATCCTACAAGGAATCCGACCAAACACAGTCAGAGGAATAACAAAAAAAAAAAACAGAACAGAACAGCACAGCACAGCACTTAACTTGAAATTATGATAAAAAATAAAGGATAGAAATTAGATGATGAAAGAACTCAATCAAACAGTTGATTACAAGGAAAATGAAATTTTTAAAAAACAAAACCCTAAAGATATTGTACTTACCAACTTTGGGTTTTCCGTCATGTCCATCATTTTCTCGGGAAAGTGAGGGAAAGATCAGTAAAAAAAAAAACAAAGCAAAAAAGGAAGACGCAAAAGGAAGAAACAGAGATACACAGTCTCCTTTAGAAGTAAAAGAAGAAACTTCAAAGGCGAAAAATCTAATCTAAAAATCAAAGAAATCTGGTGAAATACAAACAACACTTACTGAAACAAAACAACATTAAAAAGAAAGAGAAAGTATTTTCTTTGTCAAATGGACTGCTGAAATGAAGAGACTTTATAACGACGTTGGATAGTTTTCCTTGAAGTTGGCAAGAGGTATTTGTTATTTTCATTTTTTTTTATACGAGAAAAGAGAAAAAGACAGGGTCGAAATACTTCTGAAAAATAAAGCTCTTATATCATTATTTTATTAATAAAAGTACTGTAATTTATTTAAATAAAATAATACAATTTTGAAAATCTTTATTATGTTAGAAGGAAAAAACAAGACAAAGAATTTAGAATTAAAGACTTTGTTTCCCTTTTTATATATAAAAAAGCTAAGTTTTGCAATGAAAACTGGTAATATTTTTTAGTAGTTGAAATAGCAATATCATGACATTTATAAAGAAAGTTTCAATAAAAGGAATTTCAGATACTAAAAATATTTAGTTAAATATGCAATTCATGACATTTTGTTTCTGATTAAATCATATTGTCTGAATTTTTTTTTAATTTAGTTAATGAATTTAGTAATTATTTTTATATTGGAATTTGAATTTTTTTTATCAAGTTAATGCTGGAATATGATAATTGTTCTTATGTTAGAGTTTGAGCTTTTTTTTTATTCAAGTGAACAAGAGTAATTAACAATCCCAATGTGAAAATAATTGCAAAAATTAAGGATTAAATTAAAAAAAAAAGTTTGACCCAGCATGAGAGTAATCGGTAAGTTTAAGCACCAAAAAGTGTTTTAGGTTTGGTTCTAATCCATTACTTTTTCGTTCATTTATATTCAATGCATGTTTACCTCAAATTACATTTTAGTAACTTATGTTTGAAATATTACATTCTAGTCCCTTATGTTAACGTGCTGTAACATTTTAGTTATTGAGTCGTTAATTACCATTAACGGTATAACGGTAAGTTGACGTGACACGTTAAATCGTTATGTCAAACAAAAATTTTAGGTTAAATTATACAATCATCCCCATATTTTTTAGTTTTGAGCAATTTAATTTTGTCTTTTATGTTCTTTTAACTTTCTTTGTTTTTTCTTTATTTTCCATTTTCTTCTAGTTCTCCCTCTATTTTCCTCCCTTCTCCATCTCTTTTAACATAATTTTTCTATGTTTTTCATTTGCTAAAACTAATCCCTATACTTTTTATTTTTTTGAACAATTTTATTTTTTTCTTTATTTTCCTTTTCTTCTTCCCCTTTAGTTTTAACAAATAGAAAACATAGAAAAACTATGTTAAAATAGATGGAGAAGGGAGGAAAATAGAGGGAGAAGCAGAAGAGAATGAAAAAGAAAAGAAAAAAATTAAATTGCTCAAAATGAAAAAATATGGGGACCAATTGTATGATTTAACCTTTTAAAATTTTTGTTTGAAATGGTGATTTAACGTGTCATGTCAACTTACCGTTACACCGTTAACGATAATTAATGGCTCAGTGACTAAATGTTACAACATGTTAACGTAAGTGATCAAAATGTAACATTTCAAGCATAAGTGATTAAAATGTAACCTGAGTTAAACGAAAATGACTATTTTATATTTTACCCTTTATTTAGTTTGGTTAAAATATTTAAACATAATTATTTACCATTTATTGTTGTTAAAGTTAATTTAATTATTAATTAAAAAAATTAATTTATTTAAGTATAATAAGAAATCATTATTTATGAATATATGAGATATTATTGTTTTAGGCTTTTAATTTTTATGGCTATGAATCATTCTTTTTAGTAATTTTTTTGCCAGTGATTATCTTTTTAGTAATTAGACAGTTATGAATTTAGCTTTTGACTTTTACGGAAGAGATAATTATATGTATTATTATCCAACATATATTTATTTAGTGGTGGAGCCAGGGCTTTTAAAATAGAAAAAAAATTATAAAATTTTAAATTAATAATGATAAAATTATATTTTAGTTCCCTTAAAAATGTTAAAAATTTGATTTAATCCTTTAAAAATTATAAAAAAATATAGACTATTAAAATAGAAAAATTATATTTTTGTTATCGTAAAAATATATAATTTAATTTCGACCCCCAAATATTTTTCTGATATATCATATATGCTGACATTTATATCTACTATTGATTTTCCATTATTTAGAAATTTGCATTTTTTTAAAAAAATCATAAAATTTTGGGCATATAAATTAATTATTGTATCCAAATCAATTTTTGTTTTGTAATAAAGTAATTTTTTTAAGTCAAAACATTATGTATTGAAAATAATCTTAAAATAATAAGAACGAATTAAGAATATTTTTTTCATAATCGATGAATCGATTTCAATTGATGAAATCAATTCAAATATGTTCTATAAGCAGGGTTGGAAGATTGATAAATGTCTTATATGGTATAATAAAATATTAAAAGAACACATGTCAATTTTTTAAAGTTACCTGTGAAATAAAAAATACATTGTTAGTATACAAAATACTCATCTTTCTTTTAATAAATAAAATAAGATAATATTTGTTACATTGACATTGTATTTTTTTATTCCACAAGTAATTTTAAAAAATTATCACATATATCTTTTTAAAATATTTATATTTTTAATCTTTTATTATAATAACATGTTTGGACATATGATATTAAAATAATTATAAAAATTAAACGTAAATTCATAAAAATAAAAAAGAATTTAGAATTAGCATTGTAACATGAAATAGACAGAGTTTATTCTGTAATAAACAAATGTGATGATATTATTGTTCAATGGGTTGGTTTTTTGGTGTATATATAGAGAGAGGTACTTAAACTTGATAATTTATATGTATTTGGTACTTAAACTTGGAAATAATAAGTTAATTTGGTACTTTTTTTCAGGTAATACGATTAAATTTTTAATTTCAACCAATCATATTATGTCACGTGTATTAAAAAATATTCATTTTAATTTTTATTAATTAAAAAAATAAAAGCAAAAAACTTTTAATTAATAAATTAATTAACCTTTTCCATTTTTTCTTTCCATTCTGACTTTTCATCCTTCTTCTCTCAAACTCCATCACCGTGATCAAAACTTTCGATGTGGACGGTCGTTCTCTTAGTCATGGGCGAAGTTAAACTTTTTTTTCGGATGGTTGAAATTAAATTATATATTTTTGTAATGGTAAAAATATAATTTTATCATTTTAATAACTTATATCTTTTAATTTTTAAATGATTAAATCAAATTTTTTTCATTTTTAAAGAATCAAAATATGATTTTACCATCACTAATTTAAAATTTTATAAATTATAAAAATAACTAAATGAAAAAATTTCCATTTTATGAGATTGAAATCCTACCAACCTCCCTGATTTCGCTAACAGCAGTGGGTGGGCTCGCGTTTTTAAAATGGGTGCCGAAGAGAATGAATATGTGGGTGTAAGGAACCCTACTACTTATAGTGTTAAATACAATATCCATAATCTATTTAAATTTTTATTAAAATTTACATTCGAATACAATGACGTTTTGAAGGGGCATGGAAATCATCGTTGTCATTGATATTTATGTTAGAACTAGTTCCCACTTTTGTACCATTGCATGATTTCATCCTCACGAAAGATTTCCGCCCCTGTAATAAATTTTAGGGCAAATTTCAAAATAATCACTTTTGTTTGTCTTAAGTTATATTTTAGTCATTTATGTTTGAAATATTATGTTTTAGTTACTTGCGTTATCATGTTGTAACATTTTAGTCATTGAGCATTAATTGTCGTTAACGGTGTAACGGTAAACTGACATGACACGCTAAATAATCATTTCAAATAGGGGCGAAGCTAGAAAATTTTTTTAGGGGGGTCGAAGTTAAATTATAATTTTTACGATAATAAAAATGCAATTCTTAAAGGATTAAATTAAAATTTTATCATTTTTAGGGAGCCAAAGTGTAATTTTACCTTTACTTATTTAAAATTTTAAAAAATTTAAAGGCCTAAATGGAAAATTTTCCATTTTAAGTCCCCTGCCCCCTGGCCTCGCCCCTGATTTCAAATGAAAATTTTAGATTAAATTATACAATTGGTCCCTATATTTTTTTTTCTTTTTCAGCAATTTAATTTTTTCTTTTATGTTGTTTGAATTTTCCTTTATTTTCCATTCTCTTCCTCTTCTCCCTCTATTTTCCTCCTTTCTCCATTTCTTTTAATGTAGTTTTTCTATATTTTTCATTTGTTAAAACTAGTCCCTATACTTTTACAAATTTGTTAAAACAAATTTTTTCTATTTCCAAACTTTTACAGAATCGTGTAGATTATTCTTTTCCTTTTCTTTTATTTCTGACGAATAAAATTAAACTAACAACAAAATTGATCTAAACCTTATTGGATATTCTCAAGCAAGCTTGATTGGAAGTCGAGCATGGATGAATCGAAGAGAGATAGGGAGCATGGAGCCAAACTAGTTTAGGTAAAGTTGAGGGTTAGTTTTGTATGGTGGTCGTTTTAGTCATTGAGAGTATAGAGTTCGTTTGAAGACTTCGTGAATAACAATGTTGTTTCAAGAGGGCAAGATGTTGTAGGTAAGATAGATAAGGTGATTGTGGGGGTTGGTTAGGAGGTTATGAGAACAAGCTCGAGAAGCTTTGTTAAGGGTGGCCTGCCATAAGTCACGACTGGCGAGGTTTTCGAGTGAGGGGAGCTTGTGGACTAGGTCATAGAGATCCAAATTGGTTCGTTAAAGTGATGATGAACGATGAGGGTTTGTAATTGTGGGGTAATAATATGCAAAGTAAGTTTTATTTTGATTCCAACTTTCTCTTTTGTTTTTCATAAACATAAAAAAAATTTAACAAATGAAAAACATAGAAAAACTATGTTAAAATAGATGGAGAAGGGAGAAAAAACAAAAGGAGAAGCAAAATAGAATGGAAAATAAAGAAAGAAAAGGGAAGTCAAAAGAACATAAAAGAAAAAAATAAACTGCTCAAAAGAAAAAAAATTAAATTGCTCAAAACGAAAAAATATGGAGACAATTGTATAATTTAACCTTTTTTATTATTATTTGAAATGATGATTTAATGTGCCACGTCAGCCTGTCATTACACCGTTAATGGCAATTAATGGTTCAGTGACTAAAATGTTACAACACTTTAATGTAAGTGTAAATGTAACATTTCAAACACAAATGACTAAAATGTAATCCGATTAAAGTGATTATTTTAATAATTTACCTTAAATTCTATTAGGTTTTAATGATTAATATATAAATAAAATACAATATCTATTCGATTTGATCGAGTAAAAAGTGTGCTTTATGTTTATAACAAACTCCACAAAGATGCATAACTCTCAATTTTTCTAAAATTTTCCCAAGTTTACACATATTTTTAAAATACATTAAAAGAAGTAAATAATTTTAAAATATGTACATTAAAATTTATATTTAAAATATAATGATCTTCTTAAATTAATTTCACAAATATATTTTTAAAATTATTTACATTTTCATTAGCATTCATGAAATAAAGTATACACTAAAAATTGAAGGATTGGTAATCTGAATTTACCATATTAAATTATATGATCAAAAGATTAAGTTACACTACGTTTAAAATATTTGAATAAATGGTAAAATTCACAGTAAATTTAAGTTTAATGGTAAATTTGGTCACTAAAGTTTACATGTTTTGTCAAAATGACCTTAATTGTATTTTTGAGTTTTTTTTTTTGCCATCAACCTTTGTTTTTTTTTTTCAAATTGTTTTTTATAACAGATTTGATGAAAATATCATTAAAAAAAATTAACAGGGATGATGTGGAATATTCGTAATGAGACATAATTTATTACTTAGCTAACCGAATAAGATAATTACATGTTAAAAATAATAAAATAAATAAATGTAATTATATAAAAAAATTTCAAAATGAAAGCATACTTTGTTTACTGCAAGGTTTTAAAAGGATACTAATAAATACTACCATGTAATCACACCAATATATTTAAAAAATAATAATAAATCAAATTAAAAATACTGAATCTGTGTATTGATTTTCAACAATTTTTTTAAATAATTGATTATTATTTTATTTTAGCACTAATATTAAAAATATTCAAAATTTTATGTAATTATATGTGTATGATGGGATAATGGAATTGATTTAGTTTAGACAAATATGTATATATACACATACGGAAGGTAATTAATTTGTTAACAAATAAATAATTTTTAATTATATGTTATATAAAATGTTTCTGTGAGAGGAAACTTTTTTTTGGTCAAAAAAAGACAGCATTAAGCGAATACAAATGAAAGACTAAGGCATAATAGTTCTATCAACACAAACATCTCTTTGAAAAAATGGAAACACTGTGGTAGGAAGATCGACAAAGAAATGAAGCATTGAATCTCCATCCACCACAAGTTTTGCCATGGCATCCGCAACATCATTAGCAGCCCTCGATATATGTCGAAGTTGTGTCTCCCAATTTCTCTGTAAAATCTGATGTATAAGTCTCACTTATACTAAACTGCTACTACCCCTTCCCCAAGAATGGAGTAGCTCGATCAATAATGCATTGTCACTTTCCACTTCAATTTTTTGAAAGCCTTCATCCCAAGTAATCAGTAATCCTTTCAGCATTGCTCGTGCTTCTACCTTGAGAATTGAATCATTTCCAAAGTTCATTTTGTATCCCAATAGCCAATTAGCAGAAGCATCTCGAAGAACACTCCCAATCGCAGCATGTTGGTCATCTATCGCTATAGCATTGTCAGAATTTAGCTTTATCCAGCCTGGTTTTGAAGCCTTCCATCCATATAGCATATCATTAAAATCCAGAGGTCTCAAATTTTCATCCAAATCAAGGAATCTTTTTGCCCAGTTATACCTCATATTCACTATTGATTGTGAATTTCTATGTTTGTCGGAGAATATGGACTCGTTCTTGGCCTTCCAAATCAGCCAACATAAAATGACAAACAAAGTTTGCCATTCCATATCCGTCCTAGTCAATTTGCCTTTATTCTACACATTCCACGTTAGCCAATAACAAATTGAAAGGGTCCACAAAGTATTATGAACCTGGCTTGGAAGCACACTACACTAAATGTTCCTTGCAAAGAACAATCACGAAGAGCATGTAGAGAAGTTTCTACATCCACTCCAGACAAAGGTCAAGAAGCATCTTTCACCATGTGTCGTCGTTTTCTTTCAGCATTGGTCATGATTCTACCATGCCATTAACAACCACAAGAACACAAGCACCTTTTAAGGTGACTTGATTTTCCAAATTATTTTCCAAGCAACCGAATCCTTGATTCGCTTAGCTGAACAAATGTTTGTAATTTGCAACAGAAGAGAAACCTCCACTATCACTCCACTTCCAAGCCAAACGATCATTACCAGCTGCAGAGTTGGGAGGCATGATAGCTGCAATATGGTTTCTAACACTTCGAGGAACAAGGTTACCTAAGAGAACCTAATCCTAAGAACCATTTGTAGTGACAAAGTCGCAAACCCGTAAATACCTAGTACGAGGATCAATTCTAATGCCCAACTTACTCAAATGGACCCACCTGTCGAAGCCAGACATCATCCCAAAAATTAATTAATCTTCTATCCACAACTGACCAGTACACATTACTAAAAACCTCAGGCTAAACTCTCATCAAAGAAGGCCAAATGTAGGAACCATTACTTTGCGTAATCGAGCTAGGAAGAGTTTTCTGAATGTTATACTTTTTCCTAAGCACTTGTACCCACAACGCATTCGTAATCGAAACCCACGGTTCAGGAGAAAGATCTTGTTTTGGTCACCAAGTTTTCGTATACCCAATCCCCCACTATCAAGTGGCTTACAGCAATTATCCCAAGAAAGTAAGGGAGATTCTTTCTCTAGAATTACAGGAGGAACCCCCGATGAATTTCCGAGTCATTTTTTTCAATTTCCCTGCAAACTGTCAAAGGAATTCGAACAGTATACATGAAGTAGTTAAGGATAGATAAGAGTACTGACCTAGCTAAGGTGATGCGCCCTGCCAGAGATAGTTTCTTTGCATCTTATTCTGAGAGCTTTTGACGAACCTTGCTAACAATGAAATCAAAAGTGCTTATACTCACTTTGTCATGAAGAAGAGGTAAACCAAAGTAGAGACCAAGATTTTTGACTTTGTTAAACCTAAGTCGAGAAGCAATCTGATCAGCCAAGTCAACATGTGTGAACGGTGAAAAGTAGACTTGTGATTTCGAAACATTCACTTTTTGCCTAGAAAAATAGCAAAAGTTTTCCAAAATATGGCTCACGACCTCTACTTGACCCAATATTTGCTTCATAGAATAGCATTAAGTCATCCGCGAAGAAGAGATGTGAAAGAGAAGGTCCTCTTCTCGATAAATATAAGGGTTTCCATCTACCATTATCAATCATATTTTCTATTAAATAACCCAACCTCTCCATACAAAGCACAAAAAGGTACGACGATAGAAGATCACCCTGTCTGACTCCTCTAGATGCTTGAAATCCCTCTGTTAACTTACTATTCCACAGAATCTGATAGGAAGTTGATGAAACACAACCCATAATGATAGAAATTAATTTCTCCGGAAAATCAGCCAACAACAAGGTTTCTCGAAAAAAATCCCAACTAATCCTATCATATGTCTTTTCAAGGTCAATTTTTAGAATCATATCCTTCTTGTTACCTTTAAATTTTTTAGAGAATGAACCACTTCCTAAGCCACAATGATGTTATCGGTAATATCCCTTTCAGGAATGAAGTTGGATTGAGTATAACTTATCAGCTTGATCATATAAAGCCTTAGTCTATTTACGATAGTCTTCGTAAGGATCTTGTAGATCACAGAGCATGAACTGATAAGTTTTAATTGAGAAATCCTTTCCGGACCTTGTACTTTCGGAATAAGAACTAACAAGGTCTTATTGAGGTTAGAGTCTAAAGGTATCTCGTTCAAGCTTTTGCGCACGAACTCACAGACAGATTGGCCCACAATATCCCAATGAGTTTGAAAGAAGCTTGCCTAAAAACCATCCAACCTAGGAGCCTTTAAAGGTGCCATAC